>JAWPHD010001157.1:0-351413 GCA_037043455.1 Cyrtodaria siliqua
GCACAGAAAACAATCTGCTGAAATGGCACAAAAAACAATCTGCTCAAATGGCACAGAAAAAAATCTACTCAAACTGCACAGAAAACTATCTGCTCAAACTGCACAGAAAACGATCTGCTCAAATGGCACAGAAAACAATCTGCTCAAATGGCACAAAAAACAATCTGCTCAATGGCACAAAAAAACAATCTCCTCAAATGGGACAAAACAATCTGCTCAAATGGCACAGGAAACCATCTGCTCAAATGACACAGGAAACAATCTGCTCAAATGGCACAAAAAACAATCTGCTCAAATGGGACACAGAAAAACAATTGCCCATATGGCACAGGAAACAATCTGCCATATGAGCAGATTGTTTTCTGTCTCATTTGAGCAGATTGTTTCCTGTGCCATTTGGGGCAAATTGTTTTTCTGTTCCCATTTGAGCAGATTGTTTTTTGTGCCATTTGAGCAGATTGTTTCCTGTGTCATTTGAGCAGATTGTTTTCCTGTGCCATTTGACAGATTGTTTTGTCCCATTTGAGGAGATTGTTTTTTGTGCCATTTGAGCAGATTGTTTTTTGTGCCATTTGAGCAGATGTTTTCTGTGCCATTTGAGCAGATCGTTTTTCTGTGCAGTTTGAGCAGATAGTTTTCTGTGCAGTTTGAGTAGATTTTTTTCTGTGCCATTGAGCAATTGTTTTTTGTGCCATTTCAGCAGATTGTTTTTCTGTGCCTTTGAGCAGATTTTTTAGATCACCGAAAGCTCAAGGTGATCTACTGGATCACTCTTCGTCCGTCATCCGCCATCGTTAACTGTTGCTTCAAACAACTTCTCCTCAGAAACTGCTTGGCCAATTTTGACCAAACTTCATATGTAACTTCATATGTAAGATCCTTAGATGAATGCTTTTAAATTTGTTAAAATTAGGTCAGCCTGACATCCATCTTGGGCCTCTTATGTTTTGTGCCATTGGAGCATATTGTTTTCTGTGCCATATGAGCAGATTATTTCCTGTGCCATTTGAGCAGATAGTTTTTCTGTCCCATTTGACTGGAGCAGATTGTTTCCTCTGCCATTTGTGCAGATTGTTTTCTGTCCCATTTGACTCAAGCAGATTGCTTCATGTGCCATTTGAGCAGATTATGTTCTGTCCCATTTGAGCAGAGTGTTTTCTGTGCCATTTAAGCAGATTGTTTTCTGTGCCATTTGAGCAGATTGTTTTCTGTGCCATTTGAGCAGATGTTTCTGTCCCATTTGACTCAAGCAGATTGTTTCCTGTGCCATTTGAGCAGATTATTTTCTGTCCCATTTGAGCAGATTGTTTTCTGTACCATTTGAGCAGATTGTTTTCTGTGCCATTGAGCAGATTGTTTCCTGTGCCATTTGAGCAGAGTGCCATTGAGCAGATTGTTTCCTGTGCCATTTGTAGCAGATTGTTTCCTGTGACATTTGAGCGGATGATTTCCGTATGGATACACCACCTCCATACACATAATCCAGAAGGGATCAGAATTGTTGGTTGAAACAAGGATTTCTCAGCCAAATACCGCCATTGAGAATGGAGGAATGATAAATAATAACTTTCAGTGTTCATCTCAACACTGTTGTAAAAACATATTAATAAAGAAGAAGATACAGCGGTGTTGCTTTGAACCTCGATATCTTACCAAAATGCAAAACAGATTAACTACACTACTGAACAGTAACACACTCATAGCCTCGTTTACATACTTTTCATACATCGTATTACATTTCTGTAGGTGAAAGATCGGGATTTCTCGTAAAAAGAAAACTGAAAAGTAATCATCTAACACCGGAAAAAACAACAGTAACGGTCGATTTTTAGAATTAATGAAATTCTCAAGAATTGTCAGTGTAATTTGATTAAAACTGTCTTAATCAGATGTAGACATCATGAAATGGAAACAAAAATAATTAAATGTAAACCGATTATTCAATAATTGGGTTCAATTACAGGAATTCTTTCACTTGATAGAAGGCAAAATATAACTGACAGGAGCAGTCGCCGTGACTCGATCTACACCCTCATGATAAAAGGTTACTGACAGCTGTAGCCATTGGTTGTTTTTTTGTAGTAGTAAAAGTCATTAGTGAAGAGCTTAATAATCGTAATTTCTTATAAAATCACTTACAGCCATTGTAAACTTGGATCCACCAGACAACCATGACTCCAGCTACACCCTCGTGATAAAGGTTGCTGATGGCGGCTCCCCAGAGTTGACGAGCACCACCAAAGTTATCGTAACCGTCACGTCTGTGAATGACGCTGATCCTATATTCACGTCTGCTACTGTGACTGTCAGCGTAAGTAGTTGCCACGAATTGTATGCAACAGTCGGCATCGGTATTGTAGATAATTAATCTTCCTACATGTGTGTAAGGTGTGTATTCCCTCTATTAAAAGGTTCATTTAATAAAATTGTGGACAATGACATTGTGCTATGTTTTATTTGTATTCAGAATTCTGTAGGGAATGGATTAAATGAATACCGGTATATAAAATCTTCTCATAATTTTCGACATTTCGGCCTACGGCATTTAAAGAAAAAATAAATTAAGTAGATATAACCACATCTTTTCAACTTGTTTATCACCACAAAATTAAACAGAAAGCGTTGCGGTGACAAATAAGTTGACAAGATGCAGTTACAGGGTCTTCCACAGGAGTTTTTCTGGCGCTGCGACAAGCATTGTGGATGGAGGGCAGTGGGGTGGGATGCGGGTAAGGTTCATTTCACAAAGGCAGAATTAGTTCATTTCACAATGACGGTGAGTTTATTTCACAAAATATTCTTTTAACAAAGCCGGAGTTAGTTCATTTCACAAAGGCAGAGTTAGTTCATTTCACAATAACAGAGTTAGTTCATTTCTCAAAGGTGGAGTTTGTTCATTTCACAAAGACAGAGTAGGTTCATTTCACAAAGGAAGAATTAGTTCATTTACAAAGGCAGAGTTAGTTCATTTTGCAAAGGCATAGTTAGTTCATTTCACAAAGGTAGAGTTAGTTCATTTCACAAAGGCAGAGTTAGTTCATCTCACAATGACGGTGAGTTTATTTCACAAAATATTCTTTTAACAAAGCCGGAGTTAGTTCATTTCACAAAGGCAGAGTAGGTTCATTTCACAAAGGAAGAATTAGTTCATTTACAAAGGCAGAGTTAGTTCATTTTGCAAAGGCATAGTTAGTTCATTTCACAAAGGTAGAGTTAGTTCATTTCACAAAGGCAGAGTTAGTTCATCTCACAATGACGGTGAGTTTATTTCACAAAATATTCTTTTAATAAAGCCGGAGTTAGTTCATTTCACAAAGGCAGAGTAGGTTCATTTCACAAAGGAAGAATTAGTTCATTTACAAAGGCAGAGTTAATTCTTTTCATAAAGGCAGATTTAGTTCAATTCACAAAAGGGAGTTAGTTCATTTCACAAAGACAGAGTTAAATTCATTTCACAATGACACAGTTAGTTAATTTCACAAAGGCAGAGTTAGTTCATTTCGCAATTACAGTTAGTTAATTTCACAAAGAAAGAGTTAGTTCATTTCACAAGTTCATTTCACAATGACAGAGTTAGTTCATTTCACAAAGGTGGAGTTAGTTCATTTCACAAAGACAGAGTAGGTTCATTTCACAAAGGAAGAGTTAGTTCATTTCACAAAGGCAGAGTTAGTTCATTTTGCAACGGAGTTAGTACATTTCACAAAGGCAGAGTTAGTACATTTCACAAAGGCAGGGTTAGTTAATTTCACAAAGACGGAGTAAATTCATTTCACAATGACAGAGTTAGTACATTTCATAAAGACAGAGTTAGTTCATTTCACAATGACAGAGTTAGTTCATTTCACAAAGACGGAGTTAGTTTATTTTGCAATGACAGATTTAGTTCATTTCACAAAGGTAGAGTTGGTTCATTTTACAAAGGCAGAGTTAGTTCATTTCATAAAGGCAGAGTTATTTCATTTCACAAAGGCGTATATAGTTAGTTCATTTCACAAAGGCAGAGTTAGCTCATTTCACAAAGGCAGAGTTAGTGCATTTCACAAAGGATTTCTGTGTTTTAATTTCACAATGAGAGTCATTTCACAATGAGAGAGTTAGTTCATTTCACTTAGTTCTCATCTGTAAGAAAGGAAATGTTGCTTAATTGTAAATGCCCCATTTCGTATTTTTTTAGGGACAAATATTGTAATCATTTGTTGAGACATAACTTGTATTAAACTTGCAGCTATGTGCTTAGAATTATGGATGTTTTGAGAGAAGGGTATGTTCTCTATATAGCTGTGTGCATACCCTGTTAGACAACTAATTAACGACTAATTAACAACTGTAAAATCATCGTTATGTTGTTATACAGGTGAATGAAGATGCCACTGTGGGGACGTCAGTTACCACGGTGGTGGCTACTGATGCTGATGAGGGCGTGGACGGAACAATAACATACTCCATTTCAAGTAAGTATAAAACAGACGTGTATATATAGGAAGTCTGTATAGCAATACTGACACATGGTGAACAATAACTATGTTCTTGTCATTGGGCGTCATGCTATCAATAAATGGCTTCAGTTCAAGCCTCACTTATAAAGGTGGTCAGTCTGCTTTATCTTGTTTGTTGAGTTTATCAATACCTAAGGCCCTCTTCAGAAAGGTTCTATTAACACAAAAAACATCTAGATGGGGTCTGCACATAAACTATTACATCTAGATGAGGTCTACACATAAACCAATACATCTGGATGGGGTCTGCACATAAACCATTACATAGATGAGGTCTACACATAAACCAATACATCTAGATGGGGTCTGCACATAAACATTACATCTAGATGGGGTCTACACATAAAACAATACATCTAGATGAGGTCTACACATAAACCAATACATCTAGATGAGGTCTACACATAAAACTACATTGAGATGAGGTCTACACATAAATACATCTGGATGAGGTCTACACATAAACCAATACATCTAGATGAGGTCTACACATAAACAAATACATCTAGATGAGTTCTACACATAAACCAATACATATGGATGAGGTCTACACATAAACCAATACGTTGAGATGAGGTCTACACATAAACCAATATCTAGATGAGGTCTATGCTTAAACCAATACATCTTGATGAGGTCTACACATAAACCAATACATCTAGATGAGGTCTATGCATAAACCAATACATCTAGATGAGATCTACACATAAACCAATACATCTAGAAGAGGTCTACACATAAACCAGTACATCTAGATGAGGTCTACACATAAACCAGTACATCTAGATGAGGTCTACACATAAACCAGTACATCTAGATGAGGTCTACACATAAACCAGTACATTTAGATGAGGTCTACGCATAAACCAATACATCTAGATGAGGTCTATGTATAAACCAGTACATCTAGATGAAGTCAACATGTAAACCATTACATTTAGATGAGGTCTACACATAAACCAATACATCTAGATGAGGTCTATGTATAAACCAATACATCTAGATGAGATCTACGCATAAACCAATACATCTGGATTAGGTCTAGACATAAACCAGTACATCTAGATGAAGTCAACACAAACCAATACATTTAGATGAGGTCTACATGTAAACCAATACATTACTAGTAGATGAGATCTACACATAAACCAATACATTTAGATGAGGTGTACATGTAAACCAATACATCTACTAGTAGATGAGGTCTACACATAAACCAATACATCTAGATGAGTTCTACACACAAACCAATACATCTAGATGAGTTTTACACACACCAATACATCTAGATAAGTACTACACATAAACCAATACATTTAGATGAGTTCTACATATAAATGAATACATCTTCAAGATGCATTCTACACATAAACCAATACATTTAGATGAGTTCTACACTTAAACCAATACATCTTCAAGATGCATTCTACACATAAACCAATACATTTAGATGAGTTATACACATAAACCAATACATCTAGATGAGGTCTATGCATAAACCAATACATCTAGATGAGATCTACACATAAACCAATACATCTAGAAGAGGTCTACACATAAACCAGTACATCTAGATGAGGTCTACACATAAACCAGTACATCTAGATGAGGTCTACACATAAACCAGTACATCTAGATGAGGTCTACACATAAACCAGTACATTTAGATGAGGTCTACGCATAAACCAATACATCTAGATGAGGTCTATGTATAAACCAGTACATCTAGATGAAGTCAACATGTAAACCATTACATTTAGATGAGGTCTACACATAAACCAATACATCTAGATGAGGTCTATGTATAAACCAATACATCTAGATGAGATCTACGCATAAACCAATACATCTGGATTAGGTCTAGACATAAACCAGTACATCTAGATGAAGTCAACACAAACCAATACATTTAGATGAGGTCTACATGTAAACCAATACATTACTAGTAGATGAGATCTACACATAAACCAATACATTTAGATGAGGTGTACATGTAAACCAATACATCTACTAGTAGATGAGGTCTACACATAAACCAATACATCTAGATGAGTTCTACACACAAACCAATACATCTAGATGAGTTTTACACACACCAATACATCTAGATAAGTACTACACATAAACCAATACATTTAGATGAGTTCTACATATAAATGAATACATCTTCAAGATGCATTCTACACATAAACCAATACATTTAGATGAGTTCTACACTTAAACCAATACATCTTCAAGATGCATTCTACACATAAACCAATACATTTAGATGAGTTATATACATAAACCAATACATCTTCTAGATGTGTTCTACACATATAAATCCAATACATCTGGATGAGTTCTACATATAAACCAATAAATTTAGATGAGTTCTACACATAAACCAATACATCTAAATGAGTTTTACACATAAACCAATACATCTAGATGAGTTCTACACATAAACCAATACATCTAAATGAGTTACACACAAACCAATACACATACAGTCATATATGATTTGACAGAACCAATATAAAGTATAGCAACTTCAAAATGTATACACATTCTAAAATTATTTGTGTGTGTTCTGTGTTTGATAAAAAAACTAAAACTATATATCATCCAATTTGAATTATATACACTTGCTGGTTAATTCTAAAAAACAATGCCTTCTTCATCCATGATGCGGGGTGTCTGTGGCTGAGTGGTTAGAGTCTCTGACTTGAAATCATTTGCCCCTCAGTGCTGTGGGTTTGGTCCCTCATGCACCTAGAAATCTTTATGTGAGGAAGCTATCCAGATGGCTTGCGGAATGTCGGTAGTTCTACCCAGGTGCCCGCTCAAGCACAAAAATTGCCTGGAGGGACACCTGGGGTCTCCCCAATGGAAGCTGGAAAAGTCACCTTAGCTGTTGGTGCAACTAATAAAATCAAACTCAATTCAGATCATCCATGATGCCCTGATGATGCAGTATCTTTCTATTCAAAACACAGATGAGAGCGTCTGTGTCCCATGGACACATCTTCATATATTGCGACGAAACTTTGACGAGGGATTAACTGTCGGACTGTGAATGCAGTTTTGAAGCTTTACATCTGATCCAAATATCTATCTTCTCCCCAAGCCAGCACAGCTTTTAAAAAGCAGGGTAGCCATAGACTCGGGGGGGGGGGGAAAAACAGGGAAAACTGGGAAAATGGCAATACTAAATTCCCTGCAGGGAAAAACTAGTGAATTTGAAAAAAATGCAAAAATCAGGGAAAATTCAGGGATTTTTTTTCTTCTGCACTACCTTACACAAAACGAGAATTAATGTTGAACATGTAATTTTCACTCTTCAGACAGGCAAACAACATATATTTTTTTATGTTTTTATGAACATGATTTATCATGGTTTCTATGAAATAAAAAAAACACATTTAATATGCGAAAAAAATCCTAATGTGCTCATACGTGTTGTATTTGGTACGGCTATAAAGGGGAGGATGAACACCCTATATTTTCTTTAATATGTTAATCAGTGAAACTCATGCTGGGTCAGCGAAATATCATGATGGAATTTTATTTTGAGATTTCTGTGTCCACCCTGAAAAGAATAGAATGAGCTTATGTAGCAGAAGATATAAATGAGAGTATCCATTAGTGATGGGCAATCGGTTGAAATTTACCATCGATCATCGCTCGGTTACAATCGGTTGGATGTAACCGATAAATTATCGGTTATAATTGGATGTTACCGATCAATCATCGGTTATAATCGGTTAGTCAATATGAAGCATAACATGTTATGTTAATCCGAGATTGAGGCCTTGAACTTAGAATTATTTCTGATTAAGCAAGTATTCTTTCCTGTCTTGTGCCTTATGCCATTGCCATTTCATCAGCAAAATAATTCTAATTGGTATAAATTTGTTTATTTGTTTATATGTTCATTTTCATAGGTGTTGTCTCCTGGAAAATCATGTTTATTTCTATTTTGAATATTAATTAAGTGCATTTTTACATTCAACCGATGATCGATTATAGACTCATAATCAATCATAAAATCGGATGCCTAAGTAATTAACTGATGATCAGTTACAATCGATTATTCGGTATATCACTAGTTAGTCAATATGAAGCATAACATGTTATGTTAATCCGAGATTGAGGCGTTGAACTTAGAATTATTTCTGATTAAGCAAGTATTCTTTCCTGTCTTGTGCCTTATGCCATTGCCATTTCATCAGCAAAATAATTCTAATTGATATAAATTTGTTTATTTGTTTATATGTTCATTTTCACAAGTGTTGTCTCCTGGAAAATCATGTTTATTTCTATTTTGAATATTAAATAAGTGCATTTTTACATTCAACCGATGATCGATTATAGACTCATAATCAATCATAAAATCGGATGCCTAAGTAATTAACTGATGATCGGTTACAATCGATTATTCGATACATCACTAGTATCCATTTGGTTGTATTCTTCCTAATGAGTACCATAGTCATAATTGTAAGATGTGGCAAAGCAAATGGATAGGAAGCCAAAATTTAAAAAGCAAATGTTATAAAGTGAGATTGTATCTGTTTCTGCTTGTTCTTTACAAGGTGGGAATGCCCCCATAAAATTCAGCATTGATCAGACGACGGGCGAAATAAGTGTAGCTGGGAATCTCGACTTTGAGACAGTGTCATCTTATACACTCGTTATACACGCTGTCGACCAAGGTGCAACTGCCAGGACTGGCACAGGCACCGTGACTGTCACACTGATTGACGTTAGTGACGAAGCTCCCACGTGTACCGTGACATCCATTTCAACAACAGTTAATGAGGATTCTGCTATTAGCTATGCTGTAAGTATTTAACTAAACGTTTCTTAGTGGCTAATAATGTGAACAAATGCAGAATCTCATAGGGTAGGGTTGGGGGCACCCAGCCCATGCCCTGTTGAAAATCTGAAAAGTGTATGTTTTACTATTAAAAGGGGATGAAAATTGTTTTTGTTTGTCAATATTGTTCCCCTGCTGGCTCCATGTATCAGTCCATCCATCCCAATGTTTCTGGACATTTGTGTTCACAATTTTTAGCTGGACTTCAAAAAAATATATAAAAGAAAACGCGGGAGAGTTATTTTACTCACCCCGGTGTTAGCAATGGCGTCCATATCAGCGTTGGTTTTAAGGTGTTTTTTTTCAACAACCACTGGTCATATATCGTTGAAGTTTAGAATAGGTCTTCAGTAGTATCAAAGACACTTGCAGACACATGGTCCATAACTCTGTATTGCATTTTAGCCAAATAATAGCCTCACTTGATAAAGAGTTTCTGGTTAAAGTTTTTTTTAGCTCACCTGAGCCAAAGGCTCACAAGTGACTTATTGGGATCACTCTTCATCCATCGTTCATCATTCTGTCCGTCGTCGTTAACTTCTGCAGAACTTCTCCTCAGAAATCACTTGGTCAATTTTGACCAAACTTCACATGGATTATCCTTAGGTCAATGCATTTCAAATTTGTTAAAAGTAGGTCAGTCCGACATCTAAGATGGCCGCCGTTACTAAAAATCTTAAAAAATCATCTTCTCAGTGACTGCAACCCGGGGTCCAAAGTTTGCTTATAGAGATTTTGCATGTTTTGCATAGACTTGAGGCATAGAATATAGGGAAAAACTATAGACATAGAATATAGGGAAAAACTATAGACATAGAATATAGGGAAAAACTTTAAAAAATCTTCTTCTCTGAAAGTACAAGAGCTTGAGGTTTAGTATTTTGCATTGACCTTCAGCTTATGGTCCTCTACCAAGTTGGTTCAAATGGTTACCCCGCCCCAGGGGTCACAGTTTTACATAGACTTATGCAGGGAAAAACCTCAAAAATCTTCTTATCTAAAACTTAAGAACCAAATGTTTAATATTTTGTATATATCATCAGCTAATGGTCCTCTACCAAGTTTGTTCAATTGGTGACCCTGGGGCCAAATTGTGCCGCCCTGGAGGTCACATGTTTGACATAGACTTGTATAGGAAAAAACTTTAAAAATCTTCTTCTCTGAAACTACAAGAGTCAAAGGTGTAATATTTTGTATTTACCATCAGCTTATGGTCCGCTACCAAGTTCTTTCAAATGGTGACCCTCGGGTCAAATTTGACCCCACCCCAGAGGTCACAGTTTTACATAGACTTATATAGGGAAAAACTTCAAAAATCTTCGTCTGTGAAACTACAAGAACCAAATGTTTAATATTTTGTATTTACCACCAGCTTATGATCCCCTACCAAGTTTGTTCAAATGGTGACCCTAGTGTCAAATTTGGCCCTGCCCCAGAGGTCACATATTTTACATAGAGATATATATGGGGGGAAAACTTAAAAAATCTTCTTCTCTGAAACAACAAGAGCCAAAAGTTTAATATTCTACATATACTATAAGCTTATGGTCTTCTACCATGTTTGCTCAAATGGTGATGCTGGGAACAAATTTGGCCCTGCCCCAGGGTTCACATGTTTTACATAGTCTAATATAGGGAAAAACTTTAAAATCTTCTTTTCTAAAACTACAAGAGCCAGAAAGCTCAATCTGTCATGGCCTCTTTAGCCAGTAGAGCGATACAGGCCCTCATGGGCCTCTTGTTTCATCTTGTTAACACGACAGAGGCTACATTTCTTGAGCAATCTTAACCAAACGTGCACAGATTGTATATGACCATAAGATTTTCGAGAAGTTCGATAATGGGCAGTACTCAGGTGAGCGATATTAAAATCCATGTATTTCAATACTCACTGGTCATACATCAGTGAAACTTGACAAGTTTCTTCAGTATCATCAATGATATACAGAGACATTATCTGTAACTCTATTTTAAACAAATTATGGCCATTTTTCGGCATGTCTGTTAATTTCAATAACACCATGAAATGCATCATTAAAATAAGTTTCCTGACATTTGTTGCAAATTTGCGAATGCTTATCTTTTGTCTGCCATGATTGAACCAGAGCAACCTTCGCCTAGCTGCTAGCGGAACCACAGTAGATCAGTGATGTCATTCTGGTTATACCATTGTGTATTTAGTCTTACACATATAGTTTAACTGTGGTTACCATAGTTTGTGATGGAAATCACAATACAAAACTAGCGTCGGCCTGATGTTTTTAAATCAAATGTTAAAAATAGTTCACTTCAGTCAATGCATTCATTGTGTTATTTATTTATTCATTTATTTTATATGAATCATTGGGATGGATTATTAAAATTTAAATAATTTTAAATATAATTTTTAGTGGTCAAATACATGTAGATATGAATAATATTTTGAGTAAAAAAGAGTTTATTTGGTGAAATATTGTCTTTCATTGTGATTCACATATAATTCACTTTATTTATTAAAACTAAATAAATGTTGAATATCTTTTGTGAAGTATGAAAACTGCATGCTTCTTTGTCAGTATAGTTATGAACAGTTGTATAAATTAATTCCAACTAATGCCAGTGCGGAAATATAGAGTTACTATAATTATCTAGTCAGGAGTATATTTTACCAAATGCCATTATACACCTATATGACTGTAATAACACTGTTTCCTTTGATGATTGTATGTTAACTATGATTGCATACTGCCTTTATGAAATGTATACAAACAAATGATAACTCTTGGGTCAAATCTGGTCCTGCCTCTGGGTTCACAGTTTTACATAGAGCTATATAGGGCAACCTTTAAAAAATAATTCTCTGAAACTACAAGAGCTAGAGGTCTAATATTTTGCATGTAGCATAAGCCTATAGTCCTCTACCAAGTTTGTTCAAATATTAGCATTGGGATCAAATTTGGCACCACCCAAGGGGTCAGATATTTTACATAGACTAATGTACAGCAAACTTAAAAAATATTCTTCTCTGAAATCACAAGGAGTAGAGTTCTTATATACTGCATGTTTTATAATGTTTGCTCCTCTACCAAGTTTGTTCAAATGGTGACCCTAGGGTCAAATCTGGCCCTTCCCGCTTCACAGTTTTACAAAGAGTTATGTAGGCAAATCTTTAAAATCTCTGACACTGAAGAGCTATAAGTCTAATATGTTACATGTAGCGTAAACCTATGGTTCCCTGTTTTCGGTACAGCTCCTGAATAGGACAACCTTTTAAAAAAGAAATGTTTGAAACTACAAGAGCTAGAGGTATGATATTTTGCATGTAGCATATGCCTATAGTCCTCTACCAAGTTTGTTCAAATATTAACCTTGGAGTCAAATTTGGCACCACTGAAGTGGTTTCATGTTTTACATAGACTAATGTAGAGAAAACTTAAAAAATGTTCTCTGAAATCACAAGGAGTAGAGCTCTCATATACTGCACATTTTATAATGTTTGCTCCTCTACCAAGTTTGTTCAAATGGTGACCCTAGGGTCAAATCTGGCCCCGTCCCGGGGGTCACAGTTTTACAAAGAGTATAGGCAAATCTTTAAAATCTTCTCTGAAACTGAACAGCTTGAAGTCTAATGTTTTACCCGTAGCATAATTGTATGGTTCCCTGTTTCTGGTACAGCTCCTGAATCTCTGCTTATTATGGTAGGGTATTGATCATCTACATCTTTATCTTCCGCTTTTCATGCACCTGCTATAATGGTGTGTAATATTTGCGTTACTTTGAAATAAAGACCACCTACCCTTACCACATCCAATTTTTTTCAATTTACTGGCTCAACATGCTTGCCGTGACCCTCTCGTTTATTGTGTCACCTGCATAGCATGGCAGACACTTAGGGATCACTTTGTTCATCGTCTGCCGTCCACCGTCATCGTTGTAATCCATCACACTTTAACCTGCAAAGTAACCTTGACCATTACTTGAAAAGTATTTGACCTAAGCACACGGCATGCAACACAAGTGTTCCATGGAGCACCCTTCTAGTGGATTCACACATGTGTAATGTTGTCGCATCATGTTTTACCCACCAGGTGGCGACATTGACGTGCACAGACAAGGATGCTATTGACACCATTGCCTACACCTTCGCCTCTGGGAACACAGAAGCCAAGTTCGCAATAAGTACTGCAGGGGCAATAACTCTAGCAGCCAGTAAGTACACAATTTCATTTCTTGCAAGCATCTATAATTTCGCCTATTATTTGAGTTGCTTAAACCAGAGACATAATCAGCCAGAGATACACAACTTCTGCTTTCAGATAGAAAATACTTGAAATTTCACAAATGCACTTCCAATTGTAACTCTATAGCTCCCCATCACACACGCGCACATGCGCACGTGCATACGCACACGCACACACACTTTAATAATTGCAAACATTTTGACTTAAATGTTAGAACTTTTTGTTACTTGATGTTTCTTACAAGAGATGACATTTCGTAAATATTTTTTTAGGTATAGTAATGCCCTCCGTCCGTCCGTCCGTCCGTTCATCCGTACGCCCGTCCGTATGTCCGTCCGTCAGTCCCATTTCGTGTCCGCTCCATAACTGGAAAGCTTCTAATGGGACTGCAATCAGATTTCACTTTGAGGGATAGGGTCCTTGAAAAACATGATTGTCCCTTGTAGAGTCCTGGAAAGGTCCTTGAATTTTTCTCTGAGAAAAGGGTGGGAACCCTGGTATAATCTGTGTCCGTTGAATAAATCAAAAACTACTAGAGGGACTGCAACCAAATTTCACACAATGATAGAGGGCAATGCGAGAAAGTGCCGAGTGCAAGAACCATAACTCTGTCTTCATTTAATTTAGAGTTATTGCCCTTTGTAATTTTATACTTATAATTGAGTCGACTTCGTAACTGGAAAACTACTAATGGGACTTCAATCAAATTTCACTGTTTGACCGGCAAAACATTATTACTAAGATGTCTTGAGCAGTGACATCATATGAGAAATGTTTATACAGGACCAGGTCATATGCACATATATTGTGAAATATATATGTTTATTGATGTAAATATATCTAAATTTGCCATAAATATGGTATTCAATTGAAGATTAATTAGTTATTGATTAATAGGTAAGAGCATTTATTGTTCGCACGTTTTTTTGTCAAACGGAATTACCCATCACAGGGTTCATTATAAATGTATGTATGTAAAAAGAGCACTGCAGACGTCAAATAAATGAGACTAGTTCGGTCTCCACTACGAATAGGGTATCCTGCTTAATTTGTACTTACCTTGCTTCTTGCAGGATGTTCACTAAACTCCACCAGATTGTTACTTATATTCATCTTACATAATGTGCAAAATGTTGGATCACTGTGACCTATTTTGGATGAAATATAAGTCATGTCTGGTTACCGCTATGACTTTGCACATCTCACTTCTTTCTCGAGTATTTTCACCAGACTCAACCAGAATGTTCCTTATATGCATCTAACATCATGTTCAACTTTTCAGGTCGCTGTGACTTACTTTGGATGGAATATAGGTCATGTCTGGTCTTTGCTACCAAATGTGTCCCCCACTGTTAATGACATTAATTAAATACTATGTATATAAGGAACGAATATCTCATGGGATTGACACTGGTTTTGGACAAATCAAAATCCAATCTGGCCTTGATATCACCAACCATTCTTGAGAGTATTCTTAGATTTAAGCCCAAGTATGCAAATTTCAATCACACATATTTCTATAAGTTTAAAGGATAAACGTTCATAAGAAGCTGCTATGTATAAATATGATCAATTCTAATGAATATCAACTTCATACGATTGTTTAACTATGAAGGTAATGGGAATATATGTGAATGAATTTTAAGGTACTTGAGCTCAAGTCTAAGAATAGTCTGAAGAATGGTTGGTGAATTCCAAGCCTGGACTACTTCACTATAGGGCTCGACTTGCCGGCCATGGCCTTCTGCAATTTATAATACAAGTAGTACAAGTATTGAGATTGTGTCAACAATGGCTCAAAACATCACATGACTCTATACCGGAAGGTAAGCTTTAAATGAGTGATTTCAGTTAACGCCTGGGGAAATAGGGTGGTTCGATGCAAATTTGGCGGTAATATTATACAATAATACTCAACACAAAGTCTGTAGCATCTCCGATAAATTTGAAAATAAACATATTTTAGGGTTTAAGGAATTGATGATTTACGATCTAACTTGCAGCTCTGGATTATGACTTGGGTACAAAATACTACACCCTGGTGGCGCAAGTTTCGGATGGTTCAAAAAGTGTCGAGATTCCAGTAACCATCGCAGTAGGAGCTGTTAACGAGATCACCCCGACATTTCCTGCCAACGCGGATGTCACATTTGCTGAAAATACGGCCATTGCCACGACACTGGTAACACATGCCGCAACAGATGGAGATGCTTCTCCAGACGGGATAGTTCGTTATGAAATAACAGCTGGTGAGTTACACATATTCCCGCGCATCTATTGTTTTTGCATGTGTGCAAATGAAGATTTCTTTTAAAAATTATTGTTATAATTTTTTTAACTATTATTGAAGAGTGTAGAGCTCGACAGAATTCATGTTTTTCATGTAGATATTGCATGGTGTTAGTAATAACGTTTGAGGTGATAGGATAGAATCGGCTTGTCTTTCAATAAGTGTTTGTCTGTCTGTCTGTCTTTCTGTCTGGCTAGCTTCTATAGTAAGAGCTACTGTGGACACATTGAAAATGTGTTAAAAAACATGTATGCGGAACCTGTAGCCACCTAAAACTAAGGTATTACGTGGCTTTTTGTGTCGTCTGCGTAGCATGGCAGACACTAAGGGATCATTTCGTCCATCGTCTTTATACAGTTCTTTCTTATCAATTATTCATTGCAGAGTTATGCCCCTTTTTGTAAAGTTCAACGATTACAAATAATTGCTCCATAATATATAAAGGATAGCACCCCCTTTAGGTCAGTAAGACAAAGTTATTTCCAAATAATTAATAGATTATTTTTGAATAATTATGACTTTCATAAAGTACTACTAAATAAATATTATAAATGAACCATTTGGTTGTTGAAAGTGTTGATTCTTACGGATGGCTGGAGGTATATAGTGCTGGTTTTACCCAAAAGAAAGCGGGTGGTTTGCCTCCCCCACTAAAATATTAACCATCATACGTACATAGCCTAAAATGTGTGAAAATAACGTAAATCGCCATTCAGCCATTCAACCGGGCCATAACTCTGCAATAAATGTTTGGATCAAACTCCCGCCAACTTAAGGTCAAGGTGAAGGACAAAGGTCAAAAACTTGTCTGGGTCATAAATCAGGAATGAATGATTGAATCAGAAAGATGTTTCGCAGAAAGGTTCATCACATGGAAAAATGTGTCAATTGTACAACTCCTCCAATCTAAGGTTAAGGTCATGGCAAAAAAAAAAAGGTCAAATGTTTAACATTTCCGTGCCATAACTTTGGAATGAATGATTGGATCAAAAAGATGTTTGATAGAAAGGTTCACCACATGAAGGTGGAATCTTGCATACTACTCATGCTAACCAAGGATCAAGGTCACGGCAAAGATCAAAGGTCAAACTTATGTCCAGGCTGTAACTCGGCAATAAAATATTGGATCAAAACAATATTGGTCAGACAGGTTCACCACATGGAGATTGAGATTGCGTACAACTCTCGCCAACCTAGGGTTAAAAAGAAGCTTGGGGTTGCTTTTCAGATTACTCAGGGTCAGGGTCACTGTTACTCTTTAAATGTATGTTACTGGAGGTATGGTCTTTGGTTATTTAAAAGGTCATAAAAAATATTGTGCATCACAAACTGTTGCTTTTTTTCAGTGGATTGTTTTGAACTTTTACATGCTAATTAAATTTCATTTAAAAACAAGCATATTTTTCGGTCGTAAACATTTTTGCGGGGACATCTGTGTCTGCAGACACATTTCTAGTTCTTAATCCTCTGATGGTTGTATTTTCCTTTGTAGTGACAAACAGTGGTATTAGTCTGTTCAGTATAGATTCCTCAACTGCAGCAATCGTGCTGGCACAACCCCTAAATTACGAGAGCCACACCAGCTACGTGATCACCATCATAGCTGTTGATGGGGGAACTCCGGCAAAAACAGTAAGTCTTAGATAAGGATCATAAATACCAAACACATTAAATCTTAGCTAAGGATTATGAATGCCAAATACAGTAAGTCGTTATGGTTAGGATTCCAAATAGAGTAACTCTAAGTTTAGGATTATAAATTTCAAATACAGTAAGTCATAGATTACTATTATAAATACCAAACTCAAATTTAGATTAAGATTATAAAAGGTTAACGTAGTAACTAAATAATATTTTATTATATGTCATGGGTGGGAGGGCGTGCGACTGCCTCTTAATCACACTCCATAGTCCGTGAGATTTGTATCAGTAAATATTATTGCCCAGATATATTAAAAACTCAGTAGAGCATACTTATTCCCATTTTGGGTCTTGTCTGACATATTCCTTACAATAAATCAAAAAGTGAGTAACTTGTATTATGCTGTATCTTGTGTTGTTGTTTGTAAATTATTATATAAACAATATGTATGTACAGAAACAAACTGTTAAAGTAGCTATCTCGCCAACAACAGCCACATTTTACAACATGTGTAGGGTAACTCGCCCCTGAGTCGGACAGGTTATTGGTTCTTCGGGCACCTCTGGCTATTTATGTTCATGCTCCTGCTTGCAGAAACCATCTGGTTTCTTCCTCAGTGTTTAATGTATCATTCAATGTCAACTGTTAAGTGGTACCAGCGTTTTTGCTGGGTTTACCTCATACTTTTCACACTCACCAAAAGTCGGACATATTTTGCAACTTCAGTAGTGGGTCATAAAAATTGCTTCGATGTTGCCATAAGCTCAAATAAAGAAATTGTCCTTATTTTTCTTCATGTATGTATATAAATGTTCTTACACAAATTACATATTTTACATGTCTTCTTGTGTAAATTGTTCGGGTATTGGCTCCTGACTTCAGTGTTCAGAAATATTTAGACATGCCCCAAAGTCGAACATATAATTGCCCTCGAGTCAGACTATAAAGGTAGCTGGAGAAATCAATAGATTGAGGTAATTCTTGTTGTTTTGAATGAAAGAAATCATTGGATTGCCTCCCTTTCATAGTAACAGTTATTGATCGTTTCCAGTTGGTATTCGATGGGGCAAGTTCGACTTAAGGGCGAGTTACCCTACACTGTTTTTGTCTCGCCTTTTCGAAGAAAAAAAGAGACATAGGTGTTGCCTTTCCGGCGGCGGCGGTGGCAACATTCAAGTTTTGCGTTTAGGTCATTTTCTCACAAACTGTATGCACTAGACCTTTCAAACTTTGCTTATAGTTGTATCATGGGTGATACATTGCAACATGACAAAGCAAATGTGGAAGTGACCTTGACCCTCCAAGCAAAGGGCAGATAATTTGCTAATTTTTAGGTTCAAGTTTTGCGTTTAGGTCACTTTTTCACAAACTGTATGCACTAGACCTTTCAAACTTTGCTTATAGTTGTATTTTGGGTGGTACATGGCAACGTGACAAAGCAAATATAGAAGTGACCTTGACCGTCCAAGCAAAGGGCAGATAACTTAATAATTTTTTAGGTTCAACTTTTGCATTAAGGTCACTTTTTCACAAACTGTATGCACTAGACCTTTAAAACTTTGCTTATAGTTGTTTCTTGATTGGTACATCGCAACGTGTCAAAGCAAATGTGGAAGTGACCTTGACCCTCCAAGCAAGGGCAGATAACCTTATAATATTTAGGTTCAACTTTTGCGTTTAGGTCACATTTTCACAAACTGTATGCACTAGACCTTTCAAACTTTGCTTAAATTTGTATCTTGAGTGGTACATTGCAACGTGACAAAGCAAAAGTGGATGTGACCTTCACCATCCAAGCAAAGGGCAGATAACTTTAATTGTTACATTTCTCATGAACTAGAATTATGCACTTAATGTTTTAAACCTAATTTATAGCATAATCTTTGGAAGAAAAATATTCTTTTTTGACGTAGTTGTGTCTTCGTTAGTGCATCTTTTTTTTGGATGCCTGGATTTCATGCATGACCTTGACCTACTTTTTGGAGCTGATGATTTTTAGCTCTACTGGACAAAGACCTTCATTTTTCATCCGATCTTTACCAAACTTTACCAGATTGTTAATATCAATGAAAGCTCGCAAAAAATCGAAAACCAGCCAGATCGGACCAATAACAGCGGAGTTATGGCCCTTGATTTAGTTAAAAATACTATATTTTGCCTCGTTAATACCCCGTGTGGTTGCCGGGGTAGAATACAACCACTGCAAACACACCGTCACATGCAGAGGGGTAGGACCCCCCCATTCATATTCATTTGTAATTTTTTGTTCATGCTCATTAAAGGTCTTCATCATGACCCCTGCATTGTTTCAGGTGCCATCTCGCTCGCATCAAAGAGCAGTGGCAGAAAAACAATAACGTGGCTCCAGCGTAAATGGAGTTTCTACGATAGAATTTGCAGCAACTCTGCAGTTCAGGGTGAGAAGGTTCTAGGCCCATTTTCCATATTTTATCTCGATGTACATGGAAGATGAGCCTGGCATGTTCATGCCTTTTAGGCGCCATATAACCTATTCATGTGTTGGTGCGCCTTAAAACCCCAATTCAATTCATTTTTTTTTTGTATTAACACCATGTTAGCAGGAAGCATTGCTGTGCCTTTGTTCCGGTTCATTGATTTTTGATGAAGTTACAGCCCATTGACATTTTTTTTTAAATTTCTTGTCAGCGCTACTCCACCTAAATGCCTTGTTGAATTTTGACGAAACTTGGCAGGAAGCATCGGTAAGATGTCTGGTTGTGCATATCGCGCTTTTGTTCCAGTTTGCTGATTTATGACACTTTGACATTTTTATTTTAAATTTCTTGTCGGCGTTACTCCTCCTAAACGGCTTGTTGGATTTCTACGAAATTTGGCAGGAAGCCTCAGTATGATGTCTAGTTGTGCAAAGCATGGTATATCGATGCAGTTTTGGACAAGTTCGAAAATCAGCTAGATCTAGTTAGTAACGACAGGTTATGGCCCTTGATTTGTTGAAAAATGCTATATTGTATTTTCCTTTGTTAAATCTGTAGTTACTTCATTTTGTATCTGATCTTTACTATATTTGTTTAGAATGTTAATATAAACCCTTCCCCCACCCATTTTTATGAAATTTCATTCATAGAAGAAAGTGGGACAAATTAAAAAATGCCCATGCCAGACTAGACACAGTAGACATATTGCCCATGATTACCAGGTGAGCGATCTAAGGCCATCCTATCCCTGTTGTTTTTGCAATGTTTTAAAAAAACTTCTGATGGGAATTTTATGTCGACAACCCTTGATTTAAGAGCCGTTTTAGCCAGTAGAGCATCCACAGGCCCTCTTGGACCTCTTGTTTTTAATAGAACGGCATTTTGTTTTTAAACAAATGCACTTAAATGTGTTCTCAGAAAACGGCAAACTCGATTGTTTTTAATTACTAAAATATTTACAAACTTCCATTTAAGCATCATTGACCTTTTTATTTTTAAGTCCAGCCCCCGTTAGGCGAGACATGTGAATCCACGGATTTTTTGTTAAACCTACTGATGACGAGGTATATACACTACTCATCTTTTATAATCGGTCACTTTTCAAAGAATTTTATATTTTTTAATAATTCATATATTCATTTGAAATTTTAATTGGCGTCGTTTATCAAATATCGCTAGCGATTTATAAAACTTAATCTGACCTGATTGCACTAAAACCTTGTAGATAAACTTAATAAAATATTGGTACGTGTTTCGGTGATTTCCAGTTTTTAGTATTTGTGTTATTTTCAAAAAACCTGGGTGCCTGATTATAAAAGTTGAGTAGTGTATTATAGCTTACATATTTTGAGAATCCTAAAGCTATTGACGCAATATAAACGGCTTTAACCAGCCAGGCCAAACCCCAAAACTGGAGCATCAAATTAAGAGTTACCAACTCATAATTCATTTTAATCATATTTTAAAAACCCATGAAAAAATCTAAACCTTTAATCAGCACATATACATTATTATATGATCTGAACACCTGGAGGAGTTTTGATAAACAATTTTGTAGTTCAATTTTGCCGTAATTTGGTGGGTTAGTTTTTAAAATTAAAAAATCAAGGTCTTACAAAAGTTTAATATTTTCAAAATCGGGAAATTACTTTTCCTGCCAGATAAAAAGCAAGTAGTGTAGGACCTAATCTGAATGTTGAATTACGGTAAATTTTAAATTTATAATTTTCAGGGTACTGGAACTGTTACCATACAAGTGTCAGATGTCAATGATGTCGCCCCCTCGTGCACGACGGCACCTCACGTGCTATCGCTGTTGGAGACTACAGGTATGGACAAAATAATGCCCTTCATAATTAAATTGTTTTATAAAGCTACAACTGTGACTTTTTACATTTGGAGCTGGCGTGGAAAAGTAGACAACAAGGTGGATTCTTAGTCCGGAGATGACGGGTTAGATTCTCACTGCTACCACCGGGTTTCTTTTGGTGTATCCTAAAGGAAGACTCTTTCCCTAAGCCTCGTTGTGAGATTGAAACCGGGCATATCCATGCATATCAGAGTCTATCTTCCAAGCATGTTAAAGAACCAGAAGAGTATATTCATTAGTAAAGGTAGAGCCTTAAAGGGGGGTCCCAAAGGGGGGTTGTGTTCACGTGATCACGTAAAAAATAAAAACAAGGATCACGTCTTCACGTGAAAATAGCAGAACTTTCACATTTCACGTTAAATGTGGATGAGCAGACGTAAAGCGCTATAGGCTCGAGCTTCTCTAGTACAATGTGTGGGTTGCAACAACAACAAAAAAACAACAAAACAAAACCACACACAATCACACACAAACTTGAGCCGTCAGATGTATTCTGAGGCTTTCAAATTGACAACAGCATTCTGGCATCTCATGTGGTATAAAAGTTATGACAAAAAGAGAACATTTCACATACCTGGGAGGAGTAGGAACACTAAAAAAACTGAAAAGGACTGAAAATTCACGTTTCACGTCACCATATCACGCGATCACGTTTTACCAAGACCAAAATCACGGATCACGCTGATATAATTTTCACGCAATCACGCAAAAATATTGTTTGTTTCACGTGTCACGTTTTTAAAAACACCCCGATCACGTTTTCACGCAAAACCCCTTTGAGGCTTATGTGACAGATCTTAGACTTATAACTAGGTCAATTTGAAGTCATTTAATTAATAACATACACCAAGGCATTAAGCAATGTCTGCAGAGGAAAGAATAAATAATTCTGAACACGGCATTAATTATTAATTATGATTTTATGAAACTAACTAAAAAAATATTTAATAATTTCTTTTGGATCAATTTTAATACTGAACTAGTGTCATTGAAAATACGTTATCGATCATCAGAATTTTCAACCGATATGATAATCTGTCATTAATCGATTAAACATGGCTTCCATATAAGAACCAGTGTTAGCCTTTTTTTCAGACTATAATGAAGAAAAGAAACACATTTTAAGTATGTTCTTGTCATAAGGAAATTGAATGAAATTGACCAAACATAAATTCTGATATCCCTTTAGAAATGTATTATTTACCTGTTGCAAAATTAAAACTTATTTCATTCTAATACATTTTAGTACAAGAGAATGCAAGTTATAATTTTGCAACACCCAAATAAACTCGATCATGAAAAGTTTTAATCGATTGTCAATCAGAAAAACGGATTAACTGTCCGATGCTCCATCAAATTGAATAATTGGAACAGCGCTAGAGACTAGACTAAGTATAACTGTATATAATAGTTACGCTTGAACCCCACAAATTAAACATGTTTTTTCCATGCTTGTCACTGTATAACTAATTATCACTGAGTCGATACTTTTTAAAGAAAGTCAGTTAAAGGGATTACTTTAGTGATTTAAGAAAAGTTTTTCCGCAGATGAAATTATGCAGATAGTATTTTGTTTTGAAAAGTGTGTGTTTATTACAGTTTTTTTTTTTTGTATAATTTACATGTGACGGGGAAAATGTAACAAGAAAGGAAGCAAAACCAGCTACAACTATTTTTAAAATATAATCTACATATTTATTCAAAATATACTACAATGAAAAATATTCACTTACAGAAAATAGATCCAGTATATCTTTAAAATCTGATATAAGAATAAAGTCCAAATAAATATTGGCAAGTGTCCCTTTAATCTAAATTCTCAAGTGTCCCTTTAATCCAGTGTTTGTTTATGTCTTTCCTGGTTTAATTATTCTCAATAGTCCAAATAATCCAATGTCACTTGAAGTATAGATAAGCACAATAATGTCTATCCTCTCACAATATATTTTTAATTCAAAGCATCCAATATTTTCACTTATACTGAAGTAAATTCTTAATCCAAATACTGAACCAAATACTGAACCAGATACTGAATCCAAATACTGAAAACCAAAAACACTAATTGTTGGAATTATAAGCAATACATTCATGTTTTGGATAGTTTGTTGGAATGTGAGCCTTTGAGGATCTGTCACAAAATTAAACTTCAAGTCTTTCTATTTTATTCCATTTGTGCATGCTCCAACAAGGTTTACACTAATAAACTACCAAAAAACATGAGTTTAAACTCATAATTTCTCCTTTTTTTTCATGCAGCTTTACCATTGAAGTAAAAGCCTAATGATTTACACAAATTATTTAAAGAAACAAATCCGCCAAATAACGACAAAGTAACACTACAAAACCATTTATCAAAACTCTATCTGGGTGTTCAGGTCATATTATAATGTATATGTGCTGATTAAAAGTACAGGATTTTTCACATGTCTTTAATTAAAATACTGTGAAATCATTAATATTCGTGGGAGATATAATTTCGTTGATTTCGAGGTTGACCTGAACCGCGCAATCAAATTCCTACGAACAATTAATGCCCAGAAGTTTGAATAATGTGTGCGAAAACGGCCTCGATTCGAAATCCATAATGTACAGTATCGCATAGCAGTTTTGGGCTCATCATTTAGTAAATAACTATTGAATCAGGTTGTATGTTGTCAGAAAAAAAAGTTGATGTATTTATTAAACATTTATTTTGATAATAAAAAACAAAAACTTGAGTGTTTGTTTTAAAATTTTCAAAGCCAGTTTACCTATGTTTACGGTCGCAGTTGTGTACTAGTAAATCGTTCACGAATGGTAGTAACATTTGTTATTGTTGTCATCAATTACCGAGTACTTAGTATTATTTGATCGACAACTGGGTGGGTTCAACATGGACAAATTTACAGATGTTTGTTTTTTTTAAAATTTAAAAAATCAGAAATGCGCGAATTTACGTCCCCTCGAAATTGTATTTTTGGAAAGAACCTCGAAATTTAATGCCCACGAAATTAAATGATTCCACAGTACCTGTGATTGAATGCATAAAATGAATTATGAGTTGATAACTCTTAATTCAACGCTCCGGTTTTGGGGTTTGGCCTGGCTGGCTAAAGCCGTTTATATTGTGCCTATAGAGTTTGGATTCTCAAAATATGTTATTAGCTCGACTATTCAAGAATAGTGAGAGCTATCCTACTCACCACAGCGTCGGTGTTGTATTCCCCAGTTTAACCTTAAAATTTTTGTGCAGTAGATTTATAACTTCAATACTACTAAAGCTATTGCATTAAAACTTTATACTAATGTTTCCCATCAAATTCTGCACCTTATCCAACAATCCCCATAACTCTTCCTTGAATTTTGACAAAATTGTGGCCACTGAATTGGTAAAAAAAATCATTTTTACATAAAAAACACTTCAAAATCTTCTCCGAAACAAAAAGGGCTGCAGCTTAGATATTTTGTATGTAGCATCGTCTAGTAATCCTCTACCAAGTTTGCTGCAATGGTGACCCTGGGGTCAGAATTGGACTCGCCACTGGGGGTCACAAGAGGTGAAACATGAGGGTGTGGGTGGGCCCCCCGAGTCATAACTTAGTAACCATTGAGATCCCCACCCTATAACCATATATACACTTAATAACTGGACATGAACAGACAGATACAACCATCCAACCAGCATAGACACCGGGTTGCTTCCCCACCCCTGTGGACATAGCCACTCGGTCATAACTTGGAAACCATTGACATCCCCACCCAGTAACGGAGACCAGTAAAGTAAAAGTCTTATTAATGACTTACACACTTTATTTAAGATCTACACAAACAATTCTGTTTTTATTTCAGCTTTAGGAGTAGACGTTGTAGCAGACTTTGGTTGCACTGACAGCGATGGGCCTGCCCTCACATACACCATCTCCAGTGAGATTCCAGCGGGATTTTTCTCTGTGGATACAACAGGCACACCAAAACTTGTCAGTAAGTCGTCTTCTTTAGGAATAGTTTTGTCTCACCTTCGAAGGCGGTGGTATCACTTCACAGTGGCAGTGATGGCGAAAGAATGGCAGTGATGGCGGCAATGATGTCAACTTTTAAATTGGTTTTGGATAAACCTTTTTCACATTCGAATAACTTCAGCATTGTTTACTTTTATTCATTCAGTCTTTACATATGTCTTCAGTATCAGACTTTACATAATTATGTCTTGAGTATCAGACTTTACATATGTCTTCAGTATCAGACTTTACATATGTCTTCAGTATCAGTCTTTACATGTCTTCAATATCAGACTTTGCATATGTCTTCAGTATCAGTCTTTACATATGTGTTCAGTATCAGTCAGTATCAGACTTTACAAATGTCTTCAGTATCAGACTTTACATATGTCTTCAGTATCAGACTTTACATATGTCTTCAGTATCAGTCTTTACATATGTGTTCAGTATCAGTCAGTATCAGACTTTACAAATGTCTTCAGTATCAGACTTTACATATGTCTTCAGTATCAGACTTTACATATGTTTTAAGTATCATACTTTACATATGTCTTCAGTATCATACTTTACATATGTCTTCAGTATCAGACTTTACATATGTCTTCAGTATCAGACTTTACATATGTCTTCAGTATCATACTTTACATATGTCTTAAGTATCAGACTTTACAAATGTCTTCAGTATCAGTCTTTACATATGTCTTCAGTATCAGACTTTACATATGTCTTCAGTATCAGACTTTACATATGTCTTCAGTATCAGACTTTACATATGTCTTCAGTATCAGACTTTACATATGTCTTCAGTATCAGACTTTACATATGTCTTCAGTATCAGACTTTACAAATGTCTTCAGTATCAGACTTTACATATGTCTTCAGTATCAGACTTTACATATGTCTTCAGTATCAGACTTTACATATGTCTTCAGTATCAGACTTTACATATGTCTTCAGTATCAGACTTTACATATGTCTTCAGTATCAGACTTTACATATGTCTTCAGTATCAGACTTTACATATGTCTTCAGTATCAGACTTTACATATGTCTTAAGTATCATACTTTACATATGTCTTCAGTATCAGACTTTACATATGTCTTCAGTATCAGACTTTACATATGTCTTCAGTATCAGACTTTACATATGTCTTCAGTATCAGACTTTACATATGTCTTAAGTATCATACTTTACATATGTCTTCAGTATCAGACTTTACATATGTCTTCAGTATCAGACTTTACATATGTCTTAAGTATCATACTTTACATATGTCTTCAGTATCAGACTTTACATATGTCTTCAGTATCAGACTTTACATATGTCTTCAGTATCATACTTTACATATGTCTTAAGTATCATACTTTACATATGTCTTCAGTATCAGACTTTACATATGTCTTCAGTATCAGACTTTACATATGTCTTCAGTATCAGACTTTACATATGTCTTCAGTATCAGACTTTACATATGTCTTAAGTATCATACTTTACATATGTCTTCAGTATCAGACTTTACATATGTCTTCAGTATCAGTCTTTACATATGTCTTCAGTATCAGACTTTACATATGTCTTCAGTATCAGACTTTACATATGTCTTCAGTATCAGACTTTACATATGTCTTCAGTATCAGTCTTTACATATGTCTTCAGTATCAGACTTTACATATGTCTTCAGTATCAGACTTTACATATGTCTTCAGTATCATACTTTACATATGTCTTAAGTATCATACTTTACATATGTCTTCAGTATCATACTTTACATATGTCTTCAGTATCAGACTTTACATATGTCTTCAGTATCATACTTTACATATGTCTTAAGTATCAGACTTTACAAATGTCTTCAGTATCAGTCTTTACATATGTCTTCAGTATCAGACTTTACATATGTCTTCAGTATCAGACTTTACATATGTCTTAAGTATCAGACTTTACATATGTCTTCAGTATCAGACTTTACATATGTCTTAAGTATCAGACTTTACATATGTCTTCAGTATCAGACTTTACATATGTCTTCAGTATCAGACTTTACATATGTCTTCAGTATCATACTTTACATATGTCTTCAGTATCATACTTTACATATGTCTTCAGTATCAGACTTTGCATATGTCTTCAGTATCAGACTTTACATATGTCTTAAGTATCAGACTTTACATATGTCTTCAGTATCAGACTTTACATATGTCTTCAGTATCAGACTTTACATATGTCTTCAGTATCAGACTTTACATATGTCTTCAGTATCATACTTTACATATGTCTTAAGTATCAGACTTTACATATGTCTTCAGTATCAGACTTTACATATGTCTTCAGTATCATACTTTACATATGTCTTCAGTATCAGACTTTACATATGTCTTCAGTATCAGACTTTACATATGTCTTCAGTATCAGACTTTACATATGTCTTCAGTATCAGACTTTACATATGTCTTAAGTATCAGACTTTACATATGTCTTCAGTATCAGACTTTACATATGTCTTAAGTATCAGACTTTACATATGTCTTCAGTATCAGACTTTACATATGTCTTCAGTATCAGACTTTACATATGTCTTCAGTATCATACTTTACATATGTCTTCAGTATCATACTTTACATATGTCTTAAGTATCAGACTTTACATATGTCTTCAGTATCAGACTTTACATATGTCTTCAGTATCAGACTTTACATATGTCTTAAGTATCAGACTTTACATATGTCTTCAGTATCAAACCTTACATATGTCTTATTTTTACACAGCTTCATGTTTATCTGTTACACACGTTCATGTTTATCTTTTACCCATCTTCATGTTTATCTTTTACATATCTTCATGTTTTTCTGTTACACACCTTCATGTTTACCTGTTAGTCAACTTCATGTTTATCTTTTACACAGCCTCATGTTTATCTGTTACACAACTTCATGTTTATCTGTTACTTGACTTCATGTTTATCTGTCATGTTTATCTGTTACACAACTACATGTTTATCTGTTACACAACTTCATTTTTATCTGTTAGCCAATTTCATGTTTATCTATTAATCAACTTCATGTTTATCTTTCACACAACTTCATGTTTATCTGTTGCCTATCTTCATGTTTATCTGTTGAACAACTTCACATTTATCTGTTACACACCTTCATGTTTATTTGTTACACAACTTCATGTTTATCTGTTACCCATCTTCATGTTTATCTGTTACACAACTTCATGTTTATCTGTTACACACCTTCATGTTTATATGTTACCTATCTTCATGTTTATCTGTTACCCATATTTATGTTTATCTGTTACACAACTTCATGATTATCTGTTACATACCTTCATGTTTATCTGTTACCCATCTTCATGTTTATCTGTTACACATCTTCATGCTTATCTGTAGGCCAACTTCATGTTTATCTGTTAGTCAACTTCATGTTTATCTTTTACACACCTTCATGTTTATCTGTTACCCATCTTCATGTGTATCTTATACACAACTTCATGTTTATTTGTTACACACCGTCATGTTTATCTGTTACCCATCTTCATGTTTATCTGTTACACATCTTCATATTTATCTGTTACACATATTCATGTTTATCTGTTATCAATCTTCATCTGTTACACATCTTCATGTTTATCTGTTACCCATCTTCATGTTTATCTGTTACACATCTTCATGTTTATCTGTTACACATCTTCATGTTTATCTGTTACACATCTTCATGTTTATCTGTTACCCATCTTCATGTGTATCTGTTACACATCTTCATGTTTATCTGTTACACATCTTCATGCTTATCTGTAGACCAACTTCATGTTTATCTGTTAGTCAACTTCATGTTTATCTTTTACACACCTTCATGTTTATCTGTTACCCATCTTCATGTTTATCTGTTACACAACTTCATGTTTATTTGTTACACACCATCATGTTAATCTGTTACCCATCTTCATGTTTATCTGTTACCCATCTTCATGTTTATCTGTTACACATCTTCATGCTTATCTGTTACACATCTTCATGTTTATCTGTTACCCATCTTCATGTTTATCTGTTAGTCAACTTCATGTTTATCTTTTACACACCTTCATGTTTATCTGTTACACAACTTCATCTTTATCTGTTACCCATCTTCATGTTTATCTGTTACCCATCTTCATGTTTATCTTATACACAACTTCATCTTTATTTGTTACACACCATCATGTTTATCTGTTTCACAACTTCATCTTTATCTGTTACCCATCTTCATCGTTATCTGTTACCCATCTTCATGTTTATCTTGGGGCGTCCGTGGCCGAGTGGTTAACGTCTCTGACTTGAAATCACTTGCCCCTCACCGCTGTAGGTTCGATCCCTCAGGGGCCTAGGAATCTTTATGTGAGGAAGCTATCCAGCTGGCTTGCGGAATGTCGGTGGTTCTACCCAGGTGCCCGCCCGTGCACAAAAATTGCCCGGAGGGGCACCTGGGGTCTTCCTCCACCAATGGAAGCTGGAAAGTCGCCATATGACCTTAGCTGTTGGTGCGACTATAAAATCCAATTCAATCAATCAATCATGTTTATCTTATACACAACTTCATGTTTATTTGTTACACACCATCATGTTTATTTGTTACACACCATCATGTTTATCTGTTTCACAACTTCATCTTTATCTGTTACAGAATTTCATCTTTATCTGTTACACAACTTCATCTTTATCTGTTTCAGCATCTGCATTACTCAACTATGAGACAAACAATGAGTATGCGATAAAGCTTACCGTAAGTGATGGCACATTCTCCTCCATTGTCGACATTGATATAACCATTACGGACGTCAACGAAGGAGGCCCCGTCTTTAGCTCTACTCCATATGCAGTTTCTGTTCTTGAAAGCGCTGCCATTTCCCAGTCTGTGTTTACAGTTGTTACAAATGACCCAGATCTCTCATCATCAACTTTTGGTAGAATTATTTATTCAATCATTAACGGTAATACGGCTAACAAGTTCAATGTTGATCCAAGCAGCGGTTTAATTAGCGTGGCGGGAGTGTTAAATTCTGAGTCGCAGTCCGTGTACAACCTGGTGATACAGGCTATAGAAGAAGCGGGAACTAACTCAGCCACTGTCACCTGCACTATCACTGTAACAAACGTGAATGATAACCCACCCACGTGTACGTCGGCGCTTGCATTTAGTGTGCCGCTTATTGAAGAAGGTACTGTGGGAGACACGATAACTACGTTGACCTGTACAGACGTTGATGGTGACACACTGACCTATACTATGACCATTGGTGATACAACTTATTTTGGCATGACTGGGGCAGCCCTGAAGGTACGTATATCAGCTATTATTAATTAACTTAATTATATTAGGCGTGTTTTACTGGAAACTCTACACATAATACAATGCAAACTGGGCCAATACGAACCGAAAGTCGGCCACTATGAGAAAACAAGGCCAATATAAAGAAACCCGCCAATACAAGCTTAAGTGACGTCATTCACGTTAAGTGACGTCATTAACGCTCGCTTACCAACTTATACATGGAACTAATTAACGCTACTGTAAATAAACGCAAATCATTTCAAAATAATTTTATTAAAATAAAAGTATATTGTAGTGGAAGTTAATAAAATTGTCATTAATTGGGGTTGTAAATAAACATTGTTCAACACAGCGACGGTATATAAATCTGTAGCTTAAATGCAGTCAGAAATCTAAATTATGCAATTTTTCACATTTTAGTCTTATTTTACATACAATTTATGGTATTTTATCATGCATACTTTTCTGTCTAATAAAGGGGTGACCTAATAAATTTTGCTTTATCAGACCCTGACCAATAAAGCAAGTCAATGCGGAATCCCTTGGCGTTTATTGTATGTTCTGTTATCTGACGTCATGCTCTTAACGTTGCCTGACGTCATAAAACAAACAAAAAAACAACAACATGGCGGCGGCCTCTATAAGCGTAACATTCTGAGAAAAAGGTATTAATAGTAATTCAGACAGAAATGTGGATAATGTACATGATAAATAGAATATTATGTCAGTGCCTTTTACTATCAAATTTAATTGTTAGGCTCGGCTCTTAAAAGCACTGACATAATATTCTCTATTTATAGTCATTTTCGAGCATTAAGGTAATTGAGTAATTTCACTTTTATTAGGAGAACACGTACAGTGCTGTTCAAATGATTTATTTCACAAAACAAACTAACTGCTAGTCAACAAAAAAAAAGACATTTATAAAACATCACAGATATGAAAAATTTCAGTTTGTTTAGAAGAACAGAAGAAGATATTAGATGTTTACAGGGACTGTAGATAGATGGGGATGGGCAACACACTATAGAACAGTCAAAAATATCTATTTTTCAGTGCTGTACGGCTTATCTAAGCAAAAGGGATTGATAATGGCCGATAAGTGACCTATACAGCTGGTCTTGTCTTTAATTACAAACAGTGTGCTTGCTTACTGACTACAGCTCTTTTAAGGCCAAAAAAAAATACCTGTGTTTCCGGTGACCCGATCAACCCTATTTTTAAGGGGCCGACCCTAAAACTTTTTATGAAAAAAAAATCGAAAAAAATCGCAATATATCGAGGTAAACTGACATCACAGAGAAACTTTTAGTTGTATCATCAACTTGTATGGGGTTTATGAGATAAATACTTGTAGAATCTGACAATATCTTGCTCCAAAAAAAAAAATAAAAAAATAAATAAAAAATGCCTACTGACCTGTAACCCAAATTTTTTTAGAGCATGCAATAGGAAACACACCTGTTTGTTTTTTGGCTTTATTAAGTTTGAAAGTAAACAAAACATAAATAAAATAAAATGATCGTTTAATAAAGAGTTCATTATGTACGTTTCCTGAAAATATGTGGGTTCGTTTCAAAATCAATTCTCTGCTTCTAGTATGATGATATTAATCTAATTATAAAATGATATATTATTGTAAAAGGTACACTTAAAAGTTGCGTGTGCCGTTTTTAATTCGCAGACAATATGGTACCTGTATAAGTTCAAAACAGTTTCTTAAAAAACAATACTGATTTCAGTCAAATACATTAATTGATAAAGCTCTGAAGTAATGCGTGTCCGTGGTGGTTGTTGTTTACAAAACAAATATTCAGTCATTGTTTTTAACTACTTGTGTATTTAATATCTAAAGTCACTTATATAAATGTATTCACTGACAGTCTGTATCAGTCATAAACTTTGACATGTGTAGTCTTTAGATAATCAATCGACGTCTGTGTACCGATGATATACTGATGATAAAAAGGCATAACAAATTAACTTGTTACTATAATATTTCTAAATAAATATAAAATATTTAAAAAAATCGCACATTTTTTCGATTTTTTTTTTTTCGACAACATAATCTATTTCTAATGTGTTTAGTTTCACATATACATAACATAAATAAAATTGAAAATTAAAATATAACATATTTAGTGTATATATCTGATGACAGTCCACCAGGGGTAGCCAGTATTTGTGATTTATGGCCTCTTTGATCTAAACAAACGTCCTGCTTAGGACAGCCAATTAGCCACTCGTTACCATATTATTACGATTGGAGCAGACTTTTATTTCTTTTGATCGCAATAAACAACCTGCCATAAATTATTCTTTATACAAAATGGCCACTGAATTGCTTTTGAGAACTGGTGAAAAATAGTTAAATTCAGACCGAAGTTAAAAAGTTCAAAAAGCATTATTTTAGAAATGTCAAACCTAAAATACAATCACATAGTCTTAATTTACTCAAAATATTACGCCAATTCATTTGATAATGATGATTTTTGGAAAACATTACCAACTGATAGGTTATGCAACTATATTTAAAAAAAAAAAAATTGCCATTTCACGAAAAAGCAGCATATTTCACAAGCCCCAAATTCTTAAGTAAGTGCTCATTCAAAACAAAATATATACCAGTACAATAACAAGACCATTACTTGAATAAATAATTCATTTTTACTCATATAAATGTTCACTGAATTAGGAAATCGTTACCAACCAACACCATAAAATGGTGTTTTCCCGCTTTTTTCACAGTTGCTGACCGTTGCTATCAAATATCTCCGTAAGTTTGTATTACAAGGTAAATTAAACATAACACAAAGGAAAACACTTACCAAATCAATCTGCAAAACAATACTATGTGAGCATCGATAATTATTGAGATATTTGCGATCTTGTTATAATTTTTATTGCAGAAATCAACGTGTCTGTTACCATTAAAAAAGAAATGGCAACTAAAGTCTTGCGACGGCCCCGAATTTACGAGATTTCCTCTCATTTTTATAATCCTGTAATATAAACGGGTCATGATGTTTGGTTTGATTTGAACATGAGTTTTCCTTTAATTTTGAATTTATTGAACAACTTGGTAAAAATGATATGCTGCGACAGCATGAGTTTAATAAATTCAAGAATAAATTTGGAAGACACTCTTTTTATTACATAATTCAACCCAAATTTGTAGTACTAACGTTGGATTAACAGTCAAAATAAAAGTTTTTTAACGTCATATTCAGACTTCAAACAGACGCCAAAGTCTGTCGTTGTATTGACGTTGGTTTTAAGTTGATGTACTCACACCAACGTTGTACTGACCTTGGATTTAGGTTACCGTGATTGTGCATTATTTCCATGTATTTATGACCACAATCCCACGTCAGTATGACGTCAAAACTTGACATCTGTCAGACATCGTAGATTGGACGGCGTAAATGATGTTGGAATAAGGTTACCGACGTCAGGACCTTATATCGACATATATCCCACGTTGGTCCGACGTCCTATGCCTGCTGGGTATAGTTAATACTTCTCTCATATCATCCTGTAATTTTTAGTTTTTACTAAAAACAATGTAGTACATTCATTTTGATAACTTACTGTTTCATTTGTTTCATTTTTCATCTCTTTAGCAAACAGTTAAAGAGATCTGTTTATATGTCGACATGCCATATAACACCATTCATTCATTATTACATCACTCATAATGTCACATAGCATCATAACAGAACATATGCCTAAACTTTGTAACCTCATTGATATTAAGTTATATCACTAGTGTACTAACGAAAATTAAGAATAATATTTTACACTCTCTGGGGAAAAAGGTCATGACTGTGATAAAATGTGTGATTGGATCAATTACAGTTGCTCGCACCAATAGACTATGACACGGTCGCCAGCTCTCAGTTTGAGATCACCATAGAAGTTTCTGATGGGACAAATACACTAAACGTAATAGGAAGCGTACCTGTTGAGGGTAACAATGACCTTGATCCCGCTTTCACACAAAGTAAGTTCTTTTTTATACTTTAAATACTTAAATTTTAATTTTTCGGCAAAGCCGGTTTGTAGATTTTGTCACAATACATTTTCAAGTGACATTTAAAATCTGTGTGAATCACTCTAATTCCGTTTACCACTTAAATTTTTATGTCGAGCCCGTTTATGGATCACAATGTCGTCCGGGTGTATGTGTGTCATTTTGTCCGTTCATTCATTAGTCCGTGCGTCCGATTTTCATTTATTAATATCTTCTTTGTTATTTGTAGGATTTTCATCAAACTCAACCAGAATGTTCCTTATATAAATCCAACATCACGTACACATTTTCAGTTTCTGTGACCTACTTTGGATGAAATATAGGTCACATCGGGTCTCCGCTAGGACATTTGTATCTTGCTTCTTTCTTGCCGGATTTTCACCAAACTCTGCCAGAATGTTTCTTATATGCATGTATAGTCATGTGCAAAATTTCGGGTCACTGTGACCTATTTTCGACGAAATGTAGGTCACATCCTGTCTCAGCTTCAACATGCGTTTTTTGCTTCTTCTTGCAGGATTTTCACCAAACTTCTCCAGAATGTTCCTTATATACATCTAACATCATTAGCAGAATTTCTGGTAGCTGTGACCTTCTGTTGACAAAATATTGGTCAGCTTGTGTATCTTGCTGCTTACTGAAAGGATTTTAATCAAATTTCAGAATGTTCATTATATGCATCTAACATCATTTGCAAATTTCTAGTTGCTGTGATCTAATTTGAATGAAATATAGGTCACATCAGGTCTCAGCTACGACATGCATCCCCCACTGTTAATGACATCTGAATTAAATTAAGTATTAATTATGTATGGAACGAATATCTCTTGGGATTGACAATATATTGGTGTTGATCAAATCAAAAAATCTGGACTTTTTCACGGTAGGGTTCAACATGTAGGACGTGGCCTTTTAGTTATGACTACTGGCTTATGAGATAGCAATTGTGACGGCTGGTGTCATTGTCATCGTCATCTGTTAGCTCATTGCTGTGAATTCGATAAACTTAAGTTGACAAATTTAATTTCATTATGCGGTCCCGCCTTAATTCCATTAAGCGATGGAAAAGCATGTGTTAGCAGGATTTTATAACGGATATTTTGACAATAAAACATGTATTAAACTATTAAAACATTATTTACTGAAAAAAATGCGACAACCTGTTTAAAATTATCTATTGTTTTAATTTTACATAATGCAAACTTTTTTAGCCGAAATTAAGGCTTTACTTCATACCCCAGCCAACCCTGTTTTCCCTTCTTGGAGAAGGGGTTGGATGGGGTATGACAGTTAATACTCGGACCACGTAATGGAAGGTGTGTTTTAATAAGATCTACAACAAGTGGGACAACAAGCAAAATTTACATTTTTACCATAATTACCCTTGATGATGTCGAAATAAGCAAAGTTGACATTAACCGGTATGTTTCTGGGTCATAATTACCCTTGATGATGTCGAAATAAGCGAAGTTGACATTATCCGGTATGTTTCAGGCCCATAATTACCCTTGATGATGTCGAAATAAGCGAAGTTGACATTAACCGGTATTGTTCTGGGTCATAATTAACTTTGATTGTGTCAAAATAAGCAAAATTGACATTATCCGGTATGTTTCGGGTTCATATTATTACCCTTGATTATGTCAAAATAAGCAAAGTTTAGCTATTTAACATGTTTAACACACTGCATTTATTCAATTATTATCAGCTGAGTCGAATTTTGCTCAAATTTTGGTTTAAGATTTGTTTGGTTCAAGATTTGTTTAGGAGTGCCTTTATGGTCAAGAGGGCAAAAACACCGTGTTTGAAACCTTCTTGCCTCTCATCACTGCATGTTTGAATCCCACCGGGACAGTACTGGTTCTATCCAGGAATAATGGGTGGTCTTCCTCCACCTAAAAAGAACACGACCATCATACATAGCCTAAAATATGCTGAAAAATTACATTAAACTCCAGACAAAACAAAACAACTTGCTTAAACAAGGTCTTGAGTAAATTTGACAATGACCAAAACAGATGTCAGTTACAGAGTTATGGCCCTTGATTAAAGTAAGCAGAGTATGTTATAATATGCAATAACTTCAGTAAATGGTATCCCACTTTTACCAAAAATCATGAAGAATGCTTGCAATGATAAGAGGGACATGATACAGTTATGACCCTTGATTATGTCACAGTAGGTGAATTATGTCTCCCCCACTTTGTGGAGGGGAGACATATTGTTTTTGCGCTATGTCCGGACTAGTTCTCCTGAACCTCTGGCCGGATTTCAATGAAACTTTGCAGGGATGGTCAGTACCAAGTCTAGTTGTGCATGTCATTACCGTGTTCCGGTTGAATGATTTTTGGCGGAGTTATGACCCTATATAGGTTTTAATACACAAACTTTGTCCAGACTAGTTTCCTGAATCCCTGGCCGGATTTCAACGAAATTTGGCAGTGATGATCAGTACCAAGCCTAGTTATGCATGTCATTACCATGTTCCGATTGAATGGTATTTGGCAGAGTTATGGCCCTTTAAATGTTTTAGTACACAAACTTTGTCCAGACTAGTTCTCTTGAACATCTGGCCAGACTTCAACGAAACTTGGCAGTGATGTTCAGTACCAAGCCTAGTTGCGCATGTCATCGCCGTCCAGTTGAATGATTTCTTTTTGCAGAGTTATGGCCCTTTAAAGGTTTTAATACACAAACTAAGGTTTGGACTAGTTCTCCTGAATGCCTGGCCTGATTTCAATGAAATTGTGCACGGATGATCAGTACCAAGCCTAGTTGTGAATGTCATCGCTGTGTTCGGATTGAATGATTTTTGGCGTTATGGCCCTGTAAAGGTTTTAATACATAAAACTTTGTCCAGAGTCTGACTAGTTCTTCTGATCCCCTGGCCGGATTTCAACAAAACTTGTTAAAGATGATCTGTGGCAAGCCTCATAGTTGCGCATATCCTCATCGTGTTCCATTTGAATGATTTTCGGGGAATTTATGACCCTTTCCCCAGTGGGGGAGACGTCTGTTTTTACTAAAAACAACCTCTAGTTTCAGTTTGATTATGAAATAACTTCACTAAATATTATTCCATGTTCTCTTGAAATACGTGCATTGCAATATTTGTAGCAACATACTCTGTCAGCAAATCTGAGGCTACGACTCCAGGATCCCTGATCACCACGGTAACCGCCAATGATCTCGACAAGGATGTTGGTGCAACTGTGAGCTACAGCTGGGTCACTACCCCAACAGGATTCACACTGGACCAGTTGTCGGGTGCCATACTTTTGGCTGGTACTTTGGACAGGGAGACAACTGATGCGTATAGTCTTCTCATCAAGGCTACAGACGGGACCACTCCAGTAACAGCCACCGTCACGCTGACAGTAACAGATGTTAATGACAATGCTCCGGTGTTCAATCCAAAATCGTACAGGTAGGTGACCACGAAATTGTAATTTTTGTTTGCGAGATTTCAAAAAAAAATGGGGATTTGGTGGTCGATAATCTGCTTTATCATATAACTTGCGGTGTGGGAGTGTCATATTTAAAAGCCATGATATAGAGAATATTATGTCAGTGCCTTTTACTATCAAGTTTATTAGGCGAGGCTTAGAAAACGAATAGTGGCGAGGCTCTGATGAGCCATTCTTCGTTTTCGTGCCGAGCCTATTAAACTTGATAGAGCCTCGCCATTATTCGTTTTCTAAGCCTCGCCTAATAAACTTGATAGTAAAAGGCACTAACATAATATTCTATTTATCATGTAGTTTATCCACATTTTTTGTATGAATTACTATTATTATCTATCTCAGAATGTTACGTTTATCGAGGACGCCGCCATGTTGTTGTTTTTTGTTTGTTTTATGACGTCAGGCAACGTTACGTGCATGACGTCAGATAACGTTACGTACAATAAACGCTGAGGGATTCCGCATTGATTTGCTCTATTGGTCAACTTGCCTATTAAAGCAAAATTTATTAGGTCACCCCTTTATTTGGCAGAAAAGTGCATATCTGCATGATAAATATTTATCATATTACACTAGTAAAATACACATGCAAATGAAGGCTGAATCACCGTTCGTTCTTTTCCGTTCAGCTCGATGTACATGGGAATTGCTGAGACAATTTCCGTAACCATTTAGAATAACAGATTACGGAAATCAACGAGGTAGTTCCTTCTTTGGTGGCGAACGAAAAAGACCCAGTCAACATATGACATTGTACAAAGATAGGACGTCATCATACGACAACGATATTTACTTATTTCTCTCGTGCAATGAGCGGTATGCATTTGTACCATGTGACCGTACAATATATTTCTGTATTGGACGCTCGGCATACAATTTATTTTTATTAAATCCGTATTGTACAGTACACGATCCCCATGTTAACTCAACGATAAAGTTCGAAAACCGGTAAAATGTTCCGAATGCATCAATACCACATAACTGCTTTACACGCCTATATACTTTCGTTTATAAAGCGCTTAAATGAAAATATTTGTTGTTGTTTGGTAAAATTAAAAGAAACGTTACATGTAAGTCAATTTAGATCATTTATATTTCTACATCGAAAGAAATAGGTATATAATAAAAAGGTCATTTAATATTGTTCTGTACAATACAGTGATATATTTGGACTTGTACATAGCTGACACAACCATATTAGACTCGCCTAGTGGTTGTGTCAGCTGGATACTCGTCCAAATATATTACCGTATTGTACAGAACAGTGTTAAATAACCTCATAATATTGGAATCTATAAGGGAGCTACAATAATAAATGAGACTTTTTTGGAGTTATGTGATGAATAGAATCTCACATTAACAAGTTGGATAAAATTATATGATGTTATGCTGTGTCAAGCATCATATCAGTTTTATCCAACGAGTTTAATAAATTCAATATTAAACAAGCACTCATTTAAGATCCTCTATTTCTGCACCATGTTAATAAATACAACAGTGTAAACCATGTTGTAACTTGACACAGCTACATCATGCACATTCAATATGTACTAAACTAGTCCCCATGATTTGTACCATTTAGTACAGGGTTCTCACGGGTCCTTGAAATCCTTGAAAGTACATGAATTTGAAAAACAATTCAAGACCTGAAAAATGCTTGAAAATCTGATAAGGTACTTGAAAGTCCTTAACTTCTGGATTTTTGCTGTTCATCCCAAAAATGGCTATTGGTTGTGCGTTCCTAGAATATGTGTTGCTGTTTTGGGCATTACACTGCGCGGATATTAGTCCTTGAATTTTGGAAAAAGGTCCTTGAAAGTCATTGAAAAGTCCTTGAATTTGGCCTTCCAATAAGGGTCGGAACCCTGTTAGTATTATGTGGCTCAATTCAAAGTATATTCACATTTTATAAGAAACTAAAGCATGTTCTGATGATGGTTTCATTTGTATTTGGATTGACATCAATCAATTTTCTAGATGGCCTCTTGTTCCTTTAAAGGTATCTTTCCCCCTGTATCTGGCCAAGTGGCTAGAGTCTCTCACTTGCAGTCACTTGCCTCTCACCTCAGGGGCCTAGGAATCTTTATGTGAGGAAGCTATCCAGCTGGCTTGCGGAACGTCGGTGGTTCTACCCAGGTGCCCGCCCGTGCACAAAATTGCCCGGAGGGACACCTGGGGTCTTCCTCCACCAGTAGAAGCTGGAAAGTCGCCATATGACCTTAGCTGTTGGTGCGACTATAAAATCCAAGCCAATCCAAACTCCTTGTATCTTATTTTTGAAGAACGTCGGTTTCCATTTTCAATTAATATCAAGATCCAACATTTAAACATTCAAGTTAAAATGGTGGTATTACTATAGGACACACAACTAATGCTGAATGGGGATCAAACTTTCATTCTATAACGCGCTTGACAAAATTCCTGCAATCTGATTGGTTGACATTGCATTTTAACGCTTCATATATAAATTATTACCAGAAGGTTTGACAACATTCGAAATTTGGCAGCGAAAGGGTTAAGCTGTATCTAGAACCTGGATTGTGTAATATTACGGTGACAAATATCTTATTGGGGGAAAATAGTAGACATTCGCTTGACCTAACATTGTCCAGAATTCGGACATAACTGTTTCTAATGATTTTTCCATGTTCGTTTATTACAGCGGTTTGATTTAAAAATTTCAATGTTTTGCTGGAAAATATTTTTTACTTAAAAAAGTCCTCATTTGGCTTTTATTTATTTAAGGGACACATGGCAATCTTGAAGTGTGAAATGGGTGTCTCGATTTATATATCCAGTAGCATTTTTACTTTTAAATAATCAGATTTTAAGTATTCACTATTTCGTCTTATTATACTATAAGTTTTAATATATTATTGGTGCAATATTATCAAAAAATTGTATACTTGATACTATTCTTATAATTAATATTAATGATTGAACAAGCAAGTTATGCAGAAAAACTAGCGGGATGCCGTGAGTTTTAAAAAAATAAAGATTGCCGTGTGTCCCTTTACATCTTTTACGTTCGGGGAAAAATGTGCTTGTTTGTATCAAAATACATTATATTATACATGTTTAAGCACTGTTCTTGGTCTACACCACTCTTGTATCAGATATGAAATAATAGATTCTTTCTTGGAAGTACTATCCACCTAGCATGTGCGTGATTTATTTTCATTTCCACTTTAAGCGCAACTGTATCTGAGACAGCTGGAACAGGATATTCTGTAACCACGGTAACGGCCACTGACAGCGATGGCGCCACTAATAACTACGGAATTATAGCCTACACCATCACAAGTATGATGCCAGTTAATATATATAAATGTTTTTTATGTTTTTATTAATTATTATGTTTTGACTTCAAGGCCGGTATGGTAAAGATGCTGCCATTGAAAACTTCGCGGGGAGCTCGACTTGTAAATTAGAAAGGGTTGATTCTGTATTCATACCCAAAAGTAGTTTTCCAAATGTCACTTTGCCAGACGATATTAATTTAAAAATATAAACACAATGGCGAATAACAGTAATTTCACAACCTTCTCCGAATTTTCTCTCTTGCATAAATGTCAGATATCACCAATCTCTACCAGAGTCCCATGTGACCCTGTCAGTGTTTCAGAAAGTAGTTTGCGATCACATGATAATTTGTCACAAGACCATAGCTAAAATAGCAAAATGGCAGACCCCATGACCTGACTCCACTGAAGGTTCGGGGTGCTGTTGATTGAGTGGTAAACAACGAATGGAAATAATGTCCATAACATCCCGTTCTATCATGTACTTAAGAAATAAAATATTTCCTGTGGGTTAATATATTGTACCAGAGCTGGACTTGAAGATCACCGATACCAAGGGCCATCAAAGGTATTGATAGGAATTTTAATACCTCCTCACTAACCAATCAGTATTGAGTATTTTTATAAACTATATTGATATTTCTGTTTTAGGTGGCGACACGGGAGGTTTGTTTGCAATTGTTTCAGCAACAGGAATTATCACGACCACTGCGACACTCGATTATGAAACAGCCACGTCCTACACACTGTATGTGGAGGCCAAGGACAGCGCCAGCGGGGCTGGAGCCAAATCGAGCACAGCTATCGTCACTGTGCATGCTGGAGCCGTCAACGAGGCCACTCCTAGTTTGACTCAAACAACATATGCTGTATCCATAGCAGAGAATGCTGGTATTGGCCTGAGTTTGCTTCAAGTTTCAGCGACCGATACAGATGCTGGGAATGATGGTCTCGTGTATTACTCGATGATCATACAGACAAACTTTTATCTGGATACGGAAACTGGTGACATTTCTATCAAATTCAGCTTGGATTATGAATCTGCAACATCACACACTTTTGAAGTAGTGGCCCATGATTCAGGAACATTGCCGAAAAGTGGGACCGCCACAGTGTCCATAACTATCACTGATATCAATGATAACACTCCATCTTGTACTCCTAACGTACAGACAGTGACATTTCCTGAAGACACTACTACTACAACTATCGCCACTTTGGCATGTTCGGATGATGACTCTGGAGTGAACGCGGTTTTGACCTATGCCATTGTGAGTGTAAATGGTGCAGCTCCATCCACGCCATTCTCGATTGTTTCAGGTACTGGCGCCATAACACTGGCATCCGCTTTTGACTTCGAAACGCAGAACGCGTATACTGTCTTTGTTCGAGTCTCTGATGGAGGCACCCCATCTCTTACAACAACTGCAACTGTTAATGTAAAAGTAACAGACGAAAATGAAAATGCTCCAGTTTTTACACTCGATCCTTACTCTTTCCCTGTCTCTGAAACAGTGGTAATTGGAACAAATGTTTTCTCAGTTACTGCCAATGATGCCGACACAGCGAATAGTATAACATATTACTTCAATCCAACAAGTACATATTTTGCCATTGACTCCAACTCCGGACAAGTTCAAACTATTGCTTTAATAGATTATGATACTCTGGCTCCTAATCCCATTGTTTTAGTTGTATTTGCACTGGATGACGGAACGTCTCCCAGCGCTAATACTGGTTCAGCAACCATTTCAGTCACAGTTGCAGATGTTGACGATGTTACGCCTATCTTCAGCCCTGCCGTGTACTCTGCGTCGATATCGGAAAATGATGTGGCTGGCTTTACTGTGACAACTGTGACTGCGACGGATGGTGACGGTGTTTCACTAACGTACAGCCTAGTCAATGGATTTTCCGTTTTTAGAGTTGATTCTGCAAATGGAGGAATCATCATCGATACTGCAACCCAGGACTATGACTCGTCAACAAAAAGTTACACCCTCGTCGTGCATGCGGTTGACAACGCCGGCCACACGGGAACTACAACCGTCCATATTACCGTGACAAACTACAACGAGTTCCCGCCAATTTTGGCTTCATCAACTCTTGCTGTAAATTTGGCTGAAAATTCAGCCGTCGGTGTTTCGATCGTTGATGTTGCTGCGACGGACGCAGATCAAGGTGTTGATGGTGTTATTACATATTCTATATCGATAGTTCCCACAGGATATGATGGCGTGTTTTCGATTGATCCCACAACTGGTTTGATGACTGTTGCAGGAAATATAGACATGGAATCCGTGACAAACCCTTTGATTGTTACCATAGATGCCACAGATGGGGGAATTCCAAGTATGTGAAAATGAATATAATACTATAGTTGTTTCAATTCAATCAATGTAAAATTATGTCAAGAAACTGGCAATGAGTTTAGTATATGCCAGCATTTATAACATTTAATTTTACTGCTTTTGTTCATAGTTCAGACACAGACGTAATAACAAATAGATTGGACACTACAAAAATTATCTAAATTTCACGTGGCACAGTGCGAAAATTCTCAAAATATTTCCCAACTTTAAACACACATATCATGAAGAGTTTTATAGATACAAGTTTCATTCATGCCAAATCCCATCACAAATTTAATTCTTTCCAATGATATTATTTTGCTTAAATCTCTTACATTTAGAGCAAAGAAGGAGTTTGACGGAAACTTTGACTATGTCAAAACCTTGATTTTCAAGAGAAAGCGAAAAATGATGACATTTTTAACTTTAAACATCATTTTATACAATTTCGTCTTTTGAAAATAAACATAAATTATTATAATCCCATTTTGCTATTCACTATGAATCTTTTGAATGTTTTCTTATCAAAATCAGTGAATAATTGAGAGAGAAGGAAAAGTTAAGATGCCATGTGCTAATTTGGTTACTTCATTTGTCAAGATGGGAAGTTTCCTATCTGTTTATTAATATGTCTGTGGTTCAGAATAGTATATATTGTTCCGTTGCAAAAATAGCGCCACTGCTTATCCAGACAGAATTGTAAAATCCTCACGAATTCCTGTTCATTTTGTCATTGTTGTCATGTACATCACTTATATAATCAAACTTATAATAATTTTTATAATTCTCAACCTAGGCGCCCTGTCTGACCAGTTCACTCTGACACTGACCATAACAGACGTGAACGACAACACTCCATCATGTCCAAGCTCACTGTACAGTGTCAGCGTGTCAGAAGACGTAGCCTCCAGTACCAGCGTGTCCCAGATTGCGTGTACAGATGCTGATGTGGACTCGCCGAACAATGTACTGGTGTACACAATCTTCTCAGGCAATGGAGGTATGAATCTTTTGAGTGTCAGTTGCTCTATTCTTAGCGTGTTAAGTGCACAATAGAGCGTGCACAAAAAACAAAACTATTTTTGACCCCATGTGATTTATATTGCTTTCAATAATGCATATTGTGTTTTTAGCTCACCTGAGCTGAAGGCTCAAAGGTGAGCTATTGGGATCACTCTTTCGTCGTTAACATTTGCTTCAAACGACTTCTCCTCAGAGACCGCTCAGCCAATTTTAACCAAATTTCACATGGATGATACTAAGGTCAATGCCTTTCAACCTTTTACAAATTGGGTCAATGCGACATCCAAGATGGCCACCATTACCATATATGGTTAAAGCTTAAAAAATCTTCTCAAGTACCATTGAACAGATTCCAACAGTTTTTCTTTATTAATGATCGCCAACCCCTAGACTATAAATATTATACAAATGAAGTACCCGGGATCAAAAATGGCTGCGCCCTGGTGGTCCAAAGTTTGTATATAAAGATTTTGCATGTTTTGCATAGACTTATGTAGGGAAAAACTTTTTAAAAAATATCTCTGAAACCACAAGGCACAGAGCTCTCATATACTACATGTAGCATCAGCTTATTGTCCTCTACCATGGTGACTCTGGGGTCAAATCTGGCTCCGCCCTGGGGGTCACAGTTTTACATAGACTTACATAGGGAAAAACTTAATCTCTGAAACTACATGAGCCAGAGGTTTAAGATTTTGCATTTACCATAGGCTTATGGTCCTCTACCAAGTTTGTTTAAATGGTAACCCTGATGTCAAACTTAGCCTCGCCTCAGGGGCCACATATTTACATAGACTTACATAGAGAAAAGCTTAAAAATTCTTCTTTTCTAAAACTGCAAGGCACAGAGTTCTCATAATTATATTGCATGTAGCATCAGCTTATAGTCCTCTACCAAATTTTTTTCAAGTGGTGACACCGGGGTCAAATCTGGGCCCTCCTCAGGAGTCATAGTTTTACATTGAGTTGTATTTTGTTTTGGAAAATCATAATAAAAAAATCTTCTCAGAAACTACAAGAGCTAGAGGTTCAATATTATGCATTTATCATTAGCTTATGGTCCTCTACCAAGTTTTTTTCAAATGGCGACTCTGACGTTAAATTTGGCCCCGCTCCAGGGGTCACATGTTTTAATTATATAGAGAAATGTTTTAAAAAATTCTCCTCCGAGACCACAAGGTATAGAGCTTTCATATATTGCATATAGCATAAGATCATGGTCCTTTACCAATTTTGTTCAAATGGTGACCCTGGGGGAAAATATGGCCCCGCAATGAGGGTCATTGATTTATAGAGTTAAATAAGAAAAACTTTAAAAAATCTTCTTCTCTGAAAATGCAAGAGCTTCATGTCTAATATATTGCATGTACCATAAGCTTATGATCCTCTATCAAGTTTTTTTCAAATCGAGACCATGGGGTCAAATTTGGCCCCGCTCCGGAGGTCACATGTTTTACTTAGACTTATATAGGGAAAAACCTTAAAACATTTTCTTCTCTGAAACCACAATTAGACACTGAGCATGAACAGACGGATACAACTATCCAACCAGCATCGGTCCTGGGGTCCATCCCCACCCCTGTTCATAACTTGGTCCGTAAAGTCCAATGCAGGGTTATTTTTCACTTACTGGTGACATTTCTTGTTTTTTGTTTTAGTCTATATTTTTTTGTTTCAGTATATTAACTGACACCAGCAAGGTGTGACTGTTAGTATGGTAATTACAAAACCTTCTCTGAGGTTTTATGTAACGGCAGGGGACACAGGACTGGTGTTCCGTGAAGCATCCTTATTATTGTTGAATAAATCATTAACAACTGTCCATTTATAAAGTATGTAAAACATAGATGCTGTATGTTGTCTATTTCTTAAAGTTGTATCCTTCAATTCTTCTAACAACGTGCAGGCAGCGAGTTTTCGATAGATGGCAGCACTGGTGTTGTGACTACAGTGGCTACACTGGACAGGGAGACCACATCGTCGTACACACTGATTATACAGGTGGCAGATACTGCAGCATCAAGCTTGACGACTTCAGTAACTCTCTCCATAACACTAACAGGTAAAATGGGTTTGTTATATTCACTCTGTTGCTATCTTGGGTAGTAGCTAGATGGAGATTGGGTGTCTATGGGCAGGTGTGTTTAGATAAATAAGGAGAGTGGGTGCTACTTGGTCTTTAGGTAGGTGTGTTTAGATGAATAAGGAGGGTGGGTGCTACTTGGTCTATGGGCAGGTGTGTAATAACTACAGATGAATAAGGAGGATGGGTGCTACTTGGTCTATGGGCAGGTGTGTAATAACTACAGATGAATAAGGAGGGTGGCTGCTACTTGGTCTATGGGCAGGTGTGTTTAGATAAATAAGGAGAGTGGGTGCTACTTGGTCTTTAGGTAGGTGTGTTTAGATGAATAAGGAGGATGGGTGCTACTTGGTCTATGGGCAGGTGTGTAATAACTACAGATGAATAAGGAGGGTGGCTGCTACTTGGTCTATGGGCAGGTGTGTTTAGATAAATAAGGAGAATGGGTGCTACTTGGTCTTTAGGTAGGTGTGTTTAGATGAATAAGGAGGATGGGTGCTACTTGGTCTATGGGCAGGTGTGTAATAACTACAGATGAATAAGGAGGATGGGTGCTACTTGGTCTATGGGCAGGTGTGTTATCTACAAATGAATAAGCAGGGTGGCTGCTACTTGGTCTATGGGCAGGTGTGTTATCTACAAATGAATAAGGAGGGTGGGTGTTACTTGTTCTATGGGAAGGTGTGTTATCTACAGATGAATAAAGAGGGTAGGTGCTACTTGGTCTATAGGTAGGTATGTTATCTACAGATGAATACGGAGGGTGGGTGCTACTTGTTCTATGGGCAGGTGTGTTATCCACAAATGAATAAGCAGGGTGGGTGCTACTTGATCTATGGGCAGGTGTGTTATCCACAAATGAATAAGCAGGGTGGGTGCTACTTTGTCTATGGGCAGGTGTATTGTCTACAGATGAATAAGGAGGGTGGGTGCTACTTGTTCTATGGGCAGGTGTGTTATCTACAGATGAATAAGGAGGATGGGTGCTACTTGGTCTATAGGTAGGTGTGTTATCTACAAATGAATAAGGAGGGTGGGTCCTACTTGGTCTATATTGGTAGGTTTGTTATCTACAGATGAATAAGAAGGGTGGGTGCTACTCATTCTATGGGTAGGTTTGTTATCTACAGATGAATAAGGAGGGTAGGGTGCTACTTGATCTATGGGTAGGTTTGTGTGTTATCTACTGATGAATAAGGAGGGTGTGTGCTACTCAGTCTATGGGTAGGTTTGTTATCTACAGATGAATAAGGAGGGTGGATGCTACTAGGTCTGTGGGTAAGTGTGTTATTTACATATGAATAAGAAGGTTGGGTGCTACTTGGTCTACACGTAGGTGTGTTATCCACAGATGAATAAGCAGGGTGGGTGCTACTTGGTCTATGGGCAGGTGTATTCAGATGAATAAGGAGAGTGGGTGCTACTTGGTTTATGGGCAGGTGTATTCAGATGAATAAGGAGGGTGGGTGCTACTTTGTCTATGGGCAAGTGTATTGTCTACAGATGAATAAGGAGGGTAGGGTACTATTTGGTCTATGGATAGGTTTGTGTGTTATCTACAGATGAATAAGGAGGGTGAGTGCTACTCAGTCTATGGGTAGGTTTGTTATCTACAGATGAATATGGAGGGTGAGTGCTACTCATTCTATGGGTAGATTTGTTATCTACAGATGAATAAGGAGGGTGGATGCTACTATGTCTGTGGGTAGGTGCGTTATTTACAGGTGAATAAGGAGTGTGGGTGCTGCTTTGACTACGGGTAGATGTCGGTAGCGCAGCGGATTTGTAACCGGAGACCCCGGGTTCAATCCTCCGTGGTGAAACTGAGTTTCGTCGGTGTGTTCTTGGGCAAGACACTTTCCCTTAGCCTCTCGTCCATCGGATGGGGATGTAAACCGGGCGGTCCCGTGTATCGGTCTATCCTCCGAGCACGTTAAAGAACCATAGGAATTTATTCGATAATCAGAGTAGGGCATGGTTCCCGGATTCCTTTGTATCCTTCCCCTGTCTCTTGGGCAGGTCTAAATAACCTATACTGTGCTGATGAGCCGTTAAACAACATTCAGTTCAGTTCAGATGAATAAGGAGCGTTGGGTGCTACTTTGACTATGGGCAGATATGTTATTTATAGATGAATAAGACCACCATTAAAAAATTGTTTGCATTTTCCGACCCATGGCTTTTAGGGGTGGGTCGGTAGGTAGGGATATTGATAGGGCCTTCATTTTTTTTTAACACATTGTTATTATTAACGCATGCCCATCGACAGCATGCAAATATCGTTTGCTTCACTAGTATTATCCATATTTTTTATTTTTTTAAGTGTTTAGTTAAATATTAACAGTGCATGCAAAACATTGATCAAATGTTCATTTATGGACACATGAAACAGACTTAGTAACTATTAAATGGTGCTCGACGCTTACTTTTTCGAAGTAATGTTTCAAATCAAAAAATCTTTTGTTTGGTACAAGATATTAACATCCAAGCCAGTGCATACAATCTACACACTTTATATATTTAATCTAAAACATATAAATTGAATATTCGCACATCATCATTAGAAATATTTGAAAAATATGGTCAAATTTTCACTTGCCCGAAACTTGCCCGGGGCAAGTAGAAATTTAGTTCTGGATTAGACAATGACTTGCCCGAAAATAACATTATTAATTTGTAGAGATATACACTTTACCCAAAATATTGTTCCCACGCATAAAATGTTCAAGTTCTGGCAAGTAGAAAAAAAAGTTAATGTCATGCCCTGTTAAAGTATAAACATTGAACTCTGTGTCAAGTTCACTTCTCAGTCTACTTTACTGCAAATAACAATATTCTCTTCAAGTCTCCTTTTTGCAGACACCATCCTCACATTTCTCTCACTCACAAGGTCAGTCATGTAGATGCTTTCAATTTACTATAGCAGCAGAGATTATTTTCAAGCTTCCAATATGTCAGAGCATTATGAAACTTCCCAAAATAATTGAAACAACCAACACTATTTGTGATGAACACATTCGGGTGGAAAAAAAATGAAAAAAACAATTGAAAAGATTTGAAAAAAATTGTTAAGGTCGGCGGATTTGCCGTGGGTCGGTCGCAAACTGCAAACAAACAATCTTTTAATTTAGGCCTAAGGAGGGTGGGTGCTACTTTGACTATGGGCAGATAATATTAGTTACAGATGAATAAGCATCCAGGGTTTGTTTATAGGGGCAGAGGTGCTTATTTGGGGCAAATATGGCAAAAAGCATTATTTTACCATACTGATTTTTCCATAAAAAAAAATCAAGAAAAAATACCCCCAGCTGTTTAAAGCCCCTAACCTGCCATCAACAGACAATTTTGCTACAGACATACATGGTTTCTAAACCTGCTGACGATGAGATATATATATATATATATATATGACTTAAATACTTCGAGAATCCAAACTCTATAGACACAATAATAGTGGCTTAAACCAACCATGCCAATCGCCAAAACTGGAGGGCCGAATTAATTCATTGTACGCATATTCAATCACGGGTATTTTAAGAACCCATGAATAAACATGTACTTGTAATTGCCACATATACATTATTATTATCCTGAACACCTGGATAGAGTTTTGATAAACCTTTTTGTAGTGTAATTTTGCTGTTAGTTGGCGGGTTAGTTTCTTTAACATTTGTTTTCATGGCAATTAGAAGTTATTCAACATAATTTACTCATGCTTGAATTAACAGATGTGAACGACAACACACCTGCGTTTGTGGCAAGTCCATACAGTTTTACCCTCAGTGAGGATCAAGTTATTGGTTATACAGTGGGCACGGTGTCCGCGACTGATGCTGACAGTGGGCAGGCAGGTAAGTTCTTTCAGCAAGAAATATTACTAAATCAATTTCAGTGACTGTTTGGTTATTAAGTTCCTTACTCTTGACAGGTTTTCAAAACTGTTAGATTTCTTGTTAACACTGACAATGAGAGCTTTTCAGTCATACACTGTTGATAAAAATAAAAAATAAAACAAGGATGAAAAAGGGCTTAATAGTAGCACCCAGGCACTATGCAAAATGCCAAGTGACCACTCTAAAAAAAACAAAAAATAGATATATTTTATTTTATTATTATTCGGGTTATACAAAAGATCGAAATTGTCTTTGTATACAAAAGATTAAAAATGTATCGAATTTTAAGTGTTTTTTTTGAGGGAGTGGTGAGGGGTTGGGGGTGGGGGTGTGCTGTATTATTAGGGGAGTAGGGGAGATATGGTATTCTGTGAAAAACGCATTAGTAGGAAATATAAATCAATAGTCATTAATGCGTTGAATCCCAGCCCTTACCCATTTTTCTTATTAAAGGGGATATGGGAAGAATATTAAAGCACTTTAAAATTATAGATGGATATAAGCCTTATTTTATCAAACCATTAGGTGATAACTTGGCTTTCCATGAGAGAACGAAGCGTGAAGGTCAAGGTCATTACAAAAAAATGCTTGTTAAAGGGAGCAATAATTGTCCAAATAAACAAAGAATTTGCTTCAATTTGTAATTGATAAACAATGGATTAGTAGTAATGACTGTGTGAGGCTCTGAAATCTCACGAAAAACCCAAGTTATCCCTTAGTTTGATAAGATATAACAATTAACCGAGTCTTAATAAAGATTAATTATAATTTTATCAAACCGGTGATAACTTATTAAATTTCCCTTTGATAGGAAAATTATGCAAAATTATGCAAAATTATGCAAAATTCTCCATTCCTGGGGGCCCTGGTTCCAGTTCCCTTAAAGCTAGGTAGTGCACTGTGCTTGGTTAATTTGCATCCAATAGATAGAATACATGTCTCACTTCAGCCCAGTTGTTATCAGACTAGAACTATTAGCACACAGTGCATCTTCTGGCTCTCTTGGATCCCCTCATTTTGATAAAGTTGTACATACTGGGTACGTGACTTTTATAAGAAAGTAGCAATTTTCTATATTTTCTTTCACAGCTAGCATATCATACAGTATCAGTAACGGTAACACAGACTCAAACTTGGCTATAGACAGCAGAACGGGTGACATCAGGCTGGTCGGCGCTCTCAATTACGAGGGGGAACAAACGTACACCCTCGAAATTCTGGCTATTGACAATCTGGCCACGTTTAGGACTTCCACAGGGGCAGTGACGATAACAGTTAGCGACGTTAATGATGTGACGCCTGTGTGTTCTCCGATGTTGCAGACGGTTGTAATCTCGGAGAACACGGCCACAAGTACTTCCATAGCGACAATCGCGTGTTCTGATACAGATTCTAGTTTAGGTGGAACAATTTCATACATCATATCTACCGTTGACGGTGTCGCAGTAACGACCCCTTTCTCTATTGCCCCTACAACAGGAGTTGTAACCTTGGCTGCGCTGTTGGATTACGAAACTGATACCTTCAAAAAGGTTGTCATTCATGCCATTGATGGAGGGACGCCATCTTTAACTGGAACCGCAACCCTCGACGTAACTATAACAGATATTAACGAGCATGCCCCAGTATTCGTCGGAACTCCGTATAATTTGGCTAGTCTGCTTGAGAGCACTGGCGGTGGAAGTACGGTGTTTACTGTGTCCGCCACTGACGCCGACACCGCAAACACTCTGACCTTCAGTCTCGGCACTGTCAGTACAGTGTTCGCCATAGACCCAACTACTGGAGAAATATTACTGATCAACACGCTCGATTTTGAGGCCATCCCTTCCTATGCTATTACGGTTGTCGCAACCGATAATGGTGCTACTGCGGCTAATCGTAGCACAACGGCAGCCGTTACTATAACTGTCACAAATGCTAACGATGGCATCCCTGTATTTAGCCCCGCAGTTTACTCCGCTTCTATTAATGAGCATGATACGACAGGGACTACCGTTACCACGGTAACAGCTATTGACGTTGACGGTCCAAGTGTATCATACAGTATTGCATCAGGAGACACTGGTGCTATTTTCCGCATTGAAACTTCAGGCGTTATTGTAATCGACAGCACAACAAATCTTGATTTCGATTCAGCTGTTAAATCTTATACTTTAATTGTCGAAGCAAATGATGGAACAAACACCGGAACTACAACCGTTAACGTGGCCGTTACAAACTACAACGACTTCGCCCCTAATTTCGCCTCAGCAAGCTCTACGCAAACCGTGGCTGAGGATTCAGTTACGGGAACAACCATAGTAACCGTTACTGCGACTGATGCAGATCATGGTGCTGATGGGGTCATCACATACTCAATTGCATCGGGCAATGCAGACGGACGATTTGCCATAAACCCAACATCAGGAGCAGTAACTCTGGCAGGATCTCTTGATGTTGAGTCAATACCATCGTATACGGTTACTATCAGTGCTACAGATGGCGGAACAAATCCAGGTATTTAGTTTTTGTGTACTAGTATTTGATTTGATGTGGAACAAATCCAGGTAGTTAGTTTTTGTGCGTTTGATTTGATGTGGAACAAATCCAGGTAGTTTTTGTGTGTTTGATTTGATGTATATTCTGGTAATTTTAATCAAATCTGTTAAAGGGACACGCAGCAATCTTTATTTTTATTTTTATTGACACCATCAGTCATTCAAATTGCTGAATTGTTTAGTAAATGTTGAATATACATGTAATCATCAGAGCTGTAGATAAGCTGAGTTTTTGAGTATTTAACTCATACTTTATTTGAGTATCATTACTTACTACAAATATTTTTAAAAATCATGAGAATTATATGTGTACGTATTGTCATGTAGAACAGTTTATTCCATATTTACATGGTGAAAATTGTTTCATATTTACATGATGAAAATTGTTCCATATTTACATAATGAAAATTGTTCTACGAATGGGTCTTATATTAAGAACAAAGGCCATATACAGTGTTTCATTTTACTTAACATCCATTTAATCAGAATGGTTGTTTCTTTTAAAATGGATTTAATGGATTCATATCCATTTTGGAAGTATGAAATATTTATAAAAATGTTTTTTTACTCTGACCATGATCCTTGTACTCATTCATTTTGAATCTGATGAGTAAATACTCATTGCAGTCAAAAATTGTCTACAGCTCTGATGTTTTACACAAATATTGATAAAGTCTCTATATTCTGCCAACAACAACCAAATTGTACAACATATGTACACCTTTCCTAAACCTACCGACGGCGACGTCTATAATTACATAACTTACACATTTTGAGAATCCAAACTCTACAGACACGGTATAAACTGCTTTAGCCAGCCAGACTTAACACCAAAACTGAGGCATCTAATTTAGAGTTCAGTCATGGATATTTAAAGAACCTGTATATAAACCTATACTTTTAATCGGCACATATACATTATTATATGACCTGAAAACCTGGATAGAGTTTTGATAAACAGGTTTATAGTGTAATTTTGCTTTATGTGGCGGGTTAGTTTCTATAATAATGAATTGAATTGAATTGAATGTTGTTTAACGGCTCATCAACACGTCTATAATAATGAAGAAACATGTAAAAAAAAAAACTCCAATAATATTACTGTACCTTTTATTTTATTATATGTGACAAAAGCAGGTTTAAAGTAAAAACATACTGGAGTTTTAAATGAAGGTGTTCATTTTTAATGCTTGATACATACTTTAAGATTGCTGTGTGTCCCTTTAAGGAATTGTTAACCCTTAACTCATTAAGCACGACTATAATAGCTATTGCATCCAATGTAAACCCAGATCAGCCTGCGAGTAACTCGCAGGCTGATCACAATGTCCAGCTGCTGATCAGTCATTTTCCCCCAAAACACCACTTTTTCACATAAATGGAATGGTCTTAATTCAAAGAAAGAACAGTCCATTATAAATATGTAGGGGTTAAGGGTTAAGATCAGGCCTCCTACTCTCCTACTCTTAGAAGGCTTGTGTTTTCAATTTAAAATATTTTTATAACCCCACTTTCAAATGAAGTGGGGTCTATATAGAAATAACACTGTAACTTAACGTCTCATCGCATCAACGTCCGGTCGCATCCCATAATACATGCCCCGTTACACATTTTTATGCTTCCCGAAATTTTCCGTCCGTCATTCCGTCCGTCCGTCACACTTTTGTCCGGAGCATAACTTAAAAACTACTGATGGGACTACAATGAAACTTCACACAATGATAGAGGGCAATGAGAGAAAGTGCAGAGTGCAAGAACAGTAACCCTGTCATCATTAAAATTAGAGTTATTGCCCTTTGTAATTTTACACTTGGAATTCTTGTCCGGAGCATAACTTTAAAACTACTGATGGAACTGCAGATTGAAAACTGCTGGGTGATACAAGGCCATATGATAAGTAGAGGATACATTTCGGGGAGCATCCATCGGTTCTACCGATTTTCTTGATCTCAAACAGTTTCCAATGAATTGTTCCCAAACTTCAAACACATAACAACTGATGGTCTTATGTCCCTTTAAATCACAAACTGTTGGCTGCCTGGCTAATTTGTTACAGAATTATGGCTGTTGTTTGACTAGAAATGTTCCATTCTAATATCGTTTTTAGCTTGGATGTCTGTCTGGATCACTGTCCGTCACAATCTGTCCGTCGCAAATCGTGTCTCCACTATATCTTTTGAACCGCTTGATGGATTTTGAAATAACTTGCACAAATGTTCACCATGTTGAGACGACATGCAGAGCGCATCTTCCAGCCACGTCTGTTCAAGGTCAAGGTCACACTTAGAGGTCGAAGGTCATATGCACTATATTTCGTGTCTCCGCCATATCTCTTGAACCGTTTCAGGTATTTGGAAATAACTTGCCACAAATGTTCACCATATCGAGACGACGTTCAGAGCGCAACTTCCAGCCACGTCCATTCAAGGTCAAGGTCACACTTAGAGTTCGAAGGTCATATGCACTTTATTTTGTGTCTTTGTCCATCACAAGTCGGTCTCCACCATATCTCTTGAACGCGCATGCTTGAGGGATTTGGAAATAACTTGCCACAAATGTTTACCATATTGAGACGATGTGCAGAGTGCAACTTCCAGTCACGTCCATTCAAGGTCAAGGTCACACTTAGAGGTCGAATGTCATATGCACTGTATTTCGTGTCCAATCCATATCTCTTGAACCGCTTGAGGAATTTTGAAATAACTTGGCACAAATGCTCACCATATTGAGACGACGTGCAGAGCGCAACCTTCAGCCAGGTTGGTTCATAAATTATGGGGGGAGACATATGTTTTTGTTACAAAAACAAATCCCGTCTAGTTTCATATGGCTTTCTCTTCAAAAAATGTGATGGATTGTTATTACACTTGGCATACAGTTTACATGTGATTATATTATGTGTCTATGCATCAAAAGTTTTTATTATACATTTTTTACAAAATTTTGGATTTTTTTTTTTTTAATAGAAATTTTGTAAAAAATGCGGTGATATAGTTTTAATTTGAACATATCAGCACGCAGCTGCAGAACAACAGTAGAGCATTCCGCTGATGTTCATTAATAGTGTATGTTCATTCTTACAGAGACTTACCGGTAGGATGGTGTTCCCTAATATCGTGGTACTTACTGTTTGCAGTTTAAATAAATGATAATACAACATTTATCTAAAATTATTTCTGTCCTGGTTACGTTCACAAACATCTCATTTGTGTTTGTACATAGTACTAAAACATTAGATGGATTAAATATTGAAATAATTTTATCCGATATCAACAGCTATGTTTTTACTGTTGTCAGGGGAGAGTACTCTAATATCGTGGTAAACAGTGGAGGCCCTGACTAGAGTTTATTGATTGCAAACAAATTTAAATTAAATAAATGGGTTATATCTACAAATAAAACTACAACTATATTACAAACAATTGGCTCCCATAATTCATGAAAGACTGCACTGCTAAACCCTGTCTTCAAACTTTATAGTTAGACTATACTTGATGAAATAAGCACACGGCAGGTAACACAAGTGTTCCTTGGAACACCCTTCTAGTCTTTATTGATGATGGCCAACCCATAGTCTATTAAGTTTGTTCCAATGAAGTCTCTGGGGTTAAAAATGGCCATCAAAAGTTTGTATATATATCAATTTTGCATGTTTACAGACATATAATTATAAGGAAAAACTTGAAAACAGTCTTCTCTAAAACCATAAGGCATAGAGTTTTCATATATTGCATGGTTCCTCTAGTTTGTTCAAATGGTCACTCTAGGGTCAAATCTGGCCCCACCGTCGGTGTCACAGTTTTACATAGAGTTGTATATGAACATCTTTAATAAATTTTCTTCTCCGAATCTAAAAGAGCCAAAGGTCTACTGTTTTGCAGGTAGCATAAGCATTAAAAGATCCCGCCCTAATTCCTTTAAGCGATGGGAAAGCTTATATTAGCAGGATTTTATAATCGGTTGTTCGACAATAAAACACGTTTAAAAACATTTTTACTGAAAAAATGTGATAACCTGTTTAAAATTACCTATTAAATGTTTTAATTTTACAATATGCAAACTTTTGAGGCCGAAATAAAATCTATTCATACTCCTGCAGCCAACCCCATTTTCGCTTCTTGGAGCAGGGGTTGGATGGGGTATGAAAGTTAATACTCGGACCACGTAATGCTTGCATAAATATATCAGTGTTACAAATATCTTAGGCATCATGCAAGAACATGATAAGTGGCTACAATATGCCATACATAGTGTGTAAAATAAGAATAAGAAAAAACGTGTAAAGTTTAAAGTAGCTATTCCACCAACAACAGCTAAATTTAAGAACAGATGTACACCATTTATAAACCTACTGACGACGAGGTATATATATATAACTTACATATTTTGAGAATCCAAACTCTACAAACACAATATAAACGGCTTAAACCGGCCAGGGCAAACCCCGAAACTGGAGCGTCAAATTAAGAGTTACCAACTCATAATTCATTTTACAGGTATTTTATTTTTATTTCAATCACAGGTATTTTAAAAACCTGTCAATAAACTTATATTTTTAATTGGTATAATATATACATTATTATATGACATGAACACCTGGATAGAGTTTTGATAAACATTTCTTTTAGTGTAATTTTGCCGTGATTTGGCGGGTTAGTTTCTTTAAATAATTTTGATGGTGGCATGAGTTATGTCCCTTTCTGAAATCCTTAGTTTACACTTAATAGCTAGACTATAGAGATACTGTCATCCCTTGATCGTCGTCATCTGCATCGTCTGCGTCTGGGTTAAAGTTTGTATGTAAGTGTGAATCTCAGAAGTTACTTAACATACTCGATTGAAACTTCACAGATGTATTGGGCATCATTAGACAACATCATACAGTCAGGTTCCATAACTCATGCTTTAATTTTAACAAAATTATGGCCCTTTTTATATTTGGGAAATTTTGTAAAAGTTTGTATGTAAGCTTGTTGGTTAAAGTTTGTAAGCTTATATCACTGAAACAGCTTTACATAATGGATTGAAACTTCACAGATGTATTGGGCATCAATAGACAACATCAAACAGCCAGGTTCTATAACTCATGCTTTTATTTTAACAAAATTATGGCCATTTTATACTTGAAGAAGTTGTATGTACGTTTATATCTCCAAAACTACTTTCCATAATGGATTGAAACTTTACATATATATTCAGCACCATTAGACAACATCATACAGACAGGATCTATAACTCTTGCTTTTATTTTAATAAAATGATATCGCCTTTTATACTTAGAATATTTGGTTAAAGTTTGTATGCAAGCTTGTATCTCAAAAACTACTTTACATAATGGATTGAAACTTTACACATCATACAGCCAAAATTTGGTTAACAAGTGCAATAATTCTGTTCTGCAATTAATGTGAGTTATACCCTTCGACATAGTTTTCCAATAAATAAACTAGGCCTTGGAAGTAGAGCGTCTGCACCCACAGGAGGTGCTTCTGTTTAATTTACATCAGTTGTAACGAAAGCTCCCTGATCTTATTTGATTTACTCTCAGTGTCTTCCTGGGTAGAACCAGTGCTAAGCAAATGTGGATAAAGTGTCTTGCTCAGGGACACAGCACATATGGTTATGGCGGGGATCGAACTCACAACTTTTCCAGTGGGTCCAACGCTCTACCATTAGACCACAGCGTTCTACAAAATCCTTAATTCTGTCATTATATTAAATGCTCATAGAACCTTTCCTCGAGGATATAAACATAAAACAAAATTCTATATATTTTCAGGAGCCCTCACAGCCCAGTACATTTTGACAGTATCAGTTACAGACGTGAATGATATGTCCCCGGTGTGTACCAGCGCCCCATACATAGCCTCCATTGCCGAGAACTCGGCTCTGCTTGCAAGTGTAGCACAGCTGACGTGCTCCGACAGCGACTATAGCTCTCCGAACAAAGACATCACCGCTTACAACATCGTATCTGGAAACACAGGTTTGCTGTATTTTATTATCAGTACTTTTGTTTAACAGCCCATTGTGGATAGGTCCTACCGCAAATTTATAACTGCGGTAAACTAGAAGCTGCACACAGAACGGTGTCTCTACAAGATAATGATTTTAGCCTCCTGACCAATCACTGATCTTATTTTTACAGGTACAGCTATTAATAGATGCCCCCTAATTCAAAATTTGACAGTTAGGGATAATGATTTTTGTTCAGAAAGTATAGTAAATTGAAATATTTTTTAAATTTTAGAAACATATTTCTGTAGAGTATTGTTAATTTATTTACATGCCAAATTTTATGGTTTAAAATTGCTTTATTATTTGAAAAAATGTTATTAAACCTCTTTGAGTAGCATTATGCATAAAATTATTAGAAACTTGTCTCTGGGACCATTTGCAGTTCATATACTGCAGCTTGGGGTTAAACCCTAAGTTTATATATCCTGCACCTGGTAGTGTATCATAAGAGTGCACACTTCTAACATCCTGCTTCCATAGCCACTTCTGTTCAGCATTAAGGATTATATCCCCTTATGTGTAATCCCATTGATACTGCATTTAAAAAAGATAAAATGTTAGAACTGACATTATTTTGAATATTTTTTGCATGCACCTCAACTTTCAGTTTGCTATGTTTACACTTTTATCTAAACAGTGAATTATTCAATACACACATGAATTTGATTAAGACTTAAGCTGTGTATAATTGATCAATACACATTTATATCAAGTTTGCAGTCATCATTCAAGTGTCTAGATAAAAGTGTAAATATAATAAACTGAAAGTTGCAATTCGTAAGTGATAGGCACATGATGAGTTAACATACCTGAATAAAGATTGATGTTATCATATTGAGGGTTCAATGCAACACCCTGTTACTGCATATAAATAAAGAAAAAGATACAACAATGAAGCCTTTGTGTGTCTAAATAAGAGCATCATTTGTGTGTCTCAACAAGAGCATTAGTTGTGTGTCTAACAAGAGCATCAGTTGTGTGTCTAAACAAGAGCAACAGTTGTGTGTCTAAACAAGGGCATATGTTGTGTGTCTAAACAAGACCATCATTTGTGTGTCTCACCAAGAGCATCAGTTGTGTGTCTAAACAAGGGCATATGTTGTGTGTCTAAACAAGACCATCATTTGTGTGTCTCACCAAGAGCATTAGTTGTGTGTCTAAAAAAGAGCATATGTTGTGTGTATAAACAAGCACATCAGTTGTGTCTAAACAGGAACATCAGCTGTATGTCTAAACAAGAGAATCAGTTGTGTAAACAAGAGCATTAGTTGTGAGTCTAAACAAGAGCATCAGTTGTGTGGCTAAACAAGGGCTTTAGTTTTATGTCTAAACAAGATCATATATTGTGTGTCTAAACAAGAGAATAAGTTGTGTTTGTAAACAAGAGCATCAGTTGTGTGTCTGAACAAGCGCATCAGTTGTGTATCTAAACAAGCGCATCAGATGTTTGTCTAAACAGGGACATCAGTTGTGTTTCTAAACAAGAGCATCATTTGTCTGTCTTAACAAGAGCATCAGTTGTGTGTATAAACCAGAGCATCAGTTGCGTGTCTAAACCAGAGCATATATATAATCAGAGTATCAGTTATGTGTCTAAACAAGAGCTTTAGTTGTATGTGTAAACAAGAGCATCGGTTGTGTGTCTAAACAAGAGCATCGGTTGTTTGTCTAAACAAGAACATCAGTTGTGTTTCTAAACAAGAGCATCAGTTTTTGTGTCTTAACAAGAGCATCAGTTGTATGTCTAAACAAGATCATATATTGTGTGTCTAAACAAGAGAATCAGTTGTGTTTGTAAACAAGAGCATAAGTTGTGTGTCTAAACAAGAGCATCATTTGTGTATCTAAACAAGCACATCAGTTGTTTGTCTAAACAAGATCATATATTGTGTGTCTAAACAAGAGAATCAGTTGTTTGTCTAAACAAGAACATCAGTTGTGTTTCAAGAGCATCCGTTTTGTGTCTTAACAAGAGCATCAGTTGTGTGTCTAAACCAGAGTATCAGTTGTGTGTCTAAACCAGAGCATCAGCATCAGTTGTGTGTCTAAACAAGAGCATCAGTTGTGCATCTGAACTAGAGCATCACTTGTGTGTCTAAACAAGAGCATCTGTTGTGTGTCTAAACAAGAACATCATTTGTGTGTCTAAACAAGAGCATCAGTTGTGTGTCTAAACAAGAGCATCAGTTTTGCATCTAAACAAGAGCATCAGTTGTGCATCTAAACAAGAGCATCAGTTGTGTATCTAAACAAGAACATCAGTTGTTTGTCTAAATAAGAGCATCAGTTTTGCATCTAAACAATCAGTTGTGTGTCTAAACAAGAGCATCAGTTTTGCATCTAAACAAGAGCATCAGTTGTGCGTCTAAACAAGAGCATCAGTTTTGCATCTAAACAAGAGCAATAGTTGTGTGTCTAAACAAGAGCATCCATTGTGTATCTAAACAAGAGCATCAGTTTTGCATCTAAACAAGAACATCAGTTGTGTGTCTAAACAAGAGCATCAGTTTTGCATCTAAAAAAGAGCATCAGTTTTGCATCTAAACAAGAGCATCAGTTGTGTTTCTAAACAAGAGCATCAGTTTTGCATCTAAACAAGAGCATCAGTTGTGTTTCTAAACAAGAGCATCAGTTGTGTTTCTAAACAAGAGCATCAGTTGTGTGTCTAAACAAGAGCATCAGTTGTGTGTCTAAACAAGAGCATCAGTTGTGTGTCTAAATAAGAGCATCAGTTGTGTGTCTAAACAAGAGCATCAGTTTTGCATCTAAATAAGAGCACCAGTTGTGTTTCTAAACAAGAGCATCAGTTGTGTGTCTAAACAAGAGCATCAGTTTTGCATCTAAACAAGAGCATCAGTTTTGCATCTAAACAAGAGCATTAATTGTGTGTCTAAACAAGAGCATCAGTTGTGTGCCTAAACAAGAGCATCATTTGTGTGTCTAAACAAGAGTATCAGTTTTGCATCTAAACAAGAGCATCAGTTGTTTGTCTTAATAATAAGAACATCAGTTGTGTGTCTAAACAAGAGCAACAGTTTTGCATCCAAACAAGAGCATCAGTTGTGTGTCTAAACAACAGCATCCGTTGCGTGTCTAAACAAGAGCATCAGTTGTGTGTCTAAACAAGAACATCCGTTGTGTTTCTAAACAAGAGCATCAGTTTTGTGTCTTAACAAGAGCATCAGTTGTGTGTCTAAACCAGAGCATATAATATAATCATAGTATCAGTTATGTGTCTAAACAAGAGCTTTAGTTTTATGTGTAAACAAGAGCATATGTTGTGTGTCTAAACAAGAGCATCAGTTGTTTGTCAAGAGCATCAGTTATGTCTCTAAACAAGAGCATCAGTTGTTTGTCTAAACAAGAACATTAGTTGTGTTTCTAAACAAGAGCATCAGTTTTGTGTCTTAACAAGAGCATCAGTTGTGTGTCTAAACCAGAGCATCAGTTGTGTGTCTAAACCAGAGCATCAGCATCAGTTTTGTGATTAAACAAGAGCATCAGTTGTGCATCTGAACAAGAGCATCACTTGTGTGTCTAAACAAGAGCATATGTTGTGTGTCTAAACAAGAACATCATTTGTGTTTCTAAACAAAAGCATCAATTGTGTATCTAAACAAGAGCATCTGCTCTGTTTCTAAACAAGAACATCCATTGTGTATCTAAACAAGAGCATCTGTTGTGTTTCTAAACAAGAGCAACCATTGTGTATCTAAACAAGCGCATCAGTTGTGTTTCTAAACAAAAGCATCAATTGCGTATCTAAACAAGAGCATCTGCTCTGTTTCTAAACAAGAGCATCCATTGTGTATCTAAACAAGAGCATCTGTTGTGTTTCTAAACAAGAGCATCCATTGTGTATCTAAACAAGAGCATCAGTTGTGTTTCTAAACAAGAGCATCCATTGTGTGTCTAAACAAGAGCATCAGTTTTGCATCTAAACAAGAGCATCAGTTGTGTGTCTAAACAAGAGCATCAGTTTTGCATCTAAACAAGAACATCAGTTGTTTGTCTAAATAAGAACATCGGTTGTGTGTCTAAACAAGAGCATCAGTTTTGCATCTAAACAAGAGCATCAGTTTTGCGTCTAAACAAGAGCATTAGTTGTGTGTCTAAACAAGAGCATCAGTTGTGTGCCTAAACAAGAGCATCAGTTTTGCATCTAAACAAGAGCATCAGTTGTGTGTCTAAAGAAGAGCATCAATTGTGTGTCCAACAAGAGCATCAGTTGTGTGTCCAACAAGAGCATCAGTCATTTGTCTAAACAAGAGCATCGTTTCTCTAAACAAGAGCATCAGTTGTGCATCTAAACCAGAACTTCATCAGTTTTGTGTAATTGAATTCATTTTGAAGTTACTTGTGCAATAATAATTGATAATTGTTACAGGTGCTAAGTTTGCTGTTTCCTCATCCGGCGAGGTTACTATTAGTAATGCCCTAGACAGAGAAACACTCGCCACATACACCCTTCTGATTGACGTGATAGACGATGGAGCGATTCACCTTACAACAACTTCAACTCTTTCCATCACTGTTTCTGGTACGCATCATTTTATTGTATAGTAAAGAACAAGTTATATTTTTAAGAAAACTTTATGTAATATTTAGAAGTGGATTTAAGCAAATTCGAGTTAACTACAATTATGTTAATATTATTTCAAGAAATCAATCACATTTTAGTGTGATTTAAGTGTGATAGAGAATCTAACATTGGTACTCGTTTTTTTACTGTATAAATTATCATGAGTGTGAGATTCTATTTACCACATAACTCATAACGTCACATAGCATAAAAAGGCCTGCCTTAAGGAGTATTGGTCGGCCATCTTTGAAAAAAACAAAACAAAAAAAACGATGGGATATGGTCAAGTGACATTTTCAACGAAATATGTATTTAAAATTTCTGCCATATAAATATTCTTTCTTATATTGTGTTCATATCAGTAGTGTTGAATTAATGTCATGGACTTATGGCTGACATGGCTCGTGCCAAAAATATGCATTTGGTTGAAAAATATTTCTTTGCTTTAAAAGATATTTATATACATTGTCGCTTATAAAAAAACTAACTTTCACGTTACATTAATATTTAACATGTTCCAATAATGGAGAAAATTGTTAAGCAATCATTTGTGTTTAAAAAAAGTCTGTGTTTAGGGTCAACTTTTTGGTATTTATAAACCTGCTAATGCTAATTCTACATAAACAAACCTGTATATAGGAGCAACTTAATGGTATAAAAGCAAATGCTGATGTTGACTTTAAAGAGGAAAAAAGTCCAACTAACCGTACCATGTATTTTAAAAAGGTTAAATGACGGGTACGTTTCATTAACACATCATACTAGGCTATATTGGGACAACAGCCTCAGTGAGATATGAGAAGAACTTTCTCATCATAACTCACGAGGGACAGAGGTCTGCAGCTCTAAGGCACTAGGCCTTATCCACTGGCCTCTAAATGACAATTAACCTATACTTCTCAAAATAATTTAAGGACCGCAAAAATAGAACAGTAATTATAAATGACTTAATGTTTAATATTATGGATTTAATATTCATACAAAAAGTTAATACATGTGTGTAATGTAACAATTGTAAAAGATTACAATTAAACTTAAACATTGACAGTAAATTATTCAATTACAGGACTTTAAAAAATGACGCAAATCTAACCATGGTCCATAAATTATTTTGAGGAGTATATTTAAATTTCATCATTATTATACTTACAGATGCCAACGACGTGACACCTTCGTTTGGCAGCAATCCGTACCACTTCACCACAGCAGAAGACGAAGCTGTAGGGATGATATTAGGGACTGTTAGTGCCACGGACACGGATTCTGGGAATGCTGGTGAGAGCTGATAATTTGGAATGGCTCATGAAGACATTTACGCTGTTATTGAGGCTCTCCTGGAGGGGTCTCATGAAAACATTTACGCTGTTATTGAGGCTCTCCTGGAGGGGTCTCATGAAGACATTTACTCTGTTATTGAGGCTCTCCTGGAGGGGTCTCATAAAGACATTTACGCTGTTATTGAGGCTCTCCTGGAGGGGTCTCATGAAGACATTTACGCTGTTATTGAGGCTCTCCTGGAAGGGTCTCATGAAGACATTTACGCTGTTACTGAGGCCCTCCCAGAGGGGTCCTTGTTAATTGGATCCCCCCAAACCCCCCCCGCCCCCCCATCCCCCCAACCCCCACCCCCCTCGCTCCCTCTGCCCCCTCCCACACCCACAAACTCTGTATTTTATTTCCTTTTAGGACACTGTTCCCAAAAATTAGACCTTTTACACTGTTACTAAGGCTCTCCCAGAGGGGTCCTTGTTCATTGAATTACTTAAAGTAATGTGACCATTGTTCCCCAGTGTATTAGAATATCTGTTATATGACACTGGTGTACTAAAAGTGCATAAACTTGCATAGTAAAGCACTCCTGGTTTTGATATTTTGGTCCGCTTTGCGGTGTGCGATATCAGGAGAGAGACATATGACTAACAGAATCTCAAAATGTGTTTGTAAAATGATTAAAAAAATCACTAGAAACTGGTTTTGCATCTATTGACCTACTCCTGTCAAAAAATCAGCTGTTCAATGTGAAGTTGTTCAAGATCTTTTTTATATCCCTTACCATGGAATGAATTGTCAACTACATATGTTTACTGATTAAAAGACATAGTAATTTTTAAAGAAACAAACCTGCCAAATAACAGCAAAATTCCACTACAAAACCATTTATCAAAACTCTATCCAGGTGTTCTGGTCATATAATAATGCATATGAGCCAATTAAAAGTATAAGTTTATTCATGGTTTCTTAGAATACCCGTGATTGAATATACGTCAAATGAATTATGAGTTGGTAACTCTTAATTTGATGCTCGAAACTGTAGTTTGGCCTGGCTGGTGAAAGCCGTTTATATTGTGTCTATACATTTGGAATTCTCAAAATATGCAAGTTATATATATACCTCGTCATCTACAGGTTTAGAAACGGTGTACATATCTTGTAAAATGTGGCTGTTGTTGGCAGGAGAGCTACTTTAATATTAACGTGTCCTATTTATTTTTTATTGAGTTTCTATGGATAAATGCAAGCTCTCAACACCATCTATTTCCATGTATGTTTTATATTTTTCTATTATTCTCTCTATCAGGTACTGTCACTTACAGCATATCTGCCGGAAACGGAGACGGCAAGTTTGAAATTGACAGTAGCTTGGGTGAAATAAAAGTCATAGGTACGCTAGACTTCGAAACAGCATCGGCCAATCCATACGTTCTTGAAATAACAGCTACAGACAACGATGCTACGGCACAGCTGACTGGAACAACGACCGTATCCCTGACAGTGACCGATGTAAATGATAATACCCCATCCTGTAACCCAGTGCTTCAGTCTGTGACTTTTGCAGAAGACTGGCCAGCATCGAGCACTATCGCCTCGCTGACTTGTGCGGATTTAGACACCACTCCAAATTCCGATTTAATTTACAGCATTGTTTCAGTAAATGGAGTGGCAGTAGCGACACCCTTTGCAGTTGATGCATCAGGCGTGGTAACCATAGCTTCTGCTTCAAGTTTTGATTACGAAACAACAACATCCTACAGAGTCTTAATCAGAGTTAAAGATGGCGGGATTCCATCTTTATCATTTACAGCAACGGTGAATGTTCAGATAACGGATAAGAATGAATTCACACCAGCATTTCAAAGTACGCCTTACACAGCAAACATTCCAGAGACAACCACGGTGAGTAGCAGCATATACGCGATCTCAGCAACTGATGGTGACACTGGGGAAACAGTCACATATGCTATCAGTCCAGCTAACTCTTATTTCGAAATCGACCCTTCGACAGGAGCAATTTACACTGTCGCTGTCATCGATTATGATAGCCTTCCTGCATCCAAGACCATCACGCTGAATGTCGTCGGCACCGATAATGGCACTCCTGCAAAAATTTCCACCGAGACGGTCACTTTCACTATTACCGATGTAAATGATGGCGTACCTTTTTTCATACCTGGAGTATATGCTGCATCTGTTGCGGAAGGTTCACCAGCTGGGACGACTGTTACCACGGTAACAGTTTCTGATATTGATGATACTTCTTGGACTCTCAGTTTTGCCAGCGGCAATTCAGACAATGTATTCAGGATTGAATCTGCTACTGGTGAAATCATCATTGACAATGTTGCTAATTTTGACTACGACACGCAGGCTCAAAGCTACTTGCTCGTCGTACACGCTGTTGATGCGGGATCGAACACTGGCACAACAACAGTTGCCATTGCAGTTACTAACATAAATGACAATCAACCAATATTAACGGCAACAGCCTCGACCGAACAAATCGCAGAAAATGCGCCGACTGGTACCACAGTTGTAGATATCGATGCAAATGATGTCGACCTTGGACCCGATGGTGATATAACATACACCATACAGAGCGTAACCAATAGTGGAGAAGGAAAGTTCTCTATAGATCCGTCGTCGGGAGTGGTGACCGTAAGTGGGTCAGTAGACATGGAAACTCAAAGCACATACACTTTAGTTATACATGCCACAGATGCTGGTGTCAGTCCAAGTAAGTGAAAAAGCATGTTTGTTACTATGATACCCTTTGACTGTTTCAAAGCTTTTTACTTTATTAAGAATTAAAAAATATGACTAACTTGAGTCCCAAAGTTGGCAAACTAGTAAAATTATTTTGCTTGCTTCTTGTTATAAAAGTAAATTGAATTGAATTGAATAATTATTAAACAGCTATCGTACAAGAATCATATAAACTATGGAAATGTGCGTGTTTGAAAAAATGAAAAAGTTTATGAATTTATTCTCATATATGAAAATTATATGCTGAACTCCTATTATATAAATATCATATGAAATGTTTTATATAAGAATTATAATTATGTGGCTTGTTTTATATAAGAATCTCATATGAATATGTCAATTGCCGCTGTGTAACCCACAGGTGCCAGTTCAGATACATACACCCTGACTGTAACCATCACAGATGTGAACGACAACACCCCTTCATGTTCCCAGAACATTTATACAGCCAATGTGGCAGAGGACGCAACAACGGGGACGACCGTCGAAACATTGACTTGTATGGATGCCGACCAAGATGCGGCTAATAATGTGGTGTCAACTTACAACATCATAAACGGAAACACAGGTATGTTTGTTTATTATTCGAATGATATTTTATTCACATAGTTTAGAATTATTTTATTTTTAGCTCTACTGGCCAAAGGCCAGCAGAGCTTACGGGATCCCGAGTTGTCCGTCGTCCGTCCTTCGTCCGTCGTCCTTCGTCGGCGTTAACTTTTGTCTCATTAAGACGATAGGGCCTTCATTTTTAGCTCTACTGGCCGAAGGCCAGCAGAGCTTATGGGATGCCGAGTTGTCCGTCGTCCGTCCGTCCGTCGTCCGTTGTTAACTTTTGTCTCGTTAAGACGATAGGGCCTTCATTTTTCATCCGATCTTTACCAAACTTTAACAGGTTGTTAATATCAATAAAAGCTCGGATGAGTTCGAAAACCAGCCAGATCGGACAAGTAACAGCGGAGTTATGGCCCTTGATTTAGTTAAAAATGCTATATTGCTAAATTTTGCCTCGTTAAGACGATAGGGCCTTCATTTTTCTTCCTATCTTTACCAAACTTTACCACATTGTTAATATCAATGAAAGCTCGGACAAGTTCGAAAACCAGCCAGATCGGACCAGTAACAGCGGAGTTATGGTCCGTGATTTAGTTAAAAATGCTATATTGCTATATTTTGCCTCGTTAAGACGATAGGGCCTTCGTTTTTCATCCTATCTTTACCAAACTTTACCACGTTGTTAATATCAATGAAAGCTCGGACAAGTTTGAAAACCAGCCATATCGGACTAGTATCAGCGGAGTTGTAGCTCTTGATTTAGTTAAAAATGCTATATTTTGCATTGTTAAGACGATAGGGGCTTCATTGTTCATCCGATCTTTACCAATCTTTATCAGATTGTTAATGTCGTAAAAAGCTCGAACAAGTTTGAAAACCAGCCATATCGGACCAGTAACAGGGAAGTTATGGCCCTTGATTTAGTTAAAAATGCTATATTTTGCCTCGTTAAGACAATAGGGGCTTTATTGTTCATCCAATCTTTACCAAACTTGAACAGATTGTTAATATCAAAGAAAGCTTGGACAAGTTCGAAAACCAGCCATATCGAAATAGTAACAGCGGAGTTATGGCCCTTGATTTAGTTAAAAATGCTATATTTTGCCTCGTTAACTATAGGGGCTTCATTGTTCATCCGATCTTTACCAAACTTTATCAGATTGTTAATATCAATGAAAGCTCAGACAAGTTCGAAAACCAGCCATATCGGACCAGTAACATCGGAGTTATGGCCCTTGATTTACTTCAAAATGATATATTTTGCCTCGTTAAGACGATAGCGCCTTCATTTTTCATCCGATCTTTACCAAACTTCATGAAATTGTTAATGTCTATGAAAGCTTGGTCAAGTTTGAAAACCAACCATATCGGACAAGTAACATCGGAGTTACGGCCCTTGATTTTGTTAAAAATGCTATAATATGCCTCGTCCTACGATAAGGCCTTCATTTTGCATCTGATCTTTGCCAAACTTTACCAGATTTTACAACTGTCTTTTTTATATAATTATTCATTTTTATTTTAATCATTATTTTTTTATTTATTTATTTATTTTTTTATTTTTTTTATTATTATTTTTTTATTTTTTTTATTTTTTTTAATTATTATTATTTTTTTCATATTATTTTTTTTTTGAAATTATTCCACTTTCTAAGAGATTTTTTTTTTTTTTTTTTTTTTTTTTTTTTTTATCTCTATGTTGGACCAGAAATAAATGCTATATTTTGCCTCGTTAATACGGTATGGCCTTCATTTTTCATCTAATCTTTACTAACTTTACCAGATTCTTTAGTTATGGCCCTTGATTTAGTCAAAAAGCTGTTTTTTGCCTGAAACGTTCAAAAAAATGTAAATGGCAGTCACTCGCTTCATTGATGTTATAAGAGCCATGTTAGCCAGTAGAGCGTCCACAGGCCCTCTTGGGCCTCTTGTTTATCCGATCTTTACCAAACTTTAACAGGTTGTTAATATCAATGAAAGCTCGGATGAGTTCGAAAACCAGCCAGATCGGACAAGTAACAGCGGAGTTATGGCCCTTGATTTAGTTAAAAAATGCTATATCGCTATATTTTGCCTCGTTAAGACAATAGGGCCTTCATTTTTCATCCTATCTTTACCAAACTTTACCACATTGTACATATCAATAAAAGCTTGGACAAGTTCGAAAACCAGCCAGATCGGACCAGTAACAGCAGAGTTATGGTCCTTGATTTAGTTAAAAATGCTATATTTTGCCTCGTTAAGACGATAGGGCCTTTATTTTTCATCCTGTCTTTACCAAACTTTACCATATTGTTAATATCAATTAAAGCTCGGACAAGTTCGAAAACCAGCCATATCGGACTAGGAACAGCGGAGTTATGGCCCTTGATTTAGTTAAAAATGCTATATTTTGCAGCGTTAAGACGATAGAGGCTTCACTGTTCATCTGATCTTTATCAGATTGTTAATGTTGTTGAAAGCTCGAACAAGTTTGAAAACCAGCCATATCGGACCAGTAACAGCGGAGTTATGGCCCTTGATTTAGTTAAAAATGTTATATTTTGCCTCGTTAAGACGATAGGGGCTTCATTGTTCATCCGAACTTTACCAAACTTGATCAGATTGTTAATATCAATGAAAGCTCGAACAAGTTCGAAAACCAGCCATATCGGATTAGTAACAGTGGAGTTAGGGCCCTTGATTTAGTTAAAAATGCTATATTTTGCCTCGTTAAGATGATAGGGGCTTCATTGTTCATCCGATCTTTACCAAACTTTATCAGATTGTTAATATCAATGAAAGCTCGACAAGTTCGAAAACCAGCCATATCGGATTATTAACAGCGGAGTTATGGCCCTTGATTTAGTTAAAAATGCTATATTTTGCCTCGTTAAGACAATAGGGCCTTCATTTTTCATCCGATCTTTAACAAACTTTATCGTTAATGTCTATGAAATCTTGGTCAAGTTTGAAAACCAGCCAGATTGAACCAGTAACAGCGGAGTTATGGTCCTTGATTTTGTTAAAAATGCTAATTTGCCTCGTCATGCGTTAGGGCCTTCATTTTGCATACTTTAGCATATTTTCTGACTTTCTTTATTTATATGATTATTATTTTTATTTTACTGGTAAATGGGATACTAAACTTGGTACCATGTTACTGGTAATTTAACATGGAATGTCAAACATTGGATGTCAAACTAAGTACAGTGTTACTGGTAAATGGGATGTCAAACATAGTACAGTTTTACTGCTAAATGGGATGTCAAACTTAGTAAATTGATACTGGTAAATGGGACGTTTAACTTAGTACAGTGTTACTAGTAAATGAGATGTCAAACTTAGTACAGTGTTACTAGTAAAGGAGATGTCAAACTTAGTACAGTGTTACTAGTAAAGGAGATGTCTCAAACTTTGTACAGTGTTACTAATAAATGAGATATCAAATGAGATGTCAAATGAGATGTCAAATGAGATGTCAAACTTTGTACAGTGTTACTAGTAAATGAGATGTCAAACTTAGTACAATGTTACTAGTAAATGAGATGTCAAACTTTGTACAGTGTTACTAGAAAATGAGATGTCAAACTGTGTACAGTGTTACTAGTAAATGGGATGTCAAACTTTGTACAGTGTTAGGGGCAATTCGGGAAAATACGGACAAACGTATAAATACGGACACTTTCCGAGAAAAGCCGACCTCTTACGAACTATTACTAACAGGATTACAGGTTTCACCTTTTTGGTAGTTAATTTCTTCCTCTCGGTTACACACGCAGAACCGTCTTCGTCACACAAAATATGAGACGTCATACTTTTTCCAAGAAGTCAACCTTGCTTCCTTTTCGATTTTTCGTCAACATCGATAGGGTGTTGTATCTCGATAGATGTAGTAACAGTGCTATTACAGGTATAATTTTCAGCAAAATATTCAATAAATGGTACATTTATGTAGATGAAAATTTCTGTTTCCAGAAAGTTACAGGTTTGATGGTATTGGAAAGGGAAAATATTGAGAAAAATTAGATTTTAAAATCGTCCGAATTTTCCCATGCGACTTTAGAGAGTCGGATAAATACGGACACACACTTTCTGAGAGCACAATGCTTGTCCGTCGATGTCTTTCTTGCGTTCTTCTTATTTATGCTTATTCCAAAAGAAATAAACGTAACAAATAACGCATACAGTACAGTACTAGTAAAGAAATAAAAATAATCATCTTATTTTATGGTCGATGTGTTGCATATCTAAGGCGGTCCGATGCAGCCTTGATGTCGCCGCTATACAGGGAAAGCCTGATAGAAGGAAACATTCTTTTTAAACCGAAATTTGAACCTATATTCAAACGAGGTGGACCTCTGCAACGTTGTAATTTAGGGTTTCGCTGCAATATAGTGAACTTGCCAAAGGTCATGGAAATTATTGAAGGACACCTTCTGGCTTATAAAGTTATCTAAAAAATGTTTACTAACGTTGTAAAAAGGCTTACTCTTTAGAGGCCAGTTTCCGTCCAAGCCCAGTTTCCGTCATTCTCATTTAAAAAACGTTTTTATGTCACTTATTGTCAGACGTTTATAAGTGAAGATTGGAAACAGGAAAAACAACCAAAAAGTAAATAAGCGGCACAAAAACGAAAGGGATTTCTCCGAAAAATGTGTTTACTTCCTTATATGGCGTTGGGGATGCGCGCGCATACTGCCGCATAATAAACTATTAAAAAAATAACACTGTAATGACGTCATATTTTTATCACTCTACCGTGATTATATAGTTCAACCAAAGAGAAGCAACTCGTACAATCTGTATCTGTTTGATTTACACAGAGTTACCCATCTTTACAGTGTAAATTGTCGTCGTTGAACATTTTACATTGACGTTACCAGGCTTATTGTTATAACGATCGAGGTGACTAATATGCACAATGCAAACATACCATTTTTACAATGAAATTGTTGAATAGACTTGCAAACAAGTGTCTAATTCATAAAAGTTTACTGTATCTTGACCTAGTTGAATCAATCACTCGATAAAATACATGACGGAAACTGGGCTTGTAAACAAAATGATTTCTCAGTTTTAGTCTATTTATAAAAAGGTCACGTGCCACTTCGATAATTTATATAAAACAAAATTCTTTGGTATCAAATTTCCAGGAAGAGGTAACCTAATAGAAAATAGAGTAAAAATTGTCAGGATAAATAGATTTGTCTGAAAAATTAGTTTATGTTTACATAAGTGACGGAAAGTGGCCGACGAGTAAGCTTGAGAAGAAAACTAAGAAAAACACGAATGGCAGAGGCAGAGAGATAAAAAGGAAATGATGTAGATGTAAAAACTCTGGCTTATAAAGTTATCTAAAATTTGAAATCTGACATTAATTACTAACCGTTTAGTCTTTTCTATAAAAAGGCAGTATCGGTAACTGTTGTAAACATTCTCTAATCATGTCCACGATATACAGTGATACGTAATGAACTACATGTGTATGTTAAAATTGTAAAACTACAGAACTTTGTAATGAAATTCCAATGTAAAGATTTTAAACAGTACAAGTTGAACTGTGTTCCTATGTTGTTGTTTTAAAAGGCTCGACCGTCCGTATTTCCCCTATTGGAAATTGTTATGTCCGGATTTTCCACCAATGCGTCCGTATTTTCCCTAGCGCGTCCGTATTTTACCGTTTTCACTGTGGTTATAAATCTACTATTTGGACTGCTTTGGACCTATTGAATATGCTGAAATAAACGATAACATGCGAGGACAGTGTTGTCCGAATTGAATTATCGCTTTGGTGTCCGAATTTCCCCACCGCATTAGTCACAGGAACGTCTCAAACGAGACCTTGCAAAAATCGTCCGTATTTACCCGGATTGCCCCTACTGGTAAATGAGATGTCAAACTTAGTACAGTGTTACTAGTAAATGAGATGTCAAACTTTTTACGGTGTTACTCGTAAATGAGATGTCAAACTTTGTACAGTGTTACTAGTAAATTGGATGTCAAACTTTGTACAGTGTTACCAGTAAATGAGATGTCAAACTTTGTACAGTGTTACTAGTAAATGAGATGTCAAACATAGTACAGTGTTTCTAGTAAATGAGATGTCAAACTTTGTACAGTGTTACTATTAAATGAGATGTCAAACTTTGTACTATTTTCCAGATAAATTGGATGTTAAACTTATTACAGTGTTACTGGGAATGGTAAATGGGATGTGACATTACTAATTTATAACTTTAATGAAGCACCCTTTGTTTTTCGTTTTTCTTCAAATAGAATTTCTTGCTTGCAATTTTGTCAGGATTTCAGATTATTAATAATCATTTTTTAGGTACAGCTTTTGGGATAACAGCTGGAGTGGTGACCACATTGACGGCTCTGGATAGAGAGACTTTAGACAACTACAGACTGGTGATAACAGTGGCTGATTCTGGAACACCTTCCCTGACAACAACTACAACACTGTCTATAACTGTAACAGGTAAACTGTAGTTTGTATATAGTTTAGTGACTACATAATGGGTAAACTGTAGTTTGTACATAGTTTAGTGACTACATAATGGGTAAACTGTAGTTTGTATATAGTTTAGTGACTACATAATGGATAAACTGTAGTTTGTACATAGTTTAGTGTCTACATAACAAGTACATTGCAGTTTGTATGTAGGTAAGTGATGGACTACATAACAGGTAAACTGTAGTTTGTCTGCAGGTACACTGTAGTTTGTACATAGTTTAATGATTACATAAAATGTAGTTTGTCTGTAGTTTAGTGACTGACTACATAATAGGTACACTGTAGTTTGTATATAGTTTAATGTAGTTTGTATGTAGTTTAGTGACTGACTACATAACGGTACACTGCAGTTTGTATATAGATTAATGATTACATGACATGTAAACTGTTGTTTGTATGTAGTTTAGAGATGGACTACATAACAGGTAAACTGTAGTTTGTAGTTTAGTGACTACATAACATAAACTGTAGCTTTTTTGTAGTTTAGTGACTACATAACAGGTACATTATAGTTTGTATATAGTTTAGTGACTACATAACAGGTAGACTGTAGTTTGTATGTAGTTTAGTGATGGACTACATAACAGGTAAACTGTAGTTTGTCTGTAGTCTAGTGACTGACTACATAACAGATACACTATAGCTTATATATAGTTTAATGGTTACATAACATGTAAATTTGTCTGTAGTTAGTGACTGACTACATAACAGGTACACTGTATTTTGTATATAGTTTAATGATTACATAACATGTAAAATGTAGTATGTAAGTAGTTTAGTGACTGACTACATAACAGGTACACTGTAGTTTGTATATAGTTTAATGATTACATAACATGTAAAATGCAGTTTGTATGTAGTTTAGTGATGGACTACATAACAGGTAAACTGTCATTTGTAGTTTTGTGACTGACTACATAATAGGTACACTGTAGTTTTATATATAGTTTAATGATTACATAACATGTAAACTGTTGTTTGTATGTAGTTTGGTGACTACATAAGATGTAAACTGTAGTTTGTTTGTAGTTTAGTGAATACATAACAGGTAAACTGCTGTATCTAGTTTAGTGACTGACTTCGTAACATGTACACTGTAGTTTGTATATAGTTTAGTGATTACATAACATGTACACTGTACTTTGTATATGGTTTACTGATTACATAACAAGTAATATGTAGTTTGTATGTAGTTAAGTGACTGACTAAATTATAGGGAACTGTAGTTTTTAGATCTACTGGCCAAGGGCCAGCAGAGCTTATGGGATGGTGTGTTGTCCGTCTTCCGTCGTCCGTCGTCCGTCCGTCCGTTAACTTTTGCTTGTGTACACTCTAGAGGCCACATTTCTGATGCAATCATCATGAAACTTTGTCAGAATGTTTGTCTCAATGAAATCTCGGTCAAGTTCGAAAATGGGTCATGTGGGGTCAAAAACTAGGTCACTAGGTCAAATATTGGAAAAACCTTGTGTACACTCTAGAGGCCATATTTTTGACCCGAGCTTGATGCAACTTTGTCAGAATGTTTGTCTTAATTATATCTTGGTCAAGTTTGAAAATGGGTCATATGGGGTTAAAAACTAGGTCACTAGGTCAAATACTTGAAAAACCTTGTGTACACTCTAGAAGCCGTATTTCTGACCCAATTTTGATGAAACTTTGTCAAAATGTTTGTCTTAATTGTATCTTGGTCAAGTTCAAAAATGGGTCACATGGTTTAAAAACTAGGTCACTAGGTCAAACTTTGGAAAAACCGTGTGTACACTCTAGAGGCCATATTTTTGACCCTATCTTGATGAAACTTTGTCAGAATGTTTGTTTCAATGAAATCTCGGTCAAGTTCAAAAATGGGTCATGTGGGGTCAAAAACTAGGTCACTAGGTCAAATACTTGAAAAAACTTGTGTAAACTCTAGAGGTCATATTTGTTACCCAATCTTGATGAAATTTTGTCAAATTGTTTATCTTAATTATATCTTGATCAAGTTTGGAAATGGGTCTCATGAAGTTAAAAACTAGGTCACTAGGTCAAATATTGGAAAAACCTTGTGTACACTCTAGAGGCCATATTTTTTACCCGAGCTTGATGCAACTTTGTCAGAATGTTTGTCTTAATTATATCTTGGTCAAGTTTGAAAATGGGTCACATGGGGTTAAAAACTAGGTCACTAGGTCAAATACTTGAAAAACCTTGTGTAAACTCTAGAAGCCGTATTTCTGACCCAATCTTGATGAAACTTTGTCAAAATGTTTGCCTTAATTATATCTTGGTCGAGTTCAAAAATGGGTCACATGGTGTTAAAAACTAGGTCACTAGGTCAAACTTTGGAAAAACCGTGTGTACACTCTAGAGGCCATATTTTTGACCCGATCTTGATGCAATTTTGTCGGAATATTTGTCTCAATTATAGCTTGCTAAAGTTCGAAAATGGGTCACACAGGGTCAAAAACTAGGTCACTAGGTCAAATACTTGAAAAACCTTGTGTACACTCTAGAGGCCATATTTCTGACCCGATCTTGATGAAACTTTGTCGAAATGTTGTCTTAATTATATTTTGGTCAAGTTCAAAAATGGGTCCCATGGGGTCAAAAACTAGGTCACTAGGTCAAATACTTGAAAAACCTTGTGTACACTCTAGACACCATGTAGTACGACTCGATTCATCAATGGTATAACAGCCAGTAGATCATTCACAGGCCCTCTTGGGCCTCTTGTTATGTAGTTATCTCGCATGCATAGCATGGCAGATACTTAGGGATCACTTTGTCGTCCGTCCGTCTCCGTCCGTCATCCATCCATCGTCATCGTCCATCACACTTTAACCTGCAACCTAACCTTGGCCATAACTTAAAAAGTGTTTGACCAATATTCATGAAACTTCACACACATTTTTATCTAAACCCAGTGAATATTGTTACACATGTCTGATAACTCTGACTTTCATTTTGGCAGAGCTATGCCCCTTTTCATAAAACTTTAACCTGCAACCTAACCAAATAAGCTGAAATAAGCACACAGCAGGCAACACAAGTTTAGTGATTGACTACATATCTGTAGTTTATACATAGTTTAGTGACTACATAACAGGTAAAATATAGTGTGAATGTAGTTTAGAGATGGACTATATAACAGGTACACTATAATGTGTATGTAGTTTAGCGAATGACTACATAACAGGAAACTAGTTTGTATATAATTGAGTGACTCCGTAATGGGTAAACTGTAGTTTGTATGTAGTTTAGTGACTGACTACATAACAGGAAACTGTAGTTTGTATATAGCTTAGTGACTGACTACATAACAGGAAACTGTAGTTTGTATATAGTTTAGTGATTACATAACATGTGCACTGTACTTTGTAAATGGTTTACTGATTACATAACAAGTAAAATGTAGTTTGTATATAGTTTAGTGACTGACTACGTAATAGGGAACTGTAGTTTTTATGTAGTTATGTCGCATGCATAGCATACTTAGGGATCACTTTGTCGTCCGTCCGTCTCCGTCCGTCATCCATCCGTCGTCGTCGACATCGTCCATCACACTTTAACCTGCAATCTAACCTTGGCCATAACTTGAAAAGTGTTTGACCCATATTCATGAAACTTCACACACATCTTAATCTAAACCCAGTGAATATTGTTACACATGTCTTATAACTCTGACTTTCATTTTGGCAGACCTATGCCCCTTTTCATAAAACTTTAACCTGCAACCTAACCAAATAAGCTGAAATAAGCACACAGCAGGCAACACAAGTTTAGTGACTGACTACATACCTGTAGTTTGTATATAGTTTAGTGACTACATAACAGGTAAAATGTAGTTTGAATGGACTATATAACAGGTAAACTATAATGTGTATGTAGTTTAGCGAATGACTACATAACAAGAAAATAGTTTGTATATAATTTAGTGACTCCATAATTGGTAAACTGTAGTTTGTATGTAGTTTAGTGACTGACTGCATAACAGGAAACTGTAGTTTGTATATAGCTTAGTCACTGACTACATAATAGGGAACTGTAGTTTGTATATAATTTAGTGACTGACTACATAACAGGAAACTGTAGTTTGTATATAGCTTAGTGACTGACTACATAACAGGAAACTGTGGTTTGTATGTTGCGAGTGACTGACTACATAAATACATAATTATATTCTGCAGTTTGTACATAGTTTGGTGTCTCAAAATTCTGTTTTTTTACCTGTATGAGTCTATTTTTGTTCACAGATATCAATGATCATGATCCCACATTCGCAACAGATCCGTACAACATCAATCAACTCGAAAGTATCACTATCGGAACAACAGTGGGAACTGTCGTTGCAACAGATCTGGATATAGGGAATGCAGGTAATAACATGTTTTGACCTCTCTGTGATTTTCTGGTCACCTGAGCCATAGGCTCAAAGATGGTCTATTGGGATCACTCTTCATCTATTGCCCGTTTGGCATCTGATGTTAACTTCGGCTTTAATTTGACTTCTTCTCAGAATTGATTGTTTCATCATTTATAAAAATAGAATGCTTCAGGGAGTACCTGCAGTGTTATATAAATACAAAGATTAAAGTGAAAATGTTGAGAAATTGATAGTTATGATTAGTTTATATTGATAGTTATAATTAGTTTATTCAGTGAAGTAATAAGAGAGTGAATGGGCACATAATCGAATCTCGCACAATCTCGTATGGCTAAAACGAGAAAGATAAGCGTCTCTGTACATGATCAGGAATTCCAGCGTAATTGTTGGGCGCTCTTTAAATTCGCTTAGAACTGCAACAGGTGCGCGGTTAATGCTATCAATCCATTATTATGTATATAGCGGAATGGGTTTATTGTACCGGTAATCAGATTAGCGTTAATCTAGTTGAAATAAAGACGAAATTGTTACACCTTCATTGCTACTTTGACGTTTAGCTTCTATACATGCACATTATTCTTTCAAGGTTTATTAAAATCAGAGTTTATTATTAGCAAATGCTGGTTAGCGGTTGATGACGATTTTATTTTGAGTGTTTGTAAAAAGGGGCGTTCCCAAACCAAAATCGCAAGCTCCATCTGCAAGCTTGCAACAAGCTTGCCGCAAGCATAAATCGCAAGCTTACGGTAAGCGCGTATTTGGAACATCGCGGCGAGCTTGCGCAAGCTTGCCAAATAAAAACTAGCTTGCAGACAAATGCAAGTTTGAGCTTGCGCAAGCTTGCAAAACAAGCCTGCGCAAGCTAACCAAATAAGCTTGCGCTGTAATTAGCTTGCGCGAGCTAACCTAATAAGCTTGCAAAACAAGCCTGCGCAAGCTAACCAAATAAGCTTGCGCTGTAATTAGCTTGCGCGAGCTAACCGAATAAGCTTGCAAAACAAGCTCGCGCAAGCTTACCAAATTAGCCTGCTTGAGCTAATTAAATAAGCTTGCGCTCTAATTAGAATCTAAACAGAAAAACACTGGAATTTATAGGAATTTCAAAACAGAAAAATATTGAATATTGGTAGGATTTCCTAGGAATTCTAAGTTCACTACAAAAACATAAAGCAGAAACAATATAAGATTTCTTTGGACTTGCATTGCTGGTGAAAATGATAAAATATTCATATTTTTTATTTATTTTTTAATAAAATAAATTCACAGCAACATATTTGACACATGGTTATACAAAGTTTTCTTGATATTTTGTGTTTAAACTAAGTCATTCTTTTAGAAAAAAAAAGATATTTAAAATTAAACGGAATGTTCTTTCAGGTTGAATTTGCATCATTTGAACATCTGCCCATTAACATTGATATGATCTATTTAAGAATTTTTTTGGTGACAAATTGAATTAGAATAAGAACTGAAATGTTATGTGAAACATATATCTCATTTAAAACCATTAAAATGAAAAACAAATATAACAAACACTACAAAAAAATGTACTTATAAGGTATATAACCATATTATGAAAGTATGTATCATAAATCTTTCCCCGTAATGTGTTCATCCTGTGTTTCTTGGTCCATGCTAAGGTCTGACATATTCTGAAAGAAAATACAGAGATCATCATTTGCATATTCCTATTTACCATATACTTTAACTAAGAATAAAAGGCAGATCTAGAATTTAAAGGTGGATAAAATATGACAATTAGCGAAGTGCTGCAATTCTATCCTAAATGTAATGTACCCAATCTACTTTTTTCAATATATTTCTTAAGTACGAGAGCAGAATCATCAGATAAGACTAGTAGCGTGTGTACTGCAATTCCTAAATGTATATACTATTATAGTCTAAACAAAGATACATGGAAAACTTACTTCCAAATATGGAACCTGTTTCATCCAAGACTTCATATCCTGGTTTGTCTGGTACCAGCATGTCATGGCCCCTAACGAAAGCAGTCTCTTTCAGTCCTAAAATAGTAGTTTTAACCAGAGTTTATTATGTGTCTGTTTTAACAAAATTAATTTAAACAACATTATTTTTAAATCACTGTCATGTGCAAACATATACAAGTCATGTTTAAGAGTTGTTTATATCATCTGTTTTAAAGAGGTTTAAATGGTGACCCTCGGGTCACATTTGGCCCCGCCCAAAGGGTCACATGTTTTACATAGACATGTATGGGGAAAAACTTAAAAAATCTTCTTCTCTGAAACTGCAAGAGCCAGAGGTTTAATATTTTGCATTTGCTATAAGCTTATGGTCCTCTACCAAGTTTGTTCAAATGGTGACCCAGGGGTCACATTTGGCCCCACCCCGGGGGTCACAGTTTTACATAGGCTTGTATAGGGAAAAACTGAAAAAAATCTTCTTCTCTGGAACCACATGGCACAGAGCTCTCATGTATTACATGTAGCATCAGCTTATGGACCTCTACTAAGTTTGTTCAAATGGTGACCCTGGGGTCAAATTTGTCCCCGCCCCGAGGGTGACAGTTTTACATAGACTTATATAGGATTTTTTTTAAAAAACTACTTCTCGGAAACTACAAGAGGCTTAGGTTTGATATTTTACAGTTATTATAAGCTTATGGTCCTTTACCAAGTTTGTTCAAATGGTGACCCTGGGGTCACATTTGGCCCCGCCCCAAGGGTCACATGTTTTACATAGACATGTATAGGGAAAAACTTAAAAAATATTCTTCTCTGAAACTGCAAGAGCCAGAGGTTTAATATTTTGCTGTTGCTATAAGCTTATGGTCCTTTACCAATTTTGTTCAAATGGTGACCCTGGGGTCACATCTGGCCCCCCCTCAGGCTTCACAGTTTTACATAAATGCTTGTATAGGGAAAAACTGAAAAGAATCTTCTTCTCTGGAACTGCAAGAGCCAGAGGGTTTTTTTTTTTGCATTTGGTCCTTTACCAAGTTTGTTCAAATGGTGACCCCGGTCACATTTGACCCCGCCCCAAGGGTCACATGTTTTACATAGACATGTATAGGGAAAAACTTAAAAAATCTTCTTCTCTGAAACTGCAAGAGCCAGAGGTTTAATATTTTCATTTTCTATAAGCTTATGGTCTTCTACCAAGTTTGTTCCAATGGTGACCCATTGGTCGCATTGGCCCCGCCCTGGGGGTCACAGTTTTACTTAGGTTTGTATAGGCAAAAACTGAAAAAAATCTTCTCTGGAACCACATGGCACAGAGCAGCTCTCATGTATTACGTGTAGCATCAGCTTATGGTCCTCTACCAAGTTTGTTCAAATCAGTTTTTTAAAAAAAATGAATAATTGTTTTTGTTAATTTGATTTATTATTTAATTATTTTTTCAATTTCAATTTTTTTTTTTTTTAATTTTTTTTTTAAATGTTGATATTATTTTTTATTTTTTTTTTATTTTTGATTGATTTGAATTTTTTTTTTAATTTTTTTAAATTATTTTCATTATCTTTTTAATTACTTGACACATACTTTAAAATTTCTTGTCGGCGCTACTCATCCTAAATGCCTTGTTGAATTTCGACGAAACTTGGCAGGAAATATCGGTAAGATATGTCTAGTTGTGCATATCACGCTTTTGTTCCATTTTTCTGATTTTTGACGGAGTTATGGCTCTTTGATATTTTTATTTTAAATTTCTTGTCGGCGCTACTCCTCTTAAACGGCTCCCCGTGTGGTTGCCGGGGTAGAATACAACCACTGCAAACACACCGTCACATGCAGAGGGGTAGGACCCCCCCATTCATATTCATTTTGTCATTTTTTGTTCATGCTCATTAAAGGTCTTCATCATGACCCCTGCATTGTTTCAGGTGCCATCTCGCTCACATCACTAAGAGCAGTGGCAGAAAAACAATAAACGTGGCTCCAGCGTAAATGGAGTTTTTACGATAGAATTTGCAGCAACTCTGCAGTTCAGGGTGAGAAGGTTCTAGGCCCATTTTCCATATTTTATCTCGATGTACATGGAAGATGAGCCTGGCATGTTCATGCCTGTTAGGCGCCATATAATCTGTAATGTGTTGGTGTGCCTTAAAACCCCAATTCAATTCTTAAACGGCTTGTTGGATTTCTACGAAATGTGGCAGGAAGCCTCAGTATGATGTCTAGTTGTGCAAAGCGCGGTATATCAATGAAATCTTGGACAATTTCAAAAACCAGCTAGATCTTGTTAGTAATAACAGAGTTATGGCCCTTGATTTGTTGAAAAATGCTATATTGTATTTTCCTTTGTTAAATCTATAGGAGAAGAGAGCTATATCTAGCTATATCTGTCTAAATCTATAAGAGCTGTTTTAGCCAGTAGAGCGTCCACAGGCCCTCTTGGGCCTCTTATTTTATTTTGTTTTTACGTTTTCAATTAAAAATGTTCTCAATTCACTGAATTTTGACACTATGCTGACGATACCAGGGAAAGTAATCCATTCCAATGACACCTTGAAGTGCAAAAATATGATGTACAGACATAGTATGTCTGCTACAGGTGCCCAGACATATTGGGTCTGTGACAGGACTGTGTGAACAGGTGACACCTAGCTGCCAATGACAGCCTGTGCAGATGCAAAATGTGCACTACACAGATGCCAAGGTTGGAGAGAATATATGTATTTTGATGGTTGTGAAAGTCTTATATACATCAACAATATTTGTCCAACACTTGCCACTGGATTTCTGCTGTACACTGGATGTTGACAACTATTGTCAAATTCTTATATAAAAGCTGACCATACTTCTCTAAGATTATTGCTTTGCTTGTCAGTATTGGGCGTTATGGAAAGGATGGGATTTTGTCTCGGGCAAATGGTATTAATTTTAATAGATAAGATTTTAGGTGGGTGTGGGGGTGAATATACTGATGATGAAAATGCCAGACCTACTCAAAGAAGTACGCGAGAGATTATTTATATCTGTCCTGAATGTCCGAAAGAGTGCAAAAGCATATCTGGCTTTAGATGACATTTTCGAAAGATACACAAGACTGAATATTGAAAAGGTAAATTATTAAAATTAGAATACACGTGACAATTTGTAGGTCTAGATGCATTTGCGGTTGTATATGGCAGAAATTAAACCATATTCTTGTGAAAAGATTATTTACTCAAATGAACAAAGTGTTATTAGTCTAATTATTGGATTTTTTTTTAATTTTGATTTTTTAATAAAATAAAAAGATTTTTAAAATACTAACATTCGTGTAAGTGGAACTTTTAAATATCTTGTAACATATGACACAGTAACTCTCAACTATCACATGAAAAATGTGTAATTAATTGAACACGTAATTGGGTTTAGCAGTGTAGATACATCAGTTTAGCATTAGTTATATTTTCCTAATATTGTCATATTAAAATGGCATAACAAATCAATTTGTTACTATAATATTTTTTAAATAAAACGGAAACATTTAACAGACTTGCGCGTTTTTGTTTTTGTTTTTTTTGCATTTTGTTTTGACAAATCCCAATGAACATAATCTATTTCCAATGTGTTTAGTTTCACACATGCATAATATAAATAAAATCGAAAAATAAAAAATATTACACATTAATGGTATATATCTGATGTCAACACACCACGGCTGGGCAGTATTTGTGATTTATGGCCCCTTTGATCTAAACAAACATCCTGCTTAGGACATCCAATTAGCCAGGAGTAGCCACCAGGTACCATATTATTATGATTGGAGAAACCCTTTATATCTTTTGATCGCAATAAACAAGATGCCATAACACCCAACATTAGCGACTCTTCAGTTAATTGTTTATTTGCATGGTTATATAACTTATGAGTTGTGAAACCTTATAGTAAAAATTACTTACTATCTCCATGACGCTTATGATAAAATGCATTGGAAAGCGCTTAATTGATACAGACATTAAAAGTTGTCGTTCGTTGTTCAACTGCTGGAAAGGATATTTTATTAACAAAAAGAGCATCAACAATGATCGGTTGACTAATTGAAGTGTTTTAACATAAACAAAAAGTGTACCATTACATTGTTTTTATTTGAGGAATTAACTAAAATTAAAAAATGTATAGCGGATTCCAACAGGATCAGCGTTGGCTGGAATTTATAGCGGATTCCAGCAGGATTGGCGTTGGCTGGAATTTATAGCGGATTCCAACAGGATTGGCGTTGGCTGGAATTTATAGCGGATTCCAACAAAATTGGCGTTGGCTGGAATTTATAGCGGATTCCAACAGGATTGGCATTGGCTGGAATTTATAGCGGATTCCAACAGGATCAGCGTTGGCTGGAATTTATAGTGGATTCCAACAGGATCAGCGTTGGCTGGAATTTATAGCATATTCCAACAGGATTGGCGTTGGCTTGAATTTATAGCGGATTCCAACAGGATCAGCGTTGGCTGGAATTTATAGCGGATTCCAACAGGATCAGCGTTGGCTGGAATTTATAGCGGATTCCAACAGGATTGGCATTGGCTGGAATTTATAGCGGATTCCAACAGGATCAGCATTGGCTGGAATTTATAGTGGATTCCAACAGGATCAGCGTTGGCTGGAATTTATAGCATATTCCAACAGGATTGGCGTTGGCTTGAATTTATAGCGGATTCCAACAGGATCAGCGTTGGCTGGAATTTATAGCGGATTCCAACAGGATCAGCGTTGGCTGGAATTTATAGCGGATTCCAACAGGATTGCCGTTTTGGTCAATATCTGTGTCATCTTTAAGACAAATTATTAGACACAAGTAAGGTTTTTGCATAACACAAAGTGTACCTCTACATTCTTCAATCATATTTCTTGACAGCGAGCTGTTTATTTTTGAGGAATTAACTAAAACTAAAAAATGTATAGCAAAGTCCAACAAGATGGCATTTCATTGGCGTTGGCTAGAATCGGCATATATGGCCATATAGGGCGATATCTATACAGTCTTTAAGAAAAATTATTAGACAAACTTAAGGTTTTTGCATAACACAAAGTGTACCACTACATTTTTCAATCATATTTCTCGACAGCAAGCTGTTTATTTTCGAGGAATTAACTAAAACTTAAAAAAAGTATAGTGGATTTGCGCCATCTCGACATCTCTCTTTAACAACACGGCCAACCAACTGTATGTGAATTTCATTTTATATCAGTCAATTCACTGTAAAATAACGTAAAAATCCCCAAAATCTCAATATCAACTATAAGTAATATAACAACATAACAAGTTCTGTGAAGTATGATGATTTGTTAATCCAAAACAGTCAAATATCTTACAATTTCACGAAGCGGAGCACTTCACCGATGGAATCAAAATGGCGCATGTTCAGAAAATCTTACCACTAAAACGAGCTTGCTTCCACTTCTTGAAGCCATACGAGATTTCAGTCAGCCGCGCTATGTCCATTAGTGGTCACCATTCACTGATTATTAGTTCACTGGTTTATTGTATATTAATTTTATTGTATATTAATTTTATTGTATATTAATTTTATATTAATTTTATTGTATATTAATTCAAACATAAGAACAATGTTAACACAGTGCGTAAGATTCCCACTATTTTCATGAAATTTAACCCCTAATTAAGTTTGTAATATGTTTTGTGACAAAAATTACTATTTATTAGATGCTCGTCTGAAAAAGGATACGTATTATAGGGTCGTCCGTACGTGCATCCGTCTGTAAATAATTGTACATTTATGCACTAACTTTGAAACCATATCACTAGCACTCATGAACTTTATAGGTACATGGCCCTAGGTGACAGGAGGAACCCTATTACTATTGGGGTTAGTAGGTCAAAGGTGACCTTTGAAAGGAAAATGCTTTCTGCTCCATTTCTCAACCATTTCCCAACTAAATCTCTTGAAACTTCACAGGATTGTTTTTCTTAGTGACACGCAGACCCGTATTATTTAAGGGATCACTAGGTCAAAGGTCATGGTGACCTTGACCTTTGAAACAATTATGCATTCCGAATGATAACTTTCAAACCATTATACCCACTCATATAAAACTTTATAACTACATTGCCCTTGGTGAGACAAGGAACACTATTGGTTTTGAGTCAGTAGTTCAAAGGTCAAGATCAGCTTAGCAATACCTAAGTCAACATGCGTATAATGCCCCATGAGGCGGTGCTCTTGTTGAAAAGTCTTATTTGGGACACTAATTGTTGTAAATAATTTGTCTTGTCACATAAAATCACTTCTGTGAGTGCATTAAAACCATGACATTAATATCATAATACACTTAGTGATATATAACAAAATCTATGACTTGCGTTAAGGCACGCTTTCTGAGGTCATGTGACATAATGTGACTTTATAAGTTATGTAATAAAGAGAATCTTATGGAAGCACTCATATAAGATACTCTGTACAGAACTCTTTTACTTTTCAGGTCTGATTGTATACAGTATTGCGAGTGGCGACGTCGATTCTAAATTTGAAGTTGACAGCTCCTCTGGAGCAGTTAAACTTGTTGCTAATCTTGACTTTGAAACGGCAACAGCCAATCCGTACATTATGGTGATCAATGCCGTGGACAGCGATACTGGTTCTCCAAGGACGGGTACCACTACAGTGATCTTCGCGATAAATGACGCCAATGATAATTCTCCGTCATGCACGCCGCTGTTGGACACGGTTACATTTCCAGAGGATACCGCCACAACTACAACACTTAAAACACTAAGTTGCACAGATGCAGATGCCTTAACCAATGCGAATTTATTTTACACAATAACATCTGTTAATGGCCTGGCCGGAACGGGTTCATTTGCTATTGATACTTCCGGTGCAATTAGACTAACACTGGCTATGGATTATGAAACTGTTACACTATATCAAGTTTTAGTGCAAGTAGTGGATGGAGGAACACCTTCATTGTCTACCACCGTACAAGTGAACGTGGTTGTTTCTAACATAAATGATAACACTCCGATATTCTCTGGCACACCTTACTCCATAAATGTTCCAGAAAGCATGGTAGTCGGAAGTACGTTTTTCACCGTCGCTGCTAGTGACGCCGACACTACCGACACAATTAATTTTTCCATAAATCCAGCTGTTGCCGAATTTAACATAGACCCTACGACTGGGGAGATAATTCTTGCTGCGGCTGTAGATTTTGATGCACCACCGACATCGTATGAAGTAATTGTCGTTGCAACAGACTCTGGAACAAATCCTTCGGCACTGAGTTCCTCGGCAACTGTGACCATCACGGTGACAAATGCAAATGACGGCACCCCCGTTTTCAGTCCAGGTGTCTATGCCACGTCCGTGATAGAAAGCGCAACTTTGAGTACGACTGTCCTGAGTGTAACTGTCTCTGATATAGACGACACAGCCTTTACCTACAACATTGACAGTGGTAACACGGATAACATTTTTGGTGTTTCCGGAGCAACAACTACATCGTATGTTATTATTGCGGACCCCACACTGCTTGATTATGAAACAACTACGAGCTACACATTGATCATTAGTGCTACTGATCCAGGGGGGCGTGTTGGCTCTGCTACTGTACAGATTGATATAACAAACTACAACGAAGACCCGCCAGTATTTGCATCTTCGTCATCAACACAGACAATTGCAGAAAACTCGGCGATAGATACGACAGTCGTACATGTCGTGGCAACAGATGCAGATGCTGGCACAGATGGAGTAATCACTTACAGCATAGCATCAGGAGCAAGTGGAAAGTTTGCGATAGTTCCCAGTAGTGGGGTTGTGACTGTCAGTGGAGCTTTAAATAGGGAAACTGTCAACTCTTACACAGTCGTTATCGAGGCAGTGGATGGCGGAACAAACCCTGGTGAGTAATGAAGATTTTCATTAAATTTCTTGCATTATTTAAATGCTGTCCAAAATTTACAAGTGTATATTGGTGAAGGCTTATCCATATATACATATATATGTATATGTCCAGATATAAATTACATGAAATGGCGTTTTACATCCAGTTAAAACATCATATTAGTATATATTTGGACAGTAACCTCAGTGGGAGTTGAGATGAATGATGGAGTTTTCCATCTCCGCCAGGGAGTGAACCAACGCAGGGCAGAAGTCAGTCCAGATTGAAGATGGAATAAGAGGAATGATCTACAGCTAACATTGGTTTCTTCTTCTATGAAGTTTTGTGTGAATGCGGTTAACATTTTGTGGTGGGTGAATACAGTACAGTACAGTGCAGTGCAGTGCAGTGCAGTGCAGTGCAGTGCAGTGGTGTATGGTACAGTAAAGTTTGGCAAAATACATATTCTCTGTAATACATTTCGAAATTGTCATACAGTCAGACCTGTATTAGGAGATCACTAAATGGAAAATTGGCCTTTTAACACAATTGGTTTCTTAATACAGATGAATTTTAATATACATCACAACAACTGAAACGGTGGACTCTTAAAGCAGATGATCTCTTAACCCGCTAAGCACGACTATAATAGCCTTTGCATACATTGTAAACCCAGATCAGCCTGCCAGTAACTAGCAGGCTGAGGTTTACAATGTCTGGCTGCTGATCAGTCATTTTTCCCAAAACACCCCTTTGTCACATAAATGGAATGGTCTTAATTCAAAGAAAGAACAGTACATTATATATGTGTAGGGGGTTAATAGAGGTGGTCTCTAGAACAGGGTTGACTGTAATTATATTCTGTGAACTTTTTCCAGCTGCAAAAAGTGCCCAGTACACTCTAACAGTGGCCATCTCAGATGTAAATGATTTTGCGCCGGGCTGCTCTAGCTCCCTCTACAGTGCAAGTCTATCGGAGGACGTGGGGCTGGGCACGACTGTAGCACAACTGAACTGTCCTGATGCTGATGCAGATTCACCAAACAATGTTGTCAATTCATACGTTATTACAAGTGGTGATCCAGGTAAGTTATTGTTATATATAAATATCTTAAGAAAGGAATCATGCTCGTAAAACATTAGTATTATTCGTTGTCAATTTTCTTGACTGTAACAGCAACATTTTACATTAAATACCAGTACAGAAAAAAATGTGGGAAATTACTGGGCGATATTTTTTGAAGTTTGGGGTGGTTGATTATTCCGTTAATAGTTTTCACAAAGAATGAAAAATCCATTTTTGTGTTGCCTGCATAGCATGGCAGACACTTAGGGATCACTTTTTCCGTCATCTGTCCATCACAAATTAACCTGCAACCTGACCTTGGCCATAACTTGAAAAGTATTTGACCTATGTTCATAAAACCTATTTCACTTGTTCATTTTACCCCAATGATGGTCGTTACACATGTCCAATAACTCTGACTTTCATTTCGGCAGAATTATGCCCCTTTTCATAAAACTTTAACCTGCTACCTGACCTAGCAGATGGCAGGCGACACAAGTGTTCCGTGGAACACCCTTTTAGTTTCATACAAGATTTCAATTCATTTCAACACTGTTATGGTAAATGGATTACACAGCAATCTTACTTTGTTTTCAACTAAAATTATTTTAAAACCAGGCATGTTTCCATCCCGTTTGAGGGGCTGGCGTGGCGCAGTCGGTAGCGCGGCGGATTTGTAACCGGAGGCCCCGGGTTCAATCCTCCGTGGTGCGACTGAGTTCCGTCGGTGTGTTCTTGGGCAAGACACTTTACCTTAGCCTCGTCCGTCGGATGGGGACGTAAACCGGGCGGTCCCGTGTATCGGTCTATCCTCCGAGCACGTTAAAGAACCATAGGAATCTATTCGATAATAAGAGTAGGGCAGGTTCCCGGATTCCTATGTATCCTTCCCCTCTCTCTGGGGCGGCTCTAAATAACCTATACTGTGTTGATGAGCCGTTAAACAACATTCAATTCAATTCAATTCCATCCCGTTTGATCAAATCGATATAAGAAAGAGCAAAAGAAAACACTTTTAGACGTTTGATTTGTTTTGATGCGTAAAAAATGTGTAAAGCTGGTCTTAGGATTGCTGCACGTGTCCCTTTGAGCTAAGGCTTTCTGATTTGCCCGTACTTGGCCATTTTCATATTTTCTGAAAATATAAATCTCTTGAATTTCTATACCATCAGTAAATCTCCTTTATGTATACACAAAAAATGAAGTTACCAATAAATCCTGGAGTTTTATGTCTGACAATTTCACATTTTGACAAAACATGGTCAATTTTTACCACGGAAGTAGTTAATCAGTGTTTATTAGAGCATGGATGTAAGATAAAATACAAAACCTAACCTAACAAACATGCGCAAGTGAATTACCGATGTAAAAATAGCCTCATCTTGGGAGGATAAAAAAATGACCCACCCTGGGGTCCATGAATTTTGAGCTCGGCAATGTTCATTGTTTATTTCAGGTGTGAAGTTCCTCATCTCCCCAACAGGGGAGGTAACCACTGCATCAGTAGCATTTGACAGGGAGACAACTGCATCATATGAGCTGATAATCCTTGTCACTGACTCAGGAACAACGCCCTCTGCCTTATCAACAACAACAACTCTTACTATCACTGTTACAGGTTCGTGACTAGATTTATGTCCCTTTGATTAGGCAGTTCTTTATAAAGCTAAGTCAAACAATTTTTTTTTTATAGTACAGTGCTTTGGGGTGTATAGAATCATTGGTAGTAAAGAATCATTTTCTGTTTAAATTCAATTTTCTCAGCTCATATATTTTAGATTATTTTAAAACTTTCCAGGCTTGAAGATATATCATATAAGAATACATTTATTCAACGGTAAAAATATTTGGGACATTTTTCCATGCAAAATATATCACTACGTGCAACACCTCTCAAAAAATAATTCTATACTACCTGAATGAAGTGTGTTTTTGAAACGAAAAATTCATGCTGTCACAATAAACTCAGAAATAAATATTTGCTGTTTTAACAAATGTTAGGGACAAAAGTCAAAATGCAATCATCAATTAAGGTAACTTGTTGCAGTTTGGCACTTTTAAGGATAAAATGAAATTATGTAAATATTGGTGCAAAAACGCCTATTAAAAAATCACAGTTTCAGGACAATAATTTTAGAAAATTTGCTATCATACAACTAAAAGGGTAAATCTAAATCAGAAATTAAATAGACATTTTCCTTTCATTTTAAAATTAGACGTTTAACCCGAGTGATTCTATACCCCCAAAAGCACTGTATGAACTTAAGTTATTAGGTGCATTTTTATTGTTATAAAGAATGTAAAGAAAAATTGGAACTGAATTCTTTAGGTTTAAACAAGTGTTTTACCTATTCTTTGCAAATGCTCAGGATTTCGTCATAGCAGAATAGGAAAACAGAAAATATATAGACTTCATTTTTATGCCCCCACAGGGAGGCATATAGCAATCGCACAGTCCGTGCATCCGTCCGTTCTCACCAGAGATATCTTGTGGGACTTTTTTTGGTGCCCAATGATGCTTTCTGCAACTTTTTTACTTTGTGAGACTAGTCCCACAACGCATTTTTAAGTAGTTGCATAAAAACATGTTCTGCACTACCCTGAGTCAGAAAAAAAAAACCAGAGTGTTTCCAGCTTGAAAAAGTCACACTTTGCCAAAAAAAGACAAACAGTGCAACCTGTCCATTAAAAGTCACACTATATAGTATTTATTTGTCCGTCCGTCTGTCCGTCCGTCTGTCCGTCCGTCCAAAATCAGCCATTCCTCGGAAACTACTGAAGGGAATTTTGAAATCAGCCATTCCTCGGAAACTACAGAAGGGAATTTCGTCCAACTTCAAACAAATGTTTATGACAATGAGAAGGTGGGTTGTGCGCAAGAACCATGACCGTGTCTCAAAGGTCAAGGTCCCACTTGGAGGTCAACGGTAACAAAATCGTGAAAAAAATTCATGTCTCAACCATTACTTGAAAACTACTGAAGGGAGTTGCGTCAAACTTCACACAAATGTTCATGACAATGAGAAAGTTTGTAACATGCAAGAATCATGGCAGTGCCTCAAAGGTAAGGTCACAGTTTGAGGTCAAAGGGCAAAAAAATCATTTTGTCAGCCATTTCTTGGAAACAAGTGAACGGAGTTGCGTCAAACTTCACACAAATGTTCATCACATTGAGAAAGTGTGTCGCGCGCAAGAATCATGTCTGTGTCTCAAAGGTCAAGGTCACACTTGGAGGTCAAAGGTAAAAAACTCTTGGAAAAATTCATGTTTCAGCCATTACTTGGAAACTACTCAAGGGAGTTGCATCAAACTTCAAACAAATGTTCATCACAATAAAAAGGTGTGTCACGTGCAAGAATCATGTCCGTACCACAAAGGTCAAGGTCACAGTTGGAGGTCAAAGATCAAAAACGTATAAAATAAATCATGTCTCAGTCATAACTTGGAAACTACTGAAGGGGGTTGCGACTGACATCCTTGAATGCTGCTTTTTCTGTTCAATTTTTATATCTATATAAACACAAATGTTCATCATATTGAGAAGGTGTGCGACACACAAGAATCACGTCCATGCCACAAAGGTCAAGGTCACAGATGGAGGGAGGTCAAATGTCATTTTTTCCGTGTCAGCCATCAGTCCAAAACTACTGAAGGGAATTGCGCCAAACTTCACACAAATGTTCATTACAATGAGAAGGTGTGTCGTGTGCAAGAATCATGTCTGTGCCTCAAAAGTCAAGGTCACAGTTTGATACCAAGATCTGCATATTTAAATCTACCTTTTATTACTGAAGTTACGGCACTTTTTTCTTCAAATACATGTAAATATTTCTTGTGTGCTTGTATCCTTTCACAATATTACAGATAGTTTGCAGTGGGGGCATCAGTATCCCATGGACACAATTCTTGTTTAGCTCTACTTTTCCAAAGGCCAGGCAAGCTTATGCAATAGTCGAGCATTGCAACAACAACAACAAAACTTTTCCTGTACATGTATTTTCATCATGCAAATGTTTGTTAATAACAGTTCTGTTCTCTTTTCAGATGTAAATGACAACGCCCCAGTATTTGGACTTACGACTTACAATATCAACAAAGATGAAAACACAGCTATATATACATCTATTGGCGCAGTTTCTGCCACTGACCTAGATATTGATTTGGCAGGTAAATTTACGGAGCAGTGACTTTTGTTTACAATGAAACGGAGAATGCCATGGCAGTATGCATTTCAATAGTTATTGAATGACCATTAAACGTATTACGAGCATTTATCTCATAAATATCTCACGGCGCGGGAGTGTAATAAAGCCATGAATATCATAAGACACGAGTGTAATAAATATGCAAATGAATGTCAAATTATCTCTCAGTCTTCTCTGTCTAAATTTTTGATTCCGTTACTGTTAAAAATACTGGATTATGGAAATCGACTGTGATGAGTCAGTTTTATGTGGCATTTTTGGAATTAGGTGATAATTAGAATCTTACATTCATGCCTATCTAATCTTAAATTCATTAAAATCATTGGATAAAATTAATATGATGCTCAGCACAGCCTCGCATCATAACATTTTATCCAACTTGTTCTATAAGTTCAGTATTAAACAGACACTCGTGTAAGATCCTGTATATATCGTGCAATATTATACAATTATGGACTTTTCAGCTGTTATACATGATGTGATATGCACCAAAAAAATCATTATTGACCGAGGCGATAGCCGAGGTCAATAATGATTTTTTGGTACATATCAACATCATGTATAACAGCTGAAAAGTCCATAACTGTTTTATTATATAACCCTCAATTTAAATTTGAAGTTTATAACAATTAAACAATAGATTTTTTCAATAATATCACATCTCGGGACAGTTTTATAAAACTGGTCAATATCAGAAAAAAACAGGTAAATATCGCTAGATATTTTTTCTAAAAAATTACTTTTTAGCCAATGAAAACGCGTCTATTTATAGGTTATATAATAATTCCTGATATATACTGGTCATTCGTTAAATATTTTAAAGCATGGCACTGCCTCACATGTTGGCATTAACCACATGCCTAGCCCTGCATGGTTTATTGCACTGTATCGGAAATGCATATAACAGTCATGAGTTAAATAAAATAAAATAGTCATGCTATATATTTATGGGATAATTAAGAGTATAAAATAAGATTTTTGTTTTAATAAGTACCGGTTTATAAAGCAATGAACATCAATAGTTCTTATACAGAAATCTCATACAGTGGGTTGGAGGGTATAGAATCACTTGGGTTAAACGTCTAAATTTAAAATAAAAGGAAAATGTCTATTTAGTTTCTGATTTTGGTTTACCTTTTTAGTTATACGTTAGCAAATTTTCTGAAATTATTGTCCTATGACTGTGATCTTTTTAATAGTTTTTTTTTTAAATTTTGTGTCCGTAGGAGTACAAAATTTTAAGAAGTAAACTTATTTAATGATTACATTTTGACTTTTGTCCCTACCATTTATTATAACAGCAAACATTTATATCTCAGTTTATTGTGACAGTATGAATTTTCCATTTCAAAAACACACTTCATTGGGGTAGTAAAGAATAATATTTTCTGAGATATGTTGCACTTAGTGGTACATTTTGCATGGGAAAATGCACCAAATCATTTCACCTCTACATAAATGTAAGATTATATGATATATCTTCAAACCTGGACATTTTTAAAATAATCTAGATGTGCTGAGAAAACTGAATTTAATCAGAAAATGATTCTTTACTACCGATGATTCTATACTCCCCAATGCACTGTATGTTGAATTTTTCAAGTCGTGGGATGTAAGTACAAACATTACTCCATATTGAACATCTTGCACATGCTGCAAATCTCTAGATCTGATGTCGCTATTACGTTTTCCCCAGGCACGATTTTTAGCTCTACTGCTTATGGGATCACGAGTTGTCCGTCGTCCGTCCGTCGTCTGTTGTCCGTTGTCCGTTGTCCGTCGTTAACTTTTGTCTCGTTAAGACAATAGGGCCTTCATTTTTCATCTGATCTTAACCAAACTTTATCCGATTGTTAATATTAATGAATGATCTGACAAATTCGAAAACCAGCCAGATCAGACCAGTAACAACGGAGTTATGGCCCTTGATTTAGTTAAAAATGTTATATTTTGCCTCGTTAATACGATAGGGCCTTCATTTTTCATCTGATCTTTACCAAACTTTACCAGATTTTTTAGTTATGGCCCTTGATTTAGTTAAAAATGCTGTATTTTGCCCAAAACTTTAAAAAAAAAAAGTAAATTGCATTCACTCGCTTCATTGACGTTATAATAGCCATGTTAGCCAGTAGAGCATCCGCCCTGTGTGGTTGCCGGGGGCCCCGTTTGGTCACGGGGCAAAGAATACGGCCACTGCAGATCCCTTTGGAGGGGTAGGCAGAGGGGTAGAATCCCCCCAAATTCATGTTCATTTTATCATTTTTTAGCTCTACTGGCCAAAGGCCAGCAGAGCTTATGGGATGGTGTGTTGTCCGTCCGTCCGTCCGTCCGTTAACTTTTGCTTGTGTACACTCTAGAGGCCACATTTCTGATGCAATCATCATGAAACTTTGTCAGAATGTTTGTCTCAATAAAATCTCGGTCAAGTTCGAAAATGGGTCATGTGGGGTCAAAAACTAGGTCACTAGGTCAAATATTGGAAAAACCTTGTGTACACTCTAGAGGCCATATTTTTGACCCGAGCTTGATGCAACTTTGTCAGAATGTTTGTCTCAATGAAATCTCGGTCAAGTTCGAAAATGGGTCATGTGGGGTCAAAAACTAGGTCACTAGGTCAAATATTGGAAAAACCTTGTGTACACTCTAGAGGCCATATTTTTGACCCGAGCTTGATGCAACTTTGTCAGAATGTTTGTCTTAATTATATCTTGGTCAAGTTTGAAAATGGGTCACATGGGATTAAAAACTAGGTCACTAGGTCAAATACTTGAAAAACCTTGTGTACACTCTAGAAGCCGTATTTCTGACCCAATCTTGATGAAACTTTGTCAAAATGTTTGTCTTAATTATATCTTGGTCAAGTTCAAAAATGGGTCACATGGTGTTAAAAACTAGGTCACTAAGTCAAACTTTGGAAAAACCGTGTGTACACTCTAGAGGCCATATTTTTGACCCCATCTTGATGAAACTTTGTCAGAATGTTTGTCTCAATGAAATCTCGGTCAAGTTTAAAAATGGGTCATGTGGGGTCAAAAACTAGGTCACTAGGTCAAATACTTGAAAAAACTTGTGTACACTCTAGAGGTCATATTTGTTACCCAATCTTGATGAAAATGTCAAATTGTTTATCTTAATTATATCTTGATCAAGTTCGGAAATGGGTCACATGAAGTTAAAAACTAGGTCACTAGGTCAAATATTGGAAAAACCTTGTGTACACTCTAGAGGCCATATTTTTGACCCGAGCTTGATGCAACTTTGTCAGAATGTTTATCTTAATTGTTTGTCTCAATGAAATCTCGGTCAAGTTCGAAAATGGGTCATGTGGGGTCAAAAACTAGGTCACTAGGTCAAATATTGGAAAAACCTTGTGTACACTCGAGGCCATATTTTTGACCCAAGCTTGATGCAACTTTGTCAGAATGTTTGTCTTAATTATATCTTGGTCAAGTTTGAAACTGGGTCACATGGGGTTAAAAACTAGGTCACTAGGTCAAATACTTGAAAAACCTTGTGTACACTCTAGAAGCCGTATTTCTGACCCGATCTTGATGAAACTTTGTCAAAATGTTTGTCTTAATTATATCTTGGTCAAGTTCAAAAATGGGTCACATGGTGTTAAAAACTAGGTCACTAGGTCAAACTTTGGAAAAACCGTGTGTACACTCTAGAGGCCATATTTTTGACCCGATCTTGATGCAATTTTGTCAGAATATTTGTCTCAATTATAGCTTGCTAAAGTTCGAAAATGGGTCACACAGGGTCAAAAACTAGGTCACTAGGTCAAATACTTGAAAAACCTTGTGTTCACTCTAGAGGCCATATTTCTGACCCGATCTTGATGAAACTTTGTCGAAATGTTGTCTTAATTATATTTTGGTCAAGTTCGAAAATGGGTCCCATGGGGTCAAAAACTAGGTCACTAGGTCAAATACTTGAAAAACCTTGTGTACACTCTAGACACCATGTAGTACGACTCGATTCATCAATGGTATAACAGCCAGTAGAGCGTTCACAGGCCCTCTTGGGCCTCTTGTTGTTCATTTTCATTAAAGGTCTTCATCATGATCCCTGCATTGTTTCAGGTGCTATCTCGCTCGCATCAAAAGAGCAGTGGCAGAAAAACAATAACGTGGCTCCAGCGTAAATGGAGTTTCTACGATAGAATTTGCAGCAACTCTGCAGTTCAGGGTGAGAAGGTTCTAGGCCCATTTTCCATATTTTATCTCGATGTACATGGAAGATGAGCCTGGCATGTTCATGCCTTTTAGGCGCCATATAACCTTTTCATGTGTTGGTGGCCTTAAAACCCCAATTCAATTCAGTAGAGCGTCCACAGCCCTCTTGGGCCTCTTGTTGTCTCCATTGTCATGTTCAATGAAATCAACAGCCCGCAATTAATGTATGTTTGTTTACGCTGGTAAACTCCAATATAGGAGAGTTCTAGAGTAAATCTATTTCCTACTGATGATATTTTCCGATTCATAACTCCTTAAATAACCATGCTGGGAAATAATATGATAGACACAAAAACAAATCATTTTCTATGCTTAAAATTATTAAGAATGAGTCATTTGATCACACTGGATAAACATAGCTTTTGCTTCAGGTTCCAGTTGGGCTGGCATAGCCCAGCGGATAGCGTGGTGGACTTGAAACCGGAAGACCCGTGTTCAAGCTTCACTAGTGCCACTGCTGCTTTCCTTTATCCTCATCCGTCGAATGGGGACGTAAACGGGATGGTCCTGTGTATTGAATTCTTTCCTCCGAGAACTATAGAAATCTATTAGTTATGGTAGTAACAGTAGGACCACTTCCGGATATGCATGTATCCTCCTATCTCTCTGGGACGGCTCTAAATAACCTTTTTAGCATGGTCGCTGAAAATTCTCTTTGTAATAGCACAGGTGTAAATCGTTTAATTGAAAATAACATCTGTCATAATAAATGGTGTACAACAACTACCAGTTATTGGAAGTTAGAGTATGGCAGGGAGCTGAAATGGACATGCTACAAAACAAATAGAGTATGGTTTCATCTTGTTGGTTAATTTAATGTAGACCATCCTTTCTCAATGTTTAAATTAACCAACTAATGAGACAATACTCTATCTATTATTTAATGTGTTAATGAGCCGTTAAACAACATTCATTTCATGTTTCAGGTTCCATTGTGTACAGCATAGTCAGTGGTAACACAGACGGGAAATTTGCCCTTGATAGAACGGATGGACAGATCAAACTTGCAGCAACTGTTGATTATGAAACCAGAAATATCTATACTCTGATTGTGCATGCCATTGACAAGAAAGCAGCCTTTATGACGGGAACAGCGACGGTGTCCATCACACTCAACGATGTAAATGACAACTATCCATCATGCACTGCATCGCTTTACACCGGTACAATCGCCGAGAATGCGGCTTTGAGCACCAGTGTGGTGACAGTTGTTTGCACAGATGCTGATACTGTGGGAATTGTCACCTACTCCATAACGTCTGCTCATACCGAATTTAGCATCGACTCCACTACCGGAGTGGTTGAAACTGCAGCATTACTCGATATCGAAACAACGGCCAGTTATGATTTAACGGTGCAGGCTTCGGATGGTACCCTTACCACGGATGTTACAGTTACTGTCACATTAACTGACGTCAATGATAAAACACCTGCATTTAGTCCTGCTGGACCATATACTGTTAATATAGATGAAAACAGAGCAGTTGGAGACACAATATATGATATTGATGCAACGGATTTAGACGTCACTCCAACCACCTTTGTATTCACAATTGCGTCTGGAAATGGTGACGGAAAGTTTGTGATAGGTACCTCATCTGGTATTGTTCAGTTGCAGCAGACAATAGACAGAGATAACCCTCTCATGCCCTCCTACACACTGTCCATCGAAGTGACAGATGGAAGTACCACGTCAACGACAAGTCTCGTTGTCAACATTAATGATGTTAACGATAACTACCCGAGTTGTGACAATACCGCATACTCGTTTACTACACCAGAAACTACAACTGCAGGAACTACCCTCATAACTCCTGCATGCACAGATCTAGACGTTGTGGCATCAACAACGCTGCTATATACACTAACTAACGTCGTCGGGGACACTAAATTCCAGGTGAATTCTGGTACAGGTGTCCTTACGCTACAGACAGCATTTAACTATGAGAGTACGACAACAAATCACGTTCTGACAGTCACAGTTAATGACCAGGGGACCCCAAATCTGGTTTTGACCATCACGATGACAGTCTATGTGGAACCAGTCAATCAAAATACGCCAGTGTTTCAAAATACTCCTTACGATGTTTCAATCCTTGAAAGTGAAGCATTCGGCTATCTAGCTCTAACAGTTTCTGCGACTGACGTGGATACCGGATCGACTCATGGGATAGTAAGGTATGCCATAGCAAGTGGGAACAGCGCCGGCCACTTTTCTGTAGAAACATCTACAGGAGCCATTAAGGTGGCAGGCCCACTGAACAGAGAGAGTACTGCGACCTACTCGCTGACTGTATCGGCAAGTGATATGGTGGAAGGTGATACTGATGCTCGCACAGCACAGACTACATTTGTTATAACTATCACGGACGTTAATGACAACTATCCAAACATAAATCCTCCATCTTACGCCACAACCGTAAATGAGAATGCTGGGATTGGAGCTAGTATTGTGCAAATCATGGCCACCGACGACGATGCAGGAATTTCCGGAACGGCAGGTCTGCAATACGCGATCACAGCTGGAGATACCCTTAATGCATTTACGATGAATGGTGCCTGGGTACAGATTGCGGGGAATATTGATGCAGCCACGCAGTCTATGTACATCTTGACAGTAAAAGTAAGTGATCAGGGGACTCCAGTACTCAGTTCACTTACTCAAGTCTCTATTCAAGTTGTGGCCATCAACGAGCATGCACCAACATTTTCCGTAACAACTGATACCGTGACACTCTCCGAATCTGAGATGGTGGGAAGCAGTATTTATCAAGCTGCTGCTTCAGACGTTGACACTGGAGAATTTGCAGTTTTGAGGTATTATCTCGTATCTGGTAACACTGCCAATGAATTTACTGTGGATCTCTTTAATGGAGATGTTCGTGTTGCAAACGCTTTAGATTATGATACCCTACCCATTATCTATCAATTAAATATTGAAGTTAGGGATACCGCCTCTTCAGCCACCAATACTCAAACCGCGACTATGACGCTGACTGTCAGTCTCACAGATGCAAACGACGAGACGCCGATTTTCACGCTTAACACTTACTCAGCCTCGTTTGATGAGACGGCTTTAACTGGAGTATCAGTGACAACTGTCACTGCCACGGATAAAGATTCATCAACAAACGGATTAGTCACATATTCTATACTGTCTGGAACTGGAGCCTCAAAATTTGCAATCGATCCTTCGAGTGGAGTAATAAGCAATAGCGCTGCTATAGACTACGAAACTCTGGAATCATACGACCTTGAAGTGAAAGCTGTAGATGGGGGTACGGTACCGCTATCGTCCACATGTATAGTGAGAATCACAGTCACCGACAAGAATGATAACACACCAGTACTAAACGTAGCTGCTATAGCCATATCCATTACAGAGGCAACACCTATAGGCACATCGATTGCAACTGTTGAAGCCACGGATGCTGATTCAACAGCTAGTAACAACAATATGATTGTCTTTCTGTTCTCAACATCGTCCAGCCAGTTCAACATAAATCCTACCAGCGGTTTAATCACCACTACAGCTTCTCTAGATAGAGATACAGTTGCTAGGTGAGTAGTGAGAGATACAGTTGCTATGTGAGAAGTGAGAGATACAGTTGTTATGTGAGTAGTGAGAGATAAATATGTTATGTGAGTAGTGGGAGATACAGTTGGTAGGTGAGTAGTGAGAGATACAGTTGCTATGTGAGTAGTGAGAGATAAATATGTTATGTGAGTAGTGAGAGATACAGTTGGTAGGTGAGTAGTGAGAGATACAGTTGCTACTTGAATAGTGAGAGATGCAGTTGCTAGGTTAGTATTGAGAGATACTGTTGCTATGTGAGTCATGACAGATACAGTTGCTGGGTGATTAGTGAGTGTTACAGTTGCTAGGTGAGTAGTGAGAGCTTCTGTTGCTACATGAATAGTGAGAGATACAGTTGCTAGATGAGTAGTGAGAGAATACAGTTGCTAGGTGAATAGTAAGAGCTACTATTGCTATGTGAATAGTGAGATACACTTGCTAGGTGGGTAGTGAGAGCTACTGTCGATACATGAATAGTGAGAGATAAATTTCTAGGTGATTAGTGAGAGATACAGTGTCTAGGCAAGTAGTGAGAGAAATGGTTGCTAGGTGAGAGAGATACAGTTTCTAGGTGAGTAGTGTGAGATACTGTTGCTACGTGAGTTATGAGAGATACAGTTGCTAGAAAATAGTGAGAGAAAAGGTGAGTAGTGAGAGATACTGTTGCTATGTGAGTATTGAGAGATCCAATTGCTAGGTGAGTGTGAAGAGATATTGTTACTAGGTCAAGATAGAGAGATAAAGTTGCCAGGTGAGTATGGAGAGATACAGTTGCCAGGTGTGTATGAAGAGATACAGTTGCTAGGTGAGTATGTAGAGATACAGTTGCTAGGTGAGTTGAAAGATACAGTTGTTAAGTGAGTATTGAGAGATACAGTTGTTAGGTGAGTATTGAGAGATACAGTTGCCAGGTGTGTATGGAGAGATACAGTTGCGAGGTGAGTATGTAGAGATACAGTTGCTAGGTGAGTATTGAAAGATACAGTTGTTAAGTGAAGTGAGTAGTGAGAGATACAGTTGTTAGGTGAGTATTGAGAGATACAGTTGCTAGGTGAGTATTGAGAAATACTGTTACTAGGTGAATATAGAGATAACGTTGCTAGGTGATTATGGAGAGATACAATTGCTAAATAATTAAACATCATTAATTTTACATCTGTTAACTTTAAAAGAAAATAATGCCAAATTATACCCAGATTAGAGATTTGATAAGAAAGTGATAAACCCACTTAACAACCAGGCACATAGCTAGACCAGTTTTCGTCATACATATGGTTGATCGCAATACTAACAAATCATTAAAATTGCTTTGCATTATGTATTTTTTTTTTTTCAAAATGTTCGTACGCAGGTTAAAAGTAGTATTTGTACATGTTCATAAATTATACATAATACATAATGGTCAAGAAGGTCAACAAGCTACCTTTACATTACCAAAACTTAATTAATGCACACAAAAATCCACCAGTTGGAAGTCATATATTGTATAGTATTTAGGAAGATGTGTCTCATTTAAATCTTAGTATTGTTTTCTAATTTTTCAGTCACACATTGATAATCTACGCCGTAGACCAATTAAACATTGGTACTGACAAAAGAACAGGCTCCGCCACTTACACCATCATCTTGACGGATGTAAATGACAATGCACCGGTGATAGCTGGTGTGTATGCGACAACTATCGCCGAGGATACAGCAATAAACATTGTCGTGTTCACTATCGTCGCTACTGATGCGGACTTAAATGAAAACGCTGTGTTGGTATACTCCATCACCAATGGGAACATTGACACTGATTTCAAAATAGACTCGGGGTCAGGGTTGATCCAAGTACAGAATAGTCTAGATCGAGAGAGGACTCCTTCGTACACTCTCGAGGTGACAGTTGTCGATAACGGGACCCCTCCACTGACTAGTATTACATCTGCAACCGTAACAATCAGTGACATTAATGACAATAACCCGATATTCCAGCCAGCTCCGATAACGTCCTACACGTTTTCAGTTTCCGAGAACGTTCCTGTCACGACATCCGTCAACCAAGTTTCAGCAACGGATGCCGACACCGGTATCAATGGTGCGATTCAGTTTGTGATTGCTTCGTTTATAACCGGCACTAATACACACTTCTCTCTAGATGCCTCGACTGGAGTGATATCGACTGCTGCATTGCTCGACAGAGAAACTCTGGATACATACGTGTTTATCATTCGAGCTTCAGATGGAAGCCCAAACACCCACACAGCAACTGCCAGCGTTACCATCAGCATATTAGATTTTAATGACAATACTCCGGCATTCAGTTTAGCACTGTACACGGGTAACGTTGTGGAAAACAGTGCGGCAGGAACTAGCATTCTCACGGTGGTCATCACAGACTTTGATGTTAACGTCAACGCGGTCATAACTCTCAGTATTGACACGTCGACTACAGCGGGGGCTAGGGCTAATCAGTATATCGACGTTAATTCCTTGTCCTCCATTATTTCTGTAAAGTCACCAATTGACCGGGAGACGGATCAAACGTTCAATTTTGTCTTACAAGCGGTTGATGGTGGAACACCCCCGTTATCTTTTAGCACGTCCGTTATTATCACTGTAGGCGATGAAAATGATAACCTCCCAGTGTTTTTGCCGACATTTTACAATTCTGAAATAGCGTACAATGATGATTGTCAGGTGACAGCAACAACAATATCCGCAACTGATGCAGATACAGGGGTGAATGCTGTTATAACGTATTATACAACCCTGAATGTCAATGCACACCTGTTTACATTGGATTCAAGTACAGGTAATATTACTCTTCTTTACTGTTTTTCTATAGAGGATATTTGTTTTTTCATCGAGTGTCGAGCTCCCAAAACAGCATTCTCATGAGTATGCTTCCATCGGTGTTTTTGTGTCTATTTCACATTTGTATTCCCCACTGGTAGCCCCGTTTTGTAAACGCTTCACTACAAATCACTAGTTGATACACGACAAAAAATAGTTCTGAAACTGTTTATTTCAGTAAAAATATTTTCCGTGAAATAAACATCAAAGTTTATGCAAAAATCTATGAAATATATAGTTATCACGGCAAACATACAACTATCAGCACACTGAGGTAAGAATAACAACTTTTTGAAGGGAGATAATCGCTGTACAAAAACTGTGAAATTTATTTATGGTAATTTTATTGTTTGAAAACAGTGGATTACCACTTTTATTTCACTGAGAAAATTATATAAATCAAAAGCGTAAAAGAAATTGTTTTTGATGATGTTCATGATGAGTAACTAGTGATATTCCTCTAATAAATACAACTGGGTAGCTCGTTTATCTATATTTTTGGGGCGAGGCGCTATGTCGAGGTTGGTGTCCTAGGCATGCAGGTTCAAATCCGTTGGTAAATGGTTGGTGCAAAATTTTCAACATTTTCTCTACATATATATATATCTCTATATTGTTGAATATGATCTGCTGTTATTATACAATTGTTTTAAAAAACAAAATAATAGAAATGGCATACAGGCGACAGACAAATTGTTCCGTCTCAACAGATTTTTACTAAAGTTAAGTATGTAGAACAACCCTGCCCATTATCGACAACAGCTGGCATATTCTATTGAAGATAACTGTTTTATAATTACAGCATTGTTTCTGATGTCCAAATACGTAATAATATTAGAAGTCATTAAACTGATACTCTGTCGACATTTTCAGGTTGTAAAGGGAAAAATCAAAAAATATCAGCCATTTGAAAGTAGTCACTGCTGTTTTTTCACTGTGTAATGACGTTCTTATCGCCACCTGTAAGCGTGTATACTGCAGAAATGATGTGCACCCTTCAGTTTGACCTTAATACCAGTTTAGACTGGTGTTTTGCGGGAAATTTGAGTCATGCTTTCTGTTTTCAACTACAAGAATTGCACATAGCGAAAAAAATGTTAATGAAGGGGGTTGTCGATAATAAACAGGACAGAATGGTGTTTTGGTTTATTATTGACACTAAGAAAATACAAAATCATTTGTGATAATATTTGTCAGTCCTAAACGCAGGGGAGAAAAAGTAATAAGTGTGTAGAAATAAAAACACAACACTTATGACAAAGCATAATGTAAAACAAACCATAATGTCATACAGTGATCCAAGTCAACTTGCAAAAAATGCCACCAACATCAAAGGGTTTATAATAGACTGACCCACTGTTTTATACACAATTTCCAACTCTACCTAAAAATGAAAATGGGCATATCCATGTATTGTCTTGTGAACGATAATACAATTAAATCAATGGATTTAGAAATGCAATTAATTAATACAATTAAGTCACAGGATTAAATAAACAAAGACTCGGTCAGGCGTTTATTTTTTTATACAACTAATATGTTATTTACTACTTGAATATTAGGCTACTAACCATTCACTCAATACAGCTTGACAATCATCAATATCGCCAGGGAAACAAACCCAAGACCACTTTCCAATACTCAAATGGAAAAAAACTGATGTAAAATAAGTCCTGACTATCTCTATAAATAAAATGCACCACTAATTCAGACCAAGTCTATAAATGATAAAAAATGTGGTCTTAATCAGTGGCTTCTTCATTCGCTGGTCTTATATTCCGGAAAATACGGTAGATGAGATTTTTTTTTAAAAAGTATCACGGTGTTGATAATAGACCGAGAGTGTGGATAATAGACATGCGACTGTGCTCCATAAAGTCGATGCTCATTGGCTAATCATGTTGTTACTTGAAGTGCTATGTAGAAATTAACCAATAAGGACCAGTTTTACATTTGCTGTAGGCACTATACTGCTGTATTTTGAGACCAATACAAATGCAGGAAATTAAGTTAGGTGAACACATGGTGTTTGTTTAAATACAGATCTCTTTTGGCACAAATAATGCTCTTAATTTACAATTGTTGAATTTTGTACAAAGACTTGCATAAAAAATAAAAAATAAACTTTTACTCTTTCAAAAGGTGATGTTAAAATAGTCGCTATTGCTGGCCAGAACACAGGTTATGTGTTGTACGCAGCCGCTACTGATGCTGGTAGCCCGGCGGGAGTATCGTCAACTGGAGCCACAGTCCGCGTGGACACGTATGACCCCACCACAGCAATCCTCAACTACTACATGGATATAAGTCAAGCCGCGTACTTGGCGAGCGAGTCCACGTTTCTAAGTCAGCTGACAACTGTGTACCAGGCTACTTACCCGTCATCAGAGGCAAAGCGCTGGTGTGTCATAGGGATTACTTCAACGTAAGATTTCATTAATTTTACTTATTTGTAAACATTGGTTCATGGATAGAAATCAATCCAGCTGCACTCTTTTCTGATTAAGCTGACTACTGTGACAAGCAAGTATAGCTTCTGGTGCTTAACCCCCTACATATATATAATGGACTGTTCTTTCTTTGAATTAAGACCATTCCATTTATATAACAAAGGGGTGTTTTGGGGAAAATTACTGATCAGCAGCTGGACTTTGTAAACCCTGATCTAGCTAGCTGATCTGGGTTTACAGTGGACATAAAGGCTATAATAGTCGTGCTTAGCGGGTTAAGGCTTAAAAGAGATTGTTCCTAGAATAATTTTGATGATGGCTTTGGTTCAACTTTCTAGCCTAATATGTTAGAAGGTCTGACAGGTGACTGGGGTCTCAGGGTAGTGCTGTTGGTAGAGCAATTCCCACCAATGCAACCTTTGTTCTGTTTCCCATCTCGGCAATAGTGAGCGAGTATGGGGGTGACACATGAATCTTCCACGGGTTTTCCACTTTCCTCCCACATCAAAACAACAATAATAGCCCATGCTATCGAGACAGATTTTTATATTAAACTACTAGTATGTATTGTTTCATTATTGTTGTAAAATACTGTTTGTACTTTGACCTGGTGAAAGAGACTAACAAATATCTTGAAATGTGAAAAGCAAAATATTGTAATATTTATCTATACATTATTTGAAAAGTACAAGTAATATCGGATACAAATTACTCTGTGTGGTTTGGATACGACTTAGTGAACCCTTATTTCAGAAAAAATGCTGAGCCTTGAAATCCGACAGCAGCCTCTAGCACAGTGTAGCTCAGTGGATCATGCCTTGTTCTTTAGAGCTACTGTCTACAGACCTCTGCCCCGCCTGGGTTCACTCTCTGGCATATCTGAATCTACATCTCATCTCCCTCTAAGGTTGCTGTCCCATTATGATATAATATGATATGTAAACGGGAGATAAAAGCCCATTTCATTTCATTTGTTATCTAAAGCACAACCATCTGACCATTTATACCTGTCCATATTTCAAGCAAGTTTTAAATAAGTCTACTGTCACTAATAACAAATACGTTCGGTACACATTTGGTGATCAATGTTTGGAACAGCTAAGGTCATAATCATCATATCTTTATGGAAAAACTACTGTAGTCAGTTTGATTTTTTACAAAAAAACTGTTTTATGTTCAGGTCCTGTGTGGTGCGTGTGTATGTAGTCAAGGATACGACTACAGTAGACGATGAATCAGAGATCGCTGTCAAAAAAGAATTTCTGACTATTGACGAGGCATACGCAGTCACTGCTAAAGACGATGCAGGTTCCCCGGCAGATGTTATACAGGGTAACTACCTTAAAGTGAAAATCTGAAAACACCATTTATTCTAATCAGTGTTTTCTCGGTTTGCTCTATTCTATATGTGTTTCATAAATGTTATCTTGTATATATTATAAAAATCTTTCATAGGTATCCGGTGAAGATCAGGAATTACAACACAACGTATCATTGTTTTTATGAGAACAGTTCCGATTAAAACAGTTATACCGAGGGTTCGAATTTCCCTATGTGAACCGGATACCCATGATTGATTATTTTTCTTGCATATCATTTGCATTCTGCACATTGACGTCATCAACTACTAACGTTTTCATGTTTATTTACACAATGACGTCATGAAACTGTCATTGTTGATATCGGCACGGGACTTTTATCATCCCCCATGTGTAAGATCAGGCTTTCCATCACCCATGTAAAATGTGGATAACCTTATCCGGTATGCAAGAAATTTGGTTCTGGTTCCCCAATATTACCATAGCATACTGTATAAAACACTAAATTGTGTGCATTCTAGCACAATTGGAGTTCTAGTTTGTGTTTTAATCCCATAACAACATGGCTGCGCAGTAGACTGTGCACAATTTCATGAGCTTCCTCATGACCTTCCTGTCGTCTGCACCTGGACATTTGTTACAAAGTGAACGTATATAGGAACGATGGTAAAACGTCCATACATAAGAATGATGGTAAAACGTCCATAAATAAGAACGATGGTAAACGTCCATAAATAAGAACGATGGTAAAGCGTCCATAAATAAGAACGATGGTAAAACGTCCATAAATAAGGATGGTAAAATGTCCATAAATAAGAACAAAGGTATAACATCCATAAATAAGAAAGATGGTAAAACGTCCATAAATGAGAACGATGGTAAAACGTCCATAAATAAGAACGAAGGTATAACGTCCATAAATAAGAAAGATGGTAAAACGTCCACAATTGAGAACGATGGTAAAACGTCCATAAATAAGAACAATGGTAAAACGTCCATAAATAAGAATGATGGTAAAAAGTCCATATATAAGAATAAAAGTAAAATGTTTAGTATATAAAGATGATGAAAAAATGGTTCAATAGTTATTTTTTTACATCTTTGTGTTATAATTTAAGAAATAGAACATCGTTTACTGTGAATTATCTTCGATATATCACGGTTTGGAGTTCAATTGTAAACAATAATTTCACGAGCCGGAAGTGCGAGTGAAATTATTGTTTACAATTGAACGACAAGCCGTGATATATTATAGATAATTCACCGTAAACGATGTTCTATTTCTATTCTAAAATGTGAAAATAACGCACACATCTGAAATCGTTCGCATTGCTTTGCTTACTCTCCTAACGTTGCATACGTTACATTGCGCAATGCGCAATGCTTGTTCTCCTAACGTTGCAAAAATTACAGTGATATATCGTTCAATATAACGAGATATTTTAAACTAGGCTATGTAGTGCGGGTGTATTAGAATGAGTAGCAAACCTTCACAGCTAACACAGTTTGGCTTGGTACTAGATATTACACTCGTTCCTAGCAATTGCTAATATATGCAAAACAGTACTGTTTTATCCTCTACTTTCCACGCACCACTGCGCAGTACACCATGTGCGCAGTTGCACTTCTTTATTACATTCTTGCATAGCAAATGCTAATATATGGAAAATAATAATTATTTATACCCAGTTTTGCCACTGGGCAGTACGTGGGCATATTGTCAAGTGTCCTGTCGTCTGCACGGCTAAATTGTATAGTGATAACCTTTCAGTTGAAGTTATGAAGAATGGTGATACTGGAACTTGAAATGTTTTCAGAATAGCATTTTTGCCTTAATTCTCTTAGGTATAGGCTGGACGTCATTTGCTATCACACGGGTGGAGAAATATTACGAGGAGGAAGAATCGTCGACACCATGGATACAGACAACTGCGGGGATCATTACCATGACCGTTATAGCATGCATCATCTTCATATCTGCCGCAATCATCATAGCAGCTGTTGTCTACAGATACAGGAGCTCCAGACAGTGAGTAGATCCTGCATTGTACCAAAGTCTGTACCAAAGTCTGTACCAAAGTCTATCATTTACATACTTGAGCATCTGACAGCTAATTGACTGTACACACTAACCTGTACATACACTTACATCTGGATGTTCATTGACTACATACACTTACATCTGGATGTTAATTGACTACTTACACTTACATACAGATGTTAATCGATTACCTATTTTATGCCTGGATGTTAATTGACTATGTATACTTACACCTGGTTCTTTTATTGATGACTTACATATGTATGTTAATTGACTACATACACATTAACCTGGATGATAATTGATTACCTACACTTACATACAGATGTTAATTGACTACCTATTTTATGCCTGGATGTTAATTGACTATATATACTTACACCTGGTTCTTTTATTGATGACTTACATATGTATGTTAATTGACTACATACACATTAACCTGGATGTTCATTGATTACATACACTTACATCTGGATGTTCATTAACTACATACACTTACATCTGGATGTTAATTGAATACATACACTTACATATGGATGTTAATTGACTACATACACTTACATCTGGATGTTAATTGACTACATACACTTACATCTGAATGTTCATGGACTACATACACTTACATCTGGATGTTCATTGACTACATACACTTACATCTGGATGTTCATTGACTACATACACTTACATCTGAATGTTCATCAACTACATACACTTACATCTTGATGTTCATTGACTACATACACTTAAATCTGGATGTTCATTGACTACATACACTTACATATGGATGTCCATTGACTACATACACTTAAATATGGATGTTTATTGATTACATACACTTACATCTGGATGTTCATTAACTACATACACTTACATCTGGATGTCAATTGACTACATACACTTACATCTGGATGTTAATTTACTACATACACTTACATCTGGATGTCCATTGACTACATACACTTACATATGGATGTTAATTGATTACATACACTTACATCTGGATGTTCATTAACTACATACACTTACATCTGGATGTCAATTGACTACATACACTTACATCTGGATGTTAATTGACTACATACACTTATATCTGGATGTTAATTGACTACATACACTTACATCTGGATGTTCATTAACTACATACACTTACATCTGGATGTCCATTAACTACATACACTTACATCTGGATGTTCATTAACTACATACACTTACATCTGGATGTTCATTAACTACATACACTTACATCTGGATGTTCATTAACTACATACACTTACATCTGGATGTCAATTGACTACATACACTTACATCTGGATGTTCATTAACTACAACTACATACACTTACATCTGGATGTTCATTGACTACAAACAATTACATCTGGATGTTCATTGATTACATACACTTACATCTGGATGTTCATTGACTACATACACTTACATCTGGATGTTCATTAACTACATACACTTACATCTGGATGTTCATTGACTACATACACTTACATCTGGATGTTCATTGACTACATACACTTACATCAGTCTGGATGTTAATTGACTACATATTTATGCCTGGATGTTAATTGACTACATATACTTACACCTGTTTTTAGCTTGACTGATCAGCAGAGCTTATGCCGTGGTGCGTCGTCTGTCTGTCTGTCCGTCCGTCTTTAAAACTTTTTTTGTGGCGACTACTCCTCTGAAACTACTTGATGGATTTTTATGAAACTTCACAGGAATGTTGCTTTTGATGTCTAGTTGATCCTAGCAAAAATTCAGGTCGGCCAGATATTCAAGATGCCACCACGGCTAAAGATAGATTTTAAAAATGTGATTTTGTGGCGACTACTTCTCAAAAACAGTAAGTGATATTGATTTGGAACCTTTACCAAAGTGACTGGCACGACATGTAGTTGCTCCTAACCAGAGTTCATTTTGATTGGATGTCAAACATGGCCCTGGTGGCCATCTTTGTTTACATAGAGTTACATAGGAAAACTTGTGGCGACTACTCCTCTGAAACTACTTGATGGAATTTCATGGTAGGAAATTCAAGATGTCTACCACTGCTAAAAATAGATTTTAAAAATGCGACTTTGTGGCGACTACGTCTCAAAAACTGTAATTGATATTGAATTGGAACTTTTACCAAAATGACTGGTGCGACATGTACTTGATCCTCACTAAGATTCCTTTTGATTCAATGTCAAACATGGCCGCCAGTAGCCATCTTTGTTTACATAGAGTTATATAGGAAAAACTTGTGGCGACAACTCCTCTGAGAGTGAGACTACTTGAAGGATTTTCATGAAACTTAACAGAAATATTACTCTTGATGTCTCGTTGATCCTAGCAAAATTTCAGGTCGGATGGAAATTCAAGATGGCTGCCATGGCTAAAAATAGATTTAAAAAAATAAAATTGTAGCAACTACTTCTTGAAAACTGTAAGTGATATTGATATGGGACTTTTTCCAAAATGATCAGCATGACATGATGTTGGTCCTTGTTGAAAACTATTTTGATTCGACATTAAACATGGGTGCCAGTGGACATCTTTGTTTACATAGAGTTATATAGTAAAAACTTGTAGCGACCACTACTCTGAAACTACTTGACTGGTTTTCATGAAACTTGATAGGAATGCTGATCTAGCTATCAAAACCTATAAGTAGAGCTTCAAGGTCATTGATCTCTTGTTTTATTGATGACTTACATATGTACGTTAATCGAATACATACACATAAACCCGGATGTTATTTGACTACATATACTAACATATGTTGTAATTGACTTCATACACTTACATATGGATGTTAATTGACTACATACACATACATCTGGATGTTAAAGAAATTAACCTGCCAATTAATGGTAAAATTATCATAAAAATACCTTTATCAAAATTATATCCATGTGTTCAGGTCATATGTCAATGTATTTGTCAGGGCACAAACATTTGTTTCTGAGTTACTCATCCTACGTAATATGAATGGTAAAATTAATAAATTGTTAACGAATTTATCTGGATTTCTATTCGTCCTGCATCAATGAGCACTTATCATGGCTAGCGGACAGGTGGAAATTTCGTGCCCTGTATGTATTGATTAAAAGTATAGGTTTATTCACGGATTCATAAAATATCTTTGATTGAATATGTGTAAAATGAAAATGAGTTGAGTTGACTATTGACCACATGACCCTACATATGGATGTTAATTGACTACATACACTTACATATGGATGTTAATTGACTACATAACCTACATATGTATGTTAATTGACTATATGCACATGACCCTACATATGGATGTTAATTGACTACATACACTTATATGTGGATGTTAATTGACTACATAACCTACATATGGATGTTAATTGACTACATAACTCTACATATGGATGTTAATTGACTACATAACCTACTCATGGATGTTAATTGACTACATATACTTACATATGGATGTAAATTGACTACATACACTTGCATATGGATGTTAATTGACTACATACACTTACATATGGATGTTATTTGACTACATACACTTACATAATATTAATTGACTACATACACTTACATTTGGATGTTAATCGACTACATACACTTACATATGATGTTAATAGACTACATAAACTTACATATGGATGTTCATTGATTACATATACTTAAACTTGGATGTTAATTGACTACATACAGTTACATATGGATGTTAATTGACTACATACACTTATACTTGGATGTTAATAAAATGTGTACATCATGCTTAATAATTTCTTAATTGTTTAAAATTAACTTGTGTTGGTATGTTACTAATAGTTGAGTATAATACATCTAGTCAAAACCTACATTACATATAATAAAAAACGCAAAATAAATAAACTCTGTTTTCACCTTCCCAATATTTAAATGATTAAACCAATATTGAATAAATAAATCAAGGTACTAATTTCAGTGCACAATAAGTGGATGGCACTGTAGTGTTTTGGTTAGCTGGATGGCTCACTGATCCAGGGACTTTAAACCTAGTTGCCCACTTACAGTCAATGCACAATAATTGGATGGCACTGTAGTGTTTTGGTTAGCTGGATGGCTCACTGATTCAGGGACTTCAAACCTAGTTGCCCACTTACAATCAATGCACAATAAGCCAGGCACACCCGGAAGACCAGACTGTACTGTGCACTATAGTGGGTGGTGTGGCAATAAACCATAGGAATATACACATGGTCAATACCATAAGATTGCCATGTATGCCTATTTTTCAAGTTGATTTTGTTTTAAATGACTCTATATTCTATGTTTAATACTTTCAGTGGTGGAAGAAACCGTGTAGAGATTGCCGATGATGATGGTGGAGATCATGTGGCCAAGAACCAATACAGGAAGAACACCAGCATGCATAGTAAGTGTACCTGTGTGAAGGGATTAGGAGCTTCATCATAAATTTCTTTCAATAAAACCTATGTGAAGCGATTAGGGGCTTGGTCAGAGACTTCCCTGGATAAAACTGTATGAAGGAATTAGGGGCTCGGTTAGAAATTTCCTTAGTCGAAACCTGTGTGAAGGGATCAGGGACTTGATCAGAAGCTCCCCTAAATAAAACCTATGTGAAGAGATCAGGGGCTTTGTCAGAAACATTACTAGTTAAAACCTATGTAAAGAGATTAGGGGCTTTGTCAGAAACATCATTAGTTATAACCTGTGTAAAGGGATTAGGGGCTTTGATAGAAATTTTCCTAATTAAAACATATATGAAAAGATCAGGGGATTCCATAGCTAAAACCTGTATCGGCTTGGTCAAAAACTTTCCTAGTCAGAACCTGTGTGATGTGAAGGGATTAGGGGCTTAGTCAGAAACTTTCCTTTACAAGTCCTGTGGTGAAGTGATTAGGGGCTTGGTAAAAAAGCTCCCTAGTTGAAACCTTTGTGAAGGGATTAGAGGCTTGGTTAGAAATTGCCCTGGTTAAAACTCGTGTGAAGGGATTAATGGCTTGGTCAGAAACTTGTCTAACTGATGAGACCTTTGTTAAGGTATCTGGGACTCTGTTTATTGGAAGGGATCAGAGACTGTATATTTGAAGGCATCAGGGACTCAGTATATTTTGATCCTTTGTGAAAGTATCTGGGACTCTGTATACATACTGGAACGGATTAAAGACTGTATATTTGAAGGCCTCAGTGACTCAGTCAATTTGAAGGGATCCGGTTGAACCTTTGTGAAAGTATCAGGGACCTGGCATAATTGAAGGGATCAGAAAATCGATATATTTGAAGGGACCAGGTTGAGTCTTTTGAAGGGATCGGGTGCATGGTATATTGGTAAGAAGCTTCCCAGGTTGTTCCATATATAGCTTCATCTGTCAGATAGTATATTTTGCTTCTGCACGCTCTAAGATCTTTGACTGTATTTGTAAACCTATACACGCTTGACAATCGTCGACTGTATCTTTAAATTATATTTTGCATCTACACGCACTCGCAGATTGCCGACTATCTTATAGTATATTTTACACCCACACAGTCTCAGATTTAAATTTAAAGTACACTGATTATAATTTTCAAAAATGAATATGTTAACTTACAAAAGTGAAACATGCTTTTAATTAAAAATCCCACAAACGAAGTTTGAGAGGGGTATATAGGAGTCATTATACCCCCCACAAATGAAGTTTGAGAGGGGTATATATTGGTCATTATACCCCCACAAATGAAGTTTGAAAGGGGTATATAGGAGTCATTATACCCCCACAAATGAAGTTTGAGAGGGGTATATAGGAGTCATTACACCCCCACAAATGAAGTTGAGAGGGGGTATATAGGAGTCATTATACCCCCACAAATGAAGTTTGAGAGGGGGTATTTAGGAGTCATTATACCCCCACAAATGAAGTTTGAGAGGGGTATATAGGAGTCATTATACCCCCACAAATGAAGTTTGAGAGGGGGTATTTAGGAGTCATTATACCCCCACAAATGAAGTTTGAGAGGGGGTATTTAGGAGTCATTATACCCCCACAAATGAAGTTTGAGAGGGGTATATAGGAGTCATTATACTCCCACAAATGAAGTTTGAGAGGGGTATATAGGAGTCATTATACCCCCACAAATGAAGTTTGAGAGGGGGTATTTAGGAGTCATTATACCCCCACAAATGAAGTTTGAGAGGGGGTATTTAGGAGTCATTATACCCCCACAAATGAAGTTTGAGAGGGGTATTTAGGAGTCATTATACTCCCACAAATGAAGTTTGAGAGGGGTATATAAGAGTCATTATATCCCCACAAATGAAGTTTGAGAGGGGTATATAGGAGTCATTATACCCCCACAAATGAAGTTGAGAGAGGGTATAGAGGACTAAGGAGTCACTGCGGCGGGCAGTCTGTTGGTCTGTCGATCGGTCTGTTGAATCTTGTGGAGCGAATTATTTCTACCGTTTTCAAGATATGGAATTGAAACTTTGTATACCTGATGAAAATGAAGGGTAGATGTGTGGGACATAATCTTTCTTTGGCTTAGTCAATGCCATGCAGAGTTATTGCTCTTGAACTTAGTTAAAATTGCTATTCAGCATACCGGTATCCAATACTGTGGTGCAAACTACTTCAACAGTTATTAAGACTTTGTGTACATGATCATCATGAAGTACAGATGTGCGTGAACCAATATTGGTGCGGCTCAGTTAATTCCATGCAGAGTTATTGCCCTTGCACTTAGTAAACATTGCTTTGTACATCATATGCAATCTTGTGGAGTGAACTACTTTTACAGTGTGTACATGATAAACATGAAGTGTACATGTATGCGACACAATTTTGGTATGCCTCAGTCAATGCCATGCAGAGTTATTGCACTTGTTTTCACAGAATTATGGACCTTTGGTTTACTTAGAATTTATTTCACATTAAAAAATTATCAGATATTTTAGACATTTATTATTCTTGATTTTGCCCATCATCGGCTATAGCAAAAAAGTGGGGGTATTCATCACCTTCAGTGATAGTTCTAGTTTAAGGTGCAATTTATTTGAAATTATGCTGCCATTTTCAGGAATGTTCAAGCCAGATCCAAGAGTGCAAAGTAGTAAGTCAATAGCACTTGAAGTGTTGGGGGTGAAAACACTTCTCCATTTATATTTTCAGCATGCTTAAAATTAGATTCCTTGTTTAGAAAAATATCGTCTGCTCTTCCCAATTCCTCATAGATGTTCTTTCTTCTGCATTATTTGCTAATTAGCTGCTACTGGTATTATATATACAATATATATGATTTTAATTGTTCCATTTTCTTTCGTTGAAAATGGCTTAAATCTCTGAAATTTGAAAAAATATTTGTTAATTTGCAGTGCTTAAATTAATATCATTACCAATATTCAATTTGATAATTACCACACAGCACTCAAGGCTTAACAAATATAATTTGATTAATTATATTATGAGCCCTCCTATGATAAAACGGTATTAGGAATTTGTATATTACATCCATATTACAGGGAATTTGATCCTTTTAATTAACCTCCTATGAGATTTAAATTGAACTTTTTATTCTCCTACCCTTTTCGATTTAAAAATTGCAGTTTTTTTTTATTATGCCTTGCCACGAAAGTGGTGCGGGCATATAGTGTTACCTTGTCCGTCCCGTTTTTACATTCAAGTTTTTTATTAAGTCAATTTCTCAAATACCAAAAGCCGTACAGTTTTCACTGAAACTTCATACACACTTACATCTATATGGCAGCTATATGTTTCTACCCAAATCAGGTCAATATAAATGACCTTGGCCTACTTTTTACACTTTGTTAATTTACACTATAGAAATATAAAATGATCGGACAGGGAAAGTAGCATTCAAGGAGGACAGTCAACCACAAAACACAGAAAAAAACACGCAAACAGACCAACAAGAAGGCAAAAGTAATATTAAATGCAAACGACATCACAAACACAAAAGGGTTGACAATAGGGCTACCGCCTTGGAACGGTCAGTGGCAAAGTAAGCCACTGGGGGGGTGGGTGTTTAAACCGGTTCTAGGGTGCACCAAACCTCACACTTACCCTACTGTCATCCCATTAAGACAGGACAGTGTAAATAAAGAAATCCCCGCCATGATCTAATCTCTAACCAACAAGGCAGCATCAATAGGCAATATAAGTAAAACACAAATATGCTCGTGTAAATATAATACAAAAAAACAATAGCCTAGAAAGCCACAATGAAGGTACTCAGTGACTTGGCAGAAGCCAGAGCAACAAGAGAATAAACCATTAAGGGCACGACAAGAAAGATCATAGACAAACATCAAACGCCATCGTCCCAATGGGCTTTAGGTAGGCGTCATCATAGGGTCCACCGCCTGTCTGGTCATCGTACAATTAAAGAGGAAAGCATAGTGGCGAACTGTAAAAGGGTCCACCACCAAGCATGAAGTAGGTTGCAAAATGATAGGGTCATAACCTCTTTTGATAAACCTTTTAACAAGTTTAACAAAGATAGAATGAAAGTGATCATGACCAAGAATCTTAAGAAGTTTATAAATCACATCGCCATAGAAGTCAGGTTGTGATAGTCCTTGTCGCAGAAGAGTCCTTAAATGACTTTTATATTTGGAAAGAAGATCAGGGTTACGATAATAAAATTTTGCAAAGGTTTTACGAAGTTTATGGTAACGGTAACCCTGATTGAGAAGCTTTTTAGTTATACAAAGATTACGAATATTAAAGTCCTCAACTCGAGTACAAGCTCTTGAAAAACGAATAAGTTGAGACACATACACCCCATAAGAAGTTGCTCGGGGAACATCCCCATTCAAGTGGGAATAATTAACAATGTCAAAATTAAAATCATCTCTCTTGTCATGTATTTTGCTAATTATTTCACCATTTTCAATCGAGAGATTTAAATCAAGAAAAGAAGCGTTATTATCAGATATATTAGCTTTGTTAAGCTGAAGTTCTTTAGGATAAATATTATTAACGATAGTTGAAAAGAAAGGGTTGTCAATGTTCAATATGTCATCCAGATACCGAGAGGTGTCATTAAGGGCTTCAATAACATCTGCCTGGATATCTGGTGAAAGACTCAACATGAAATTTCTTTCATAGCAAAATAAAAATAAATCTGGGACAAGTGGTGCACAGTTCGTACCCATAGGTACAACAATTTGTCTATAAACGGTGGTTCCATACCTGACGAAAATATTATCTAATAGGAAGATGAGTGCTTCACAAAATACATAGCAAGTCCACATAGTACAATTGTCTAAACTGCCGTTAGTAAAAAACGCTTTAATATTATTACATGCCAAAAAAGTAGTATTTTCTCTAGCGAATGTTTTTTGAATAAGATAAATTAGCTTGTCTTTAATAAGGTGATGTGGTAAGGTTGTACTATATAGTGTAGAGAAGTCATAAGTACTTAGTGATGAAACTTGACCTTTATTGAAAATTTTATCAAGAACGTCTCCTGAATTTTTTATAGACCAAAATAAATTAATCCCAGAGTTTTCATAAGTTTTATCACAATATAGTTTAACGTGATCTTTAACGGCAGAAAGACAAGAAGTTAAAAGTTTGTAGACGTTTGTTGTGGTGCAGGCACTAGAATTCGAAATAAAGCGAGCCTTATACAGATTTTTATGTAATTTAGGAATCCAGTACATAGTAGGCAGTTTATTTTGCTTATCGTTTACACCAGCCTTAAATTGAAAGAAGTGCACCGAGTGATATGTGCGGAAACAACATCATCCTCAGTAGAATTAACTGGATTATACGAATTGGTGCTGACGAGTTCCAGAGATAAAACATTGACGTAATGTAGGCGCCAAACAATAATTACATTATAAGTTTTACATTGAAGTTTGATACATTCAGTTTTTGTGTTAAGTCCATTTCTTCAACACCCAGATGCCTTACAGCTTTCAAAATGTACAAATGTTTATAACTACATGACGGCGGAATGTTTCAATGAAAGGTAGGCCAATACGAATTACCTCGACCTACTTTGGCACTTTGTTAATTTACATTCAAGTTTTACATTGAAGTTTTTTATTATGTCCATTACCTTTATACCAGAAGTCGTACAGCTTTTAAATTTCATACACACATCTGTATGACATCAACATGTTCCTACCTCAAAACAGGTCAGTATCAATGACCTTGACCTAATTTTTAACTTTGTTAATTTACATTACCGTTTTACATTCAGGTTTTATACTATGTCCATTACTGAGACACCTAAAGCCACACAACTTGCAAACTGCATACACCATTACATCTGTATGACATCAATATGTTCTTGCACAAAAGCAGCTCAATATCAGTGACCTTGACCTAATTTTTTTTTTATTCATTTACATTTAACTTGCTGGGATTTTAAATTTTTAAAGTATGTAATTATTAATATTTTGCTCCAGTGTTTACTTGGCAAAGCACTCGCTATGAAATATGCTATAATTTAATAATTTTGGTTTACATTATAATTATCCAATCTGTTACACTGACCATATGTGTTACATTATATATTTTATTTGGGTATGACCGGCCGGAAATTCAAGATGGCCACGACAGCTAAAAATAGATTTTTAAAAAACAAGTTTGTAACGACTACTTCTTGAAAACTATAATTGATATTGATATGGGACCTTCTCTAAAACAATCAGCATGACATGATGTTGGTCCTTGTTGAAAATCATTTTGATTCGACTTTAAACATGGCTGCCAGTGGCCAACTTTGTTTACATAGACTTATAAAGTAAAAAGTTGTAGCGACTACTCTGAAACTACTTGACAGATTTTCAGGATGCTTCACATGAATATTGCCCTTGATGTCTAGTTGATCCTAGAAAAATTTCATGTCGGCAGAAAATTCAAGATGGCTGCCACGGCTAAAAATAGATTAAAAAAAAAACAGGTTTGTAGCACCTACTTTCTGAAAACTATAAGCGATATTGATATGGGACTTTTTCTAAAATAATCAGCATGACATGATGTTGGTCCTTGTCGAAAAACATTTTGACTCGTCATTAGACATGGCTGCCGGCCATCTTTGGCCTTGAAAAATTTCATGTCGGCAGAAAATCCATGATGGCCACCACGGCTAAAAATAGATTTAAAAAACCCCAGGTATGTAGCACCTACTTTCTGAAAACTATAAGCGATATTGATATGGGACTTTTTCTAAAATGATCAGCATGACATGGTGTTGGTCCTTGTCGAAAATCATTTTGACTCGTCATTAAACATGGCTGCCAGCGGCCATCTTTGTTTACATAGAGTTGTATAGTAAAAACCTGTTGCCACTATTCTATATAGTAAAAACTTGTAGCGACTATTCCTCTGAAACTATTTGAAGGATTTTCATGAAACTTAACAGAAATGTTGATGTCTAGTTGATCCTAGCAAAATTTCAGGTCGGCCTAAAATTCAAGATGGCCGCCATGGCTAAAAACAGATTTTTAAAAAACAAATTTGTAGCAACTACTTCTTGAAAACTATAAGTGATATTGATATGGGACTTTTTCGAAAACGATCAGCATGACATCTTGTTGAAAATTATTTTGATTAAACATTAACATGGCTGCTAGTGAGTGGCCATCTTTGTTTGCATAGAGTTATATAGTAAAAACTTGTAGCGACTACTCCTCTGAAACTACTTGATAGATTTCATGAAATTACACAGGAATGCTGATCTAGCTATAAAAACCTCTCATTAGAGCTTCAAGGTCATTGACCTCCTGTTTAGCATTTATATTTTAAATCTATCATTTTTATTGATTCAACCACATTCAATCATTTTTATTGATTCAACAACATTCGATCATACATAATCAAATAGGAGTGAAATATTTTATTGTCTTTTATTTGTGTTTTTGTTGCTTTAAGCATATTAATCACTATAGTGCCATTTTCAGAAAATGTTTTAAAGCCAGCTATGATCAAACGTAAGTTGTTGCCATCTCTTATTGGTGTTTTAAGTGTTGCTTGCATCACTTCAACTGAAAGGAACTCTCTTTTGTGTACAGATCTGGAGTTTGGGTACTGGTATACTTTTACATATATATCAGTTCCTTATTTATTTTTCTCAGTTTTTAAGGGGTTGATGCACTATTTTCAAACAAGGTTTATTTTAAAGGGCTCTGAAAAACTTGAAAAAAAAACTGAAAGAATTATTAAAATGCCATGAAAAATACAGGAGATAATGACCTATTGAAAAGAAACATAAATGGAGGTGGCCATTTTGGAACGATGACGTCATCGCGACTTTTTACCATATATGGCATATTGACAAAATGTCTTTTAAAAGAAAGAAAATCACTTTAAATAAAAAATATGCATATAATGTACACATTTTACATCTGTATATTTATTTTTAATCAGTTTGCAGTGATTTTCTTTGCTTTAAAATGTATTTTATCAATATGCTATATATCAGGTAAAAAAGGCGCGATGACGTCATCGTTCAAAGGTGGCCGCCTCCATTTACATTCTTTGCAAATTTTCAATAGGTCATAATAATCTCCTTTATTTTTCATGGCATTTTGATCATTCTTTCAGCTTTTTCAAGTTTTTCAGAGCCCTTTTATATAAATCGTGTTTGAAGATAGTGCATCAACCCCTTTAATATTTTACAACTATCTGAACCTATGAAATTATAAATGACTCGATACCTGACTAAATTAGTAGTGAAACAGTTCTAAAATGAGGAGCACCTTGGACTGGAATTGAACTGGATTTTAGAGTCACACCAGCATGGCAACTTTCCAGGTTCCATTGGTGGAGAAAAATGATCGACCCCCAGGTGCCCCTCCTGACAATTTTCATGCACAATAATGAGTAGAACCAATGTCATTAATATATATTAATAATTATGCACCAGTTCTAAAGTGTGATCAGTGATAGCAAAGAAAATATTCATAACCTCAGACATTATATCTGGTTTCACTGTATTTCTATCAAGGTTCAAGTCGTATATACTGTTTTTAGAAGTCATTTGGTTTACTCTGCATGAGAATGGGCATAGGGGAACAGGGGACCAGGGAACCCCCAATAATCTGAGAATGGAGCGCCATGCAACGCATGTTTTGTTAAAGAATTTATCTTCTTTTTTTGAGTAAATACACATAATTGTGTACATATTTAATTATTCCATACTTGAAATTATCACATTTGAGCACAAACCTTGAATAAACGGATCATTCAATGGAAAAAGTGTTTAAATAGTTTGTAATAATATACAGAGTGTGTACACAGGTGAATGTCAATACACAGAACAAAATGCAGTTATTAGATTAATAAGATTAGTGTCACTGGAGGGCATGCAAGGGAGCGGACAGACGGCGTCAACTTTTGGTTAAAAGATTTGCCCTGATTTGATATTTAAATTTTGCACATTTGTTACATTTATGATAAATACCTATCCAACAATACCTGCGTTTCTATGACCTTTACTTTTAGTTCAAGGTCACACTTGATTGAAAAGGTCAACTTTTGGTTAGTTTCTCCAATGCTTCATAACTTGAATATTATGAACAGATTGCTTTGTGTCCAGCCATCATATACCATTCTTCCATGACCTTGACCTTCTTTCAAAATGAATGAAAAAACAAAACAGAAAATCTAGGTTTTATGAAATTTCCGTATTCCTTTTATGCTGCCCGATATTTTTGGGGAGCATATAGTTGACACCTTGTCCTTTCGTCCGTCCATACATCCAGCTTTTCTTGTCCGCTCAACAGCCCCGTGAATTGTTAGCAGTTGTTAGCGGATTTCAACCAAACTTGCAGCAATACATCAATATGAAGGATACTTTTGCCTATTGTCATGATTTTTAGCCACAGAGTAATGGCCCTTTGAATGCCAGTAATTGCGGAATCCTGTATATTGTGTTTAGAAGTTTGTCCACTCCAATCCTAAAACTTTCAGTGAGTTTTTACCAAACTTGCAGCAATGCACATCACTATGAAGAGTACTTTTGCCTATTGTCATGATTTTCATTTTTAATGCTCTGCCACAGAGTTAGGCCAGAGTTACGGCCCTTTGATAATTACAAACTGCTTTGTATGTCATACTAAGAACAACTTCTCCTAGAGTTTTAAGTGGATTTGGACTAAACTTGCAAAAATTCATCACAACGAAGGGTATTTGCGCATATTGTTACGAGTTTTATTTTTCAGTGCTCTGCAACATAGCCCTTTGAAATAATTGCAAAATGTTATATATCATACTAAGAAGACTCGCATGACTGTTTGCTCAGTCATATCTATAAATGATAAAATTCATGAACATGACTCCCATTCTTGTTTGCATGTACATGTATTTCACATATGTACCTTGATTCTAGGAGCATCCGTCTGTTATTCCAATTTCTTGTTTCCTCTTTAGCTGCTATAATGACAGTTATGTAATTTTAGTTTCTTAGTTATTTTCTTTTTCGTAGTTTCTTAGTTTTATTTTATTATCTTTTCCTATCGTTTTGTAATCTGTTTTATATTGTGTTTCTGAGTGCTTTCTTGAATACATATTGTTACAAAAATATAGTGTTATTAGAATATTGTATTGTTAGATAATACTGAAAATAACATTCAGACTCCACGCATACCAGATTGTTTGCATTTTATTTTCATATTTTCATTATTATAATCCATACATGTGATATTTCTAAAGCCAGAATCTGTGAGATTTAAGTTTTTTTTAAGGGAGATTTGTTCCAAAATCTGTGAAATTCTTTAAGAATAAGGTATAAGTGAGTTTTTAACTATTATTTGCATATACATTTAAGCTTTTTAAAGCATTTGATCAGATGGTACAATAAAATAGGAAAATGTCATGTAAGAGCTTTTAAATGTGTTTTCTTTTCACATTTTTTTCATTGACGTTTCCAAATCTCACAGATTTTTAACTTCCGAAGAGACGAAATTCTGTGAGTTTTTGTCTCACAGAGTGAGATATCACGTATGATAATCATTATCATACCTTTCAACTTCTGTCAGGGAAACTCCAACACAGAAATTGGAGGATTTGGGCTTTAAACTGGTAGAATTTGTTTCAGGCTAATTTCACATTATTTAATTACCTTAAAAAATCATGAAATGTATGTAAATTTCACTTGTAGAGCTTCTAAACGTGTATTTTGCATATTATATATGTATTTTGCATATTATACATGTATTTTGCATATTATATATGTAAACACATTTTATGTTGGCATTCTTAAAGAGACACACTGCAATCTTGAAGTGTTTACAAAGCATTGAACTTAGCGTCTTGATTGATTTATCCAGTATCATTTTGACTTTAAGCCTGCTTGCATATAATAAATAAAATGTTAAACTTTATCTTTTTCGCCTTATTTTACCATAGGTTTAAATATATTATTGGTGAAATATTGTCAACAGTTAATAATATGCAAAAACAATGTGCTTAGTAATATTCTTATAACTAATATTAATGATTGAAGAAAAACTAACAGGACGACGTGAGTTTTAAAAGAAAATCAAGATTACCGTGTGTCCCTTCAATTAAATCAAATTAATCGCGAATCCCCTAATATCGTCTGGAGATTTCTGTCTCAGTGGAAGATATGGCAGGTAATATATATATAATATTGCTCTTTGTATTTGCAGCAGACAACGATTTCACGATCAAGCCGTATGACAAAGCTCATCCTCCACCCGCTGTTGTTGCACTGCCCATGCCATTTGCTGTAAGTAGTGACTTTAAATCAATCGCAAAACAAGAAAAAGTTATATTTTTTAAAAAAATTGAAATTCTATTCAATTGATAAAGCATGGTTTATTAGTGTAATGCCAGTTTAACAATAATAAAGTTTATTTTAAAAAGAAAATTTAAAAAAAATTAACAATGTTTCTTGCATATAAATTATAAGGACATAAAAATCAAATAACTGTTCTGATATAATTATTCAAATAGAAGTGTGCAGAGTTAGTTATACAATACATGACTTCAGCCCAGATAATAAACTTTACCTCTAAAACATCATGTGGAGCGCTTTGTTCTAGTGGTAGGGCGTTGGACCCATGATCAAAACGTCGTGGGTTCGATCCCCGCCATTGCCATATGCATTGTGTCCCTGAGCAAGACACTTTATCTGCATTTGTTTAGTACTGGTCCTACCCAGGAAGACATCGAGAGTGATTCAAATAAGTTCAAAGAGCTTTCGTTACAATCGATGTAAAAATAAATAAGTTTAAACTAATATTAAATTAATTTTATAAAATCTCTAATACATGTAGATCATTAATTTCGGTGTTAAAGGCACCAACCCGCCAAATAAAGGCAAAATTACACTACAGAACCATATATCAAAACTCTGTTCAGGTCATACAATAATGCATAATTATGTGCCGATTAAAAATATAGATTTATTCATGGGTTTTTATAATACCCATGATTGAATATGCATAAAATGAATTACGAGTTGGTAACTTTAAAATTAGACGCTCCAGTTTTGGGGTTTGTCCTGGCTGGTTAAAGCCATTTCTTATGTGTCTATAGAGTTTCGATTCTCAGTTTTGTAAGTTATATATATACCTTGTCATCAGCAGGTGTACATATGGCGGGATAGCTACTTTAATTCACAATTACTCTGGAGTTTGTTGAAGAAACTAACCCTCCAATTAATGGCAAAATTACACTACAAAACCAACATTCATCAAAACTCTAGCCAGGTGTTAAGCGCATATAGTAATATAAGTGTGCCTATTAAAGGTTTATTCACAGGTTCTTAAAATATCCATGTTTGAATATGAGTGAAATGAATTAAAAATTGGTAACTTAAATCGACGCTCCAGTTTGGGGTTTGGCCTGGCTGGTTAAAGCCATTTATATTGTGTCTATAGAGTTTGGATTCACAAAATACGTAAATTATATATATATTATACCTCGTGGTCAGTAGGTTTAGAAACGGTATACATATGTTGTATAATCCAGCAATGAAATGTAATAAATATATTTTTAAAAATGTTATTATAGACGAAGAGAGTGCCAATGCAATATGTGGGTAATAAATCGGTTGAGAAGCCAAAAATAACCAATGTTCTGGCAAATCAAACCAACGGCCCTCTCCTCGTAAAGAAACCAGAAAAATTACGATCAGGAAGCCTCGTCCAAACTGAGAACGTGTACGCACCTCAAAATCTTCCGCCAGTTCGCAAACCTCCTGCTTCTAGACCTCTAAGACCACTGACACCTGTCGAGCAAGTCAAGCAAGATATCGGGCCCGTAGGCCCCGGGGATGATGCAGATTACACGGTGATTAATCGAGAATTTGATGGATGTGCGATTGACCCGAGTATGTAGAAATTATTGATTCAAACGCACTTGGTAAAAATAAAATGCAATCCAATTGGTTGACATTAACAATTTGTGATATTAAATAGCACATAATCAGTTGCAAATCAATATAATTATTCAGTATATTTGAAATTTGAGCTTAAGTTGGACTTCCCTGCTCTCGTGTTAATGGGTTACTATGACAGTGAATAAAATGCCTTAATATAATTTTAATTATAAGCTGTTATCATCCGTCCTTTATATTGCTTGATATTATATATAAATTTTATTGTTAGCTATTTACAGCATCAGTCTCATTATTTCTCAATCGCACCTTGTAAAACCCTCGTAATGTGCTTCAGTTTAAGTGAGGTAATCAAGTGGGGTAATCCATAATGCATTTCTGAAAATTTCTAATAAAAGTCAATATAAACGGTTTATGCTTTCATCATTCTAGAAACTGGACGTCTATACGAGTACAACACGAAAACTAACGAACGAAAATGGGTGAGCACCCCGGAGGGACAACAAGTCAGGCTTGTTAGGGAGGATGCCTAAGTTTTTGAAACCTGATGATGCTAATTTAGCTCCACTGGATTTGTATTATCAGTCCCACAGTTTTAAGTCTTATTGTTTATTCTTGGCTATAGCTAACCTTTTAAAGGGACACACTGCAATCTTGAAGTGTTTGAAATGGGTGTCTTGACTTATATATCCAGGATCATGTTTACTTTTAACCTGGTTACATTTAAATAAATAAAAATTTAAGTATTTACTTTTTCGTCATATTTTACTATAAGTTTTAATATATTATTGGTGCAATAATATCAAAATTAAATAATATGCACATACAATGTTCTTATTACTATTTTTATAATTAATATTATTGATTGAACAAATGTAAGTTATCCAGAAAAACAAGCATGATGCCGTGAGTTTTAAAAAAAATCAAGATTTCCTTGTGTCCCTTTAAACACTTTTTACATGTTGGATATATAAGATCGATTTTACTTTTATTTATATTAAACGCACTTGGTAAAAATCCTGCCATCCAATTGGGCGATGTTAAAAACATTGCAAGTATTAAATAGTGCATACTAGACACAAATCAGTCATGTGACATAAACTGTCGAAACTTGACATCATTTAAAACTGTCGAAAACTGTAGATTGCTTTAGAAACAGGTTGACCAGTATTGTAATATTGCGACTGTATTCAACTTATTTATTGGTCACAAATCGTGTTTAACATCTCACTAACGCATCGCTGTTACCAGTAAACAAAAGTTGTCGCCATTGAATGACTGATTTATAGTCACAAAATGTAAAATTTCAATACAGTTGCTTTTATAGTAAATCACTAAGTTAAATGCGAATATGGATATTTCATCCCAGAATTATAAATAGAAATAGAAATATTCTCTCAGGTCATACACTTTATTTATTTCTTTTTTGTTGATGAAAATGTAAATATCATCTTTTTAACTTTTGTACATTGCTAGCCGAAAAAATATTTCATGTTTTATTTGAATCTAGCTAAATGTTCTCCCATATTTCTGCTAAAGTAATGTGCTTCCATATTTAATGCTTGTGTGCTTCCATGTTTGATGCATTTGAATCTTCCACTCCAATTCCCACACATAAAAACTTTGTTTAGCTTTGTAAAGTAATGGCGTCGGTAACGAGCAGGTCAGACGGATTCTGCGATTCTGCTGAGGTGATACCTTCTGGCAGGGGTCATCACAAAACACTTAAACCCCTAATATTGCTAGGGTGCGACTCAAATAATTTTATCTGTGCTAAACAACATTTGTAACTGTTCTTAAAGGGACAACCGGCAATCTTGAAGTGTTTGAAATGGGTCTCGATTTATATATCCAGTATCATTTTTAGCTCGACTGATCAGAGATCAGCAGAGCTTAGGCCGTGGTGCGGCGTCCGTCCGTCTGTCCGTCTGTCCGTAAACTTTTATTTGTAGCGACTACTCCTCTGAAACTATAGGATGGATATTCATGAAACTTTACAGAAATGTTGCCCATGAAGTCTAGTTGATCCTAGCATGTGAAATCCAAGATGGCCACCAAATCTAAAAATAGATTTTTAAAATACAAGTTTGTAGCGAGTACTTCTTGAAAACTATAAGTGACAGATTTCCATGAAACTTCACAGGAATGTTGCTCTTGATGTCTAAATGATACTAGCAACATTTCAGGTTGGTCGGAAATTCAAGATGGCCACCACAGCTAAAAATAGATTTTCAAAAAACAAGTTTGTAGCGAGTACTTCTTGAAAACTATAAGTGATATTGATATGGGACTTTTTCTAAAATGATCAGTATGGATTGATGTTGATCCTTGTCGAAAATTATTTTGATGCAACGTTAAACATGGCCGCCAGCGGCCATCTTTGTTTACATAGAGTTATATAATGAAAACTTGTAGCGACTACTCCTCTGAAACTATTTGACGGATTTTCATGAAACTTCACACGAATGTTGCTCTTGATGTCTAATTGATCCTAGCAAAACTTCAGGTCAGCCGGAAATTCAAGATGGCCACCATGGCTAAAAATAGATTTTCAAAAAACAAGTTTGTAGCGACTACCTCTTGAAAACTATAAGTGATATTGATATGGGACTTTTTCTAAAATCATCAGCATGACATGATGTTGGTCCTTGTTGAAAATTATTTTGATGCAACGTTAAACATGGCCGCCAGCGGCCATCTTTGTTTACATAGAGTTATATAATGAAAACTTGTAGCGACTACTCCTCTGAAACTACTTGAAGGATTTTCATGAAACTTCACACGAATGTTGCTCTTGATGTCTTATTGATCCTAGCAAAACTTCAGGTCAGCCGGAAATTCAAGATGGCCACCATGGCTAAAAATAGATTTTCAAAAAACAAGTTTGTAGCGACTACCTCTTGAAAACTATAAGTGATATTGATATGGGACTTTGTCTAAAATCATCAGCATGACATGATGTTGGTCCTTGTTGAAAATTATTTTGATGCAACGTTAAACATGGCCGCCAGCGGCCATCTTTGTTTACATAGAGTTATATAATGAAAACTTGTAGCGACTACTCCTCTGAAACTACTTGACGGATTTTCATGAAACTTCACACGAATGTTGCTCTTGATGTCTTATTGATCCTAGCAAAACTTCAGGTCAGCCGGAAATTCAAGATGGCCACCATGGCTAAAAATAGATTTTCAAAAAAAAAGTTTGTAGCGACTACTTCTTGAAAACTATAAGTGATATTGATATGGGACTTTTTCTAAAATCATCAGCATGACATGTTGTTGGTCCTTGTTGAAAATCGTTTTGATTCGATGTTAAACATGGCTGTGTGAGCGGCCATCTTTGTTTACATAGAGTTATCTAGTAAAAACTTGTAGCGACTACTCCTCTGTAACTACTTGACGGATTTTCATGAAACTTCACAGGAATGTTGCTCTTGATGTCTAATTGATCCTAGCAAAATTTCAGGTCTGCCGGAAATTCAAGATGGCCACCATGGCTAAAAATAGAGTTTCAAAATACAAGTTTGTAGCGACTACTTCTTGAAAACTATAAGTGATATTGATATGGGACTTTTTCTAAAATGATCAACTTATTTTGATTTGACGTTAAATCTTTGTTTACATAGAGTTATATAATGAAAACTTGATTTTCATGAAACTTCACAGGAATGCTGATCTAGCTATCAAAAACCTATCAGTAGAGCTTCAAGGTCATTGACCTCTTGTTACTTTTACCCTGGTTACATTTAAATAAATCAAATTTTAAGTATTCACTATTTCATCTTATTATACTATAAATTTTAATATATTATAGGTGCAATAATATCAGAAATGAATAATATGCAAAAACAACTTGCTTAATACTTTTCTTAAAATAAGTTTAAAAAATAAATACACGGCAATCTCGAGTTTTATATCAAGAATTGAAATGAGGGCCTCGATTATTAATTTCATTTGGACTTTTAAAATGCTTGCATCTAATTAAACAATAATTTGAGATTTAAATTTTCTTTGTTATTCTACCAAATGTTTAAATACATTATTGGTGCAATATAGTCAATAGTTAGTAAGATGTAAAAAAAAAAATGGCTTGAACTGTTCTAGAAATTAATATTAACCCTTTGAGCCGCTAAGCGTGACTATAATAGCCTTTGTGTTCATTGTAAACCCAGATCAGCCTGCGAGTAACTCGCAGGTACTTGCAGGTTGATCAGGGTTTACAATGTCTGGCTGCTGATCAGTCATTTTACCCAAAACAGCCCTTTGTCACATTAATGGAATGGTCTTAATTCAAAGAAAGAGCAGTCCATTATATATATGCAGCAGGTTAATGGTTGCAAATATGCAAGTTATGTAGAAAAACTAACGGGACGCTGCAAGTTATTAAAAATCAAGATTGCCATGTGTCTGGAGTGACTGGAGGTGATCTAGTAAATGGTAATGTGCTTCAGTTTCTGTGGGCCGATCAAGGGGGATAATCCATGTTGCATTAATTTATAAAAAAAAGTCTCTCCGCAATAACCTGCTAACAAATTATGCTAGGTGTACCGAATTGAAAATTATTGGTCAGAAAGACGATCATAAATGATACCAAAATCGCCTCCAGACCGCTGTTTTCGTTCAAATAAAAACCAGATGTTATAGATCTACTAAATTGTTTCTTTCTTATATAAAGAATTGATTTCTGGAAAGCGATAAAACTCGTTTAACTAAAATCAGTTTTACCTATACATTTTTACTGTACTCCTTAAAGTAGCAGTATCCAGCCCACAACAGCCACATTTTACAACATGTACGCCTTCTCTAAACCTACAGACAATGAGGTATATATATAACTAACATGTTTTGAGAATCCAAAGTCTATAGATACAATATATACTACTTTTAAACCAGCCAGGCCAAACCCCAAAACTCGAGCGTCGAATTAAGAGTTACCAACTCATAATTCATTTAACGCATAATCGATCACGTGTATTTTAAGGAACGGTGAATAAAACATTACTTTTAATCAACACATATACATTATTATATGACCTGTACTGTACACCTGGATGAAGTTTTGATGGACGGTTTTGAAGTGTAATTTTGCCGTTATTTGGCAGGTTAGTGTCTTTAATAATTGACATTGTTCATTTGCATCATTTTTTGTGCACACTGTGATCTATTTGTATTGACTTGTAAAACATTATTATTCATTCTTTCTTTATAACATATTGTGTCCTTTAATATTATATAGAAAAGCTTATATATTATTTAATATGTGTTATTTTTATTATCAATTTTATTAACGGCTAACATATTTTATTGTTAAAACAAAATTCAGTCAGGAATTAATTTTTAACTAAAAAGTGCTTTTAAATATTTTTGTTTTTATTTTAAATTATTTATAAGGATTTTAAAAATAAAAGAAAGCTTTGTTTGTTTTTATGTATAAAGGATTGCTGTGATCTTATTTATTGTTAGATAAGATGTACTTGTTGGTATTTTATAAACATTTCGGACTACAGGCTTGATTGGTTAAAGCTATACTGTTTGTTATTATGTCATATAGTTAAAATGTTGTCTTTATTTTTAGCTCTACTGGCCGAAGGCAAACAGAGCTTATGGGATGCTGAGTTGTCCGTCTACCGTCTGTCGTTAACTTCTGTCTCGTTAAGACGATAGGGCCTTTATTTTCATCTGATTTTTACCAAATTGTTAATGTCAATGAAAGCTCAGACAAGTTTGAAAACCAGCAAAATCGGAACACTATCAGCGGAGTTATGGCCCTTGATTTAGTTAAAAATGCTATATTTTGCCTCGTTAAGACGATAGGGCGTTCATTTTGTATTCCATCTTTACCAAACTTTACCAGATTGTTAATGTCAATGATAGCTCGGACAAGTTCGAAAACCAGCCAGATCGGAAATGTAACAGCGGAGTTATGGCCCCTGGTTTAGTTAAAAATGCTATATTTTGCCTCGTTAAGACGATAGGGCCTACATTTTTCATCTGATCTTTACCAAACTTTATCAGATTGTTAGTGTCAGTAAAAGCTCAGATAAGTTCGAAAACCAACCAGATCGGTCCAGTAACAGCGAAGTTATGGCCCTTGATTTAGTTAAAATGCTATATTTTGCTTCGTTAAGACGATAGGGCCTACATTTTTCATCTGATCTTTACCAAACTTTATCAGATTGTTAGTGTCAGTAAAAGCTCAGATAAGTTCGAAAACCAACCAGATCGGTCCAGTAACAGCGGAGTTATGGCCCTTGATTTAGTTAAAATGCTATATTTTGCTTCGTTAAGACGATAAGGCCTACATTTTTCATCTGATCTTTACCAAACTTTATCAGATTGTTAGTGTCAGTAAAAGCTCAGATAAGTTCGAAAACCAACCAGATCGGTCCAGTAACAGCGGAGTTATGGCCCTTGATTTAGTTAAAATGCTATATTTTGCTTCGTTAAGACGATAGGGCCTTCATTTTTCATCTGATCTTTACCAAACTTTAACAGATTGTTAATGTTAATGATAGCTCGGACAAGTTCGAAAACCAGCCAGATCAGACATGTAACAGCGGAGTTATGGCCCCTAATTTAGTTAAAAATGCTATATTTTGCCTCGTTAAGACCTACTTTTTTCATCTGATCTTTACCAAACTTTATCAGATTGTTAGTGTCAGTAAAAGCTCAGATAAGTTCGAAAACCAACCAGATCGGACCATTAACAGCGAAGTTATGGCCCTTGATTTAGTTAAAATGCTATATTTTGCTTCGTTAAGAGGATAGGGCCTTTATTTTCAACTGATCTTTACCATACTTTAACAGATTGTTAATGTCAATGAAAGCTCCGACAAGTTCGAAAACCAGCCAGATCGGACCAATAACAGGGGAGTTATGGCCCTTAATTTAGTTAAAAATGCTATATTTTGCATCGTTAAGACGATAGGGCCTACATTTTTCATCTGATCTTTACCAAATTTTACCAGAGTGTTAATGTCAATAAAAGATCGGACAAGTTCGAAAACCGGGGAAATCGGACTATTAACAGCGGAGTTATGGCCCTTGATTTCGTTAAATATGCTATATTTTGCATTGTTAAGGTGATATGGCCTTCATTTTTTATCTGATGTTTACCAAACTTTACCAGATTTTTTGACCTTTTTTTCTTTTATTATTTTTATATTTCTTTAATTTTTTTTATTTTTTGGTTAATTTTTTATATATTCTTTTTTATTTATTTATTTTTTATTTTTATTATCTGTACTGGCCAAGTTCGAAAACCAGCCAGATCGGACCAGTAATGGTGGAGTTATGGCTCTTGATTTTGTTAAAAATGCTATATTTTGCCTCTTTAAGAAAATAGTCACTCACTTCATTGATGTTATAAGAGCCATATTAGCCAGTAGAGCATCCACAGGCCCTCTTGGGCCTCTTGTTGTAATGGTCATGCACTTGTTTATCAGCTGTGTTTACAATTGAACTGGTGCTTGAACTAAATTATTATTATTTTGTATGAAAAAACATAAAACTTGCAATTAATGTAATAAATATCTGTGATTTTTATTTCAATTTATTAGTCTTTGGAAGTTAAAACGGACAACATGCTTTTTGTGTCGCCTTTTCGAAGAAAAATGTGATACATAGGATCACTTTGTCTTCAGTCAGTCCGTCACGAAAACATAACGTTGGCTATAACTTTCTCATTTCTTCATAACCGTACCAAAATATGAAGGTCAAGGTCACACTGAAGGTCATTATATGAGTTAAATACTCTTATTTCTTCACGAAAATTTAATGTTGGCTATAACTTCTCATTTCTTCATATTTCTTCATCAAATACTCACCATGACAACATCGACATGACCATACCAAAATATGAAGCTGAAGGTCATTATATGGGTTAAGGTAGCTGGCGGGGTTACTCGGGAATAATCAAAATCGCGTATATTGTGACAATGTTTTCCCTGTATGTAGGTTATTGTTTCTGCTTTCCATCAGTACTAATTTTAAATTGCTTAAAATAAACATCGGATTCCTAAATAGCGCCCTCTGGTGGTGCCTATTTTTACGACGAATTTTACCGTTTTCATACGGGAAATGTACTAGAATTTAGTCAAAAGTTAAAAAACCATCACATCATTTGGAAGCACAATGATTTATAAACGTAATGCACGTAATATATTTAAAAAAACAGCTATATTTCTTTACCGTGTGTGCATTTCTTTACGTAAGGGGTACCACACGGCGACTACAAAATTGGGAGGATTTTTACATGTTATCGCTTTTTTACTTAAAAGTAAGCGTGGTGACATATATATTTTTCTATGCCATCACATTCGTTGAAATTCCCCGCTTTGATAAATGTAAAAATAAAGAGGGGTCGTCGAGTCAGATTTTTATCAAACAAACTTTCAAAGATTATAGAAAGTATTAAAATTACGGCGTCGTTTTATAGTTTTCTTTAAAATGACGTTGACGTCAGTCACTCGCAAATTGAGATACATGTACTTTCCTATTGTTTCCACGCAGAATGCGGGATACAACGTTAATTGTTATAATTGTGTAAGTCTATATCGGTAATGCCTATATATTATATATACTATACTTCGTGAATAAGTATTTTTGTATTTATTTATTTGTTACTTCATTCTGATATTAAGAAGTAGTAGTTGTTATGAGTGGTTCATCAATCGTAATAAAAAAAAAAAAGTGTATATTCGCAGGCGGTTACTAGTTTAAAAGTATGCTTAAAAGTATGCTTAAAAGAATTAAAACACGTGTTTTTGTTACGTTAACGGAATTGATTAGTTTTACGAATACGATGATATATACTGAAAGAAAAAAGAAACGCGACACAGGCATTTCCTATACAATATGCTGCTGTTAATCGAATGGTACATGGCCACGTAAGATCTTTCCTTTCGGAAAAAAATATTAAAACAACACGTAACACAGCAAATAGTATTCCTGCTAAGTTTCATTATTGACAGTGTACGCGTTTGGCTTAAGCAAGTGAGCAAACTTAGGATGCAACATTTTGCAAACACTTTACGTTAAATACAGTACTGAACTGGCTCAAATTTTCAAAGAGGAACTTCTACATTTATGAACTTCTTGTTACAACGTGTACTGTGATTAAAACGTCTACAACATCACAGTTGTGTTCTTTCTCTAACTAACTGCAACTTCTTTCCTTGGAATATATATGGAATTAAGTGTGCAGTATATACAATATACAGCGATAATTCCCGTCGCGTTTCTTTTTCCTTTCAGTATATGTACAGTTGAAACTCATATTGATATAGTGTTTTTTACCTATTATCTCGATATATTTTCGGTCCCGTGGTCTTTGTTAAATACTTTTTTGTCTCGTTTTTTATATCTCTTTATTTCCTATCTTTGCAAAGAGAAACACATTGCAAATAGTAATAGACAGCTATCCTGCATGACATAGACACATACACTGAAAACCGAATCAGCACTTATATTATATACTGAAAGGAAAAAGAAACGCATAAGGCCAGAGTTTTTTATTTTTATTTTTACGGGAGAGCCTACCCTAAATTTTGCAAAACTGAAATAAAAATAAAAGGTGAAATTGTGAATTGTATTTAATTTTTTCCTCCTGTTCGATCTGCTACATCTTTTTTTTAAAAAAAATTGTGCCTATCCTTAAACTTATTTTCACAATAACGTAAAATCGCAATTTTTTTTGTTGAAAATTTGGATTATGACTTAGTATTTACTTTGCAAGGTCGGAAATCGAAGTGTTAATTTAGTCTCTTTAACATACATGTTTACAAACACAGTTTAATGCATACCATTGAACACCACAATACCTATTTCGATCTACTAGGCATTGATTTCATAAACCTTTCTTGAGAATATTCTTAGTCTTGACCTATGTCAGGGTAAAAAATGTCTATTATTCTTGCAACTATGAAAGATAAACATTCAATAATTTCAAGTTTATATATTACATTTTCTTTCGGTTTGAATGTGTTTAATAGCAAATTTGTGATAATTTCTGTAAAATACATACTCAAAAATATATTAATTTGACAGTCAACAAACCAATTCTCAAGAGTGGAAGATATTTTTAAGAACGGTTTGTGAATTTGAGATAATATGTAGGCAGTTTTAACATAAAGTGGATGTTGGTTACATTTATATGCAAAACAACTTCAAAAAAGAATCAACATAAAAAATGAAGCAATACATTTAATATTAATATTACGAGAAATCTGAAATTTTTCTATTTTTTTTTTATTTTTTTTATCGACTCCTCATTTTACCCATTTTTATTTATATTTTTATTTCCTCCTCCTACTGCATTTTTTTTCAAAATCTCCCGTAAAACTAACTATAAAAAAACTCTGGCCTAATGGGTATTTCCACTATATAGTGTATGTTTAATACGCTACTGCTAATCGAATGGTACAGGGCGACATAAGGCCTGTCCTTTCGAAAAGAAAGTTTAAACAGCTCCGAACACAACAATGGTTACCCCTTTAAAGTTTCATTATCGACAGAATGCGCATTTGGCTCAAGCAGGAAAGCAAACTTAGGCTTTAAGTGTTGCAATCTATTAAACATAATTCTGAAACTTTTTCAAGCGAAACTTCAACATAAATGCATTTTTTGTAACAAAGTATACGTTGATTAAAAGGTCTACTAAATGGCAGTGTTGTTCTTTCTGTAATTAGCTGTAGCCCCTTTACGTGAAATTAGGTGTGTATAATAGTGTAGTATAGGCAATTTTGTGAGTATGCGTTTCTTTTTCCTTTCAGTATATGAACGATAACAACTATTTAAAGAATCGAACGCTTTCTATTTTACGGATACTTTCTAGAGACATCGATTGTTTATTTCCAGTCTATAAATTATATATCTGGACATAATACCATTAGTTATGAAAATGATGTGTTTGTGTGTTTATAGTCATGTGTTGCATATCCCGTCTATTTCTGAATTTAATACGTGTATATTCATAACCATTTTCAAATCAATATTTTGTGTTTTGCTATGCGGTGCCTATTAATATATATGTTTGTATGCATTATTTCCACATGATGGCATGTATACGAATTGAGCGAATAAAAAGAATAGTTGATTTTTTATTTGAATCGATTTGAATGATCAATCTTACCCAAACAGCAACTTTGACAACACATGCTGTTTAAGACGGGTCGCAAACAGATAACAAACAGATAAAATAACACGAGTAAAATTTGCAACTTAAACAACTTTACTTCTTACAACATATTTAATGAATTAAACAGTTCAATAACATGAACACACGATCTTGAATTAGTTAACAATAATAATACAAAGTAAACGTCGCGCGTCAAAACTCGTGACATCAACGTCATTTTAAAGAGAACTATAAAACGACGCCGTAATTTTAATACTTTCTATAAACTTTAAAAGTTTATTTGATAAAAATCTGACTCGACGACCCCACTTTATTTTTACATTTATCAAAGCAGGGAATTTCAACGAATGTGATGGCATAGAAAAATATATATGTCACCACGCTTACTTTTAAGTAAAAACGCGATAACATAAAAATCCTCCCAATTTTGTAGTCGCCGCGTGGTACCCCTTACGTAAAGAAATGCACACACGATAAAGAAATATAGCTGTTTTTTAAATATATTACGTGCATTACGTTTATAAATCATTGTGCTTCCAAACGATGTGATTTCTTTTAACTTTTGACTAAATTCTAGTACATTTCCCGTACGAAAACGGTAAAATTCGTCGTAAAAATAGGCACCACCAGAGGGCGCTATTTAGAAATCCGATGTTTATTTTAAGCAATTTAAAATTAGTACTGATGGAAAGCAGAAACAATAACCTACATACAGGGAAAACATTGTCACAATATACGCGATTTTGATTATTCCCGAGTAACCCCGCCAGCTACCTTAAATACTCTTTTTTTTTTTTCTTCATGAAAAATTAACGTTGGCTATAACTTTCTCATTTCTTCACATTTCTTCATCAAACGTTCAATATATACTGAACATGACAACATCGACATGACAATACCAAAATATGAAGGTAAAGGTCACACTGAAGGTCATTATATGGGTTAAATACTCTTTTCTTTTTTTTCTTCATCAAAACTTAACGTTGGCCTTAACTTTCTCATTTTGTGATATTTCTTCATCAAACTTTCAATTTATACTCATCATGACAACACTGACATGACCATATTAAAACATAATGGTCAAGGTCACACTGAAGGTCATTATATGGGTTAAATACTCTTTTTTTTTTCTTCACGAAAACTTAACGTTGCCTATAACTTCCCATTTCTTGATATTTCTTGCATCAAACTTTCAATATACATGTATACTCATCAAGACAACATCGACATGACCATACTAAAATATAAAGGTCAAGGTCACACTGAAGGTCATTATATGGGTTAAATACTCATTTTCTTCACAAAAACTTAACGTTGGTTATAACTTTCTCATTTCTTGATATTTCTTTATCAGACTTTCAATATATACTCATAATGACAACATCGACATGACCATACTAAAATATAAAGGTCAAGGTCACACTTAAGGTCATTATATGGGTTAAATACTCATTTTCTTCACAAAAACTCAACTTTGGTTATAACTTTCTCATTTCTTGATATTTCTTCATCAGACTTTCAATATATACTCATCATGACAACATCGACATGACCATACTAAAATATGAAGGTCACACTGAAGGTCATTATATGGGTTAAATACTTTCTTTTTTTTTCTTCGTGAAAACTTACCATTGGCTATAACTTTCTCAATTCTTTTTATTTCTTCATCAGTCTTTCAGTATACAAGTGTTATGACAACATCGACATGGCCATACTAAAATATAAAGGTCAAGGGCACACTGAAGGTCATTATATTTTTTTCTTCACGAAAACTTTGACAGGCCAGTTTGTCAAGGTCATTTATCTGGGTCCAAAAAAACTTGTTATACTAACAAACACTGATAGGCGACACGCGTGTTCCACGGAACACCCATCTTGTGTTAAATATATGTTTAAATGAATCGACATTTCACTGAGCTACCAGAATATTTATGTTTATAGATATCCGATGAAGATCAGGAATTCCAACAAGCTCTGCCAAGGTTCTGATTAAAACAGTTAATTTCGAGGGTCTGAACCGTCGATACCCATGATCAAATATTTTTCTTGCATGCCATTTAAGTTTCTTGTGTTGATGTTGCCAACTACCAGCATGATGTGCTGTTGATGTTGTGGACATCATTGTTGATGCACGTGACTTTTATCGCAGTCACCGATGAGTAAGACAAGATTTTTAAGCACACAAGTAAGACGCGGATATTTTCATCTGGTAGATTCTAGACACAGAGAGCATCGTACTATAATGATATCAATTTTGTTTTGTTTTTTTGTGTTATTTTGCCCCTTGTGGTTCCGGGGCCCCATTTGGTTCAGGGACAAATAATAAGGCCACTGCAGATCCCGTTGAATCCCCCCAAATTCATGTTCTTTTTATCATTTTTTGTTCATGCTCATTAAAGGTCTTCATCATGACCCCTGCATTGTTTCAGGTGCCATCTCGCTAAAATCACTAGAGCAGTGGAAGAAAAACAATAAACGTGGCTCCATTATGTATTGGTAAATGGAGTGTCTACAATAGAATTTGCAGCAACTCTGCAGTTCTGCAGGTGAGAAGGTTCTAGGCCCATTCTCCATATTTTATCTCGATGTACATGGAGGATGAGCCTGGCATGTTCATTCCTGTTAGGTGCCATATAACCTTACATGTATTGGTGCACCTTAAATCCCCAATTCAATTCATCGCATATTTTTATGTAATTGCACATGTGCCATATATATATTGCATAACATAGATTGAATACTCATACTTATACATCTTTAAAAGGGGATAGCAGAAGTATTTTTTGGGGAGTGGGGGGTGGGGGCGCGGGGTGCTCTAAGCATGCATCCACACATGCACACCTAGCATTTGTGGGCCTCAGCCTTGGTTTTATGGTCATTAGATTCAGAATAATGTGTTTATATACCATGACATTATCTCATTTATTTACCTTATTGTCTCTTATTCCCACCCCTGCCTGTCTAATTGCTCCCACCAAACCCCACGCACTACTAAACTTTTTTTTATATATTCTTTTTTTCACGTTGATTACAATAAAAGAAAAAGATGATTTGCCCGAAAATTGCTGGTTTGGTCTTAATAAACATTTGGGGAAATTATCAAACCTAACAATGTTATTATAAAGTCATATTCGAAGTGAATTCAGGTTAGAAGTTTAAATTTTAGAGGGGGGGGGGGGGGGGGGGGGGGGGGGGGGGGGGGGGGGGGGGGTTGAGGGTGGTAATCTGCACCAGGGAACATAAAGGTTACTTATAATTCAATTTATGCATAGTTAGGATGGGTGGGGGGGGGGGGGTGAATCTGCACCAGGGAACATAAAGGTTACTTATAATTCAATTTATGCATAGTTAATCAGGTATTTTAAGAACCTGTGAATAAACCTATACTTTTAATCGACACAAATACTTATTATATGACCTGAACACCAGGCCTTGAATTCACCAACCATTCTTGAGGATATTCTTAGACTTAAGCCGAAGTATGCAAATTTCAATCACAAATATTTCTATAAGTTTAAAGGATAAACGTTCATAAGAATCTGATATGTATAAATATGATCAATTCTAATGAATAGAAAAATTCATACGATTGTTTATCTATGAAGGTCATGGGAATATTTGTGAATGGAATTTTAGTACTTGAGCTCAAGTCTAAGAATAGTCTTAAGAATGGTTGGTGAATTCCAAGCCAGGACAGAGTTTTGATAAGCGATTTTGTAGTGTTATTTTGCCGTTATTTGACAGGTTAGTTTCTTTAATTTAAAAGGGCCAATACTTGCTTTTGGAGTGTATTTTTATTGGAGCAAGAAAGCAAATTCTGCCTATTTATTCTGCCTTATAAAAATCTTTATTTTTTTATAAACTGCCCCATTATGCGGCCCCAGGCAGAGGCGGAAATGAGAGAATACGGTAGTAAGTTATGTTCAGAATACTCATTCATACCGTATTGTTTCTAATTAGCCCCCCCCCCCAACTTTTAAAAAAAAAATCTTACCTTGAGGTGTAGAAGTGGTTAATATCCAAGAAAAGTGGTTAAAATCCTTTTTTAGCATTATATAAGGAAATTAAAATATGTACTGGCTTACGAAAAGCGTTCTAATAAAGCACCCCCCTTTCAGAAAATGTCACGACCAGGGCCGGCGCTAATTAGAAACAATACGGTAGTTTATCATAGATTAGTATCATAATTAGTATCATCTGATTATTCAGATTAGTGTAATTTTACTAGGACGATATGTACAACACTTCCCACAAGGATGTTGTACTTTACATTATGTATTAATACATTGTTTGATAGATTGTTTTATATTTTCCAAACTATATTTTATATTTTCCAAACTATATCAAACTATATTTTATATTTTCCAAACTATATTTTATATTTTCCAAACTATGTGATAATGCATGTTGTTTTGTTTGTGGTAGCTTACTATCATGTTGTTTTGTTTGTGGTAGCTTACTATCATGTTGTTTTGTTTGTGGTAGCTTACTACCATGTTGTTTTTATAGGTTGTAGGGAATTATTGAACTTCAAATTCAAATTAATCCGCCTTTATTTTTAGCTGGATTGCATAGCAAATCCAGGCTTATAGTTTGGCGATTTCGTCTGTCCATCCGTCTGTCTGTCTATGCGTTTTGATAAGTTTTTGTTTTTCTCATTTCTCAAAAATTGTTGGAAAGCTTTGAAACTTGACTCATTACACAATGTTATATGACAAGAACCATAACTCCTATGTGTTTTACTTGAATTATCCCCCCTTTTTTACTTAGATTTTTCATTTAAAATGTTGAATTCGCAAACTGGCGTACACACCACTGTTGGTACGTTTTCCAAACTATGTGATAATGCATGTTGTTTTGGCATGTTTATTCCTGTTTGGCACCATATAACCTTTCATGTGTTGGTGCATGGTAAAACCCAATTCATTTCAATTCAATTGTGGTAGCTTACTTATCACGTAGTTGTTTTTATCCATGGTAAATGGAGTGTCTGCTATAGAATTTTCCGTATTTTATTTTGATGTAAATGGAGGATGAGCCTGGCACGTTCATTCCTGTTAGGCGCCATGTAACCTTTCATGTGTTGGTGCACCAATTCAATTCAATTGTTGTTTTTATGGGTTGTTGATGTAGGGAAGTATTGAACTTCCAAATTCAAATTATGAAATCGACCTTTATTTTTAGCCGGATTGCTTAGCAAATCCAGGCTTATAGTTTGGCGATTTCGTCTGTCCGTCCGTCCGTCCGTCCGTCCTGTCTGTCTACGCGTTTTGTTTAAAGTTTTTGGTTAAGATTTTGTTTTCCTAATTTCTCAAAAACGAATTATCGGAAAGCTTTGAAACGCAACTCTGGAATTTCCGCTATATAATGTATGCATTGCACCCTTAATTCCATGTAATATTCCAGAAAAATCCCAAGATGTTTTGTAAAAAAAAAAAGTGTTGCAGCTAGTTAGAGAAAGGACAGTACACTTTGCAACATGAATTTCCTAAATGTTGAACTTCCGCTTTGAAAATTTGAGCCATTTCAGTACTGTTTTTAATGTAAAAAGACTGCAAAACTGTACATCCTAAATTTTCTCACCTGCTTGAGCCAGACACGTATAATATCAATAATGAAATTTTGAAGCGATAATATTTGGTATGTTATATGTCTTTTTAGCCATTTTTTCAGAAAGGAAGAAAGTCTGATGTAGACATGTACCATTCTTTTTACAGCAGCATTTTTACGTACAGTATATAGCAAAAATTCCCGAGTTTCTTTTTCTTTTACTATACTCACCCCATATGAACTTGGTCAATATGTAAAAGTGTCTCTACGAAAACCGACTATACTATATCATCGTTGAGACATTGTGACAGATTATCGTTGAGACACTGTGACAGATTATCGTTGAAACAATGTGACAGATTATCGTTGAGACACTGTGACAGGTTATCATTGAGACACTGTGACAGATTATCATTGAGACACTGTGACAGATTGTGATGTCACAGTGTCTCACCAATGCTATAGAGTTTTCGTTGTGACGTGTTTTACGGACTGACCGAGTTCGTACAGGATATGATACTAGTGATGATGCAGTCGACAGTGGGGACAATAAACCTGATTACTAGATAACTGACAATTTCATGATATGCATCGGTTAAGACGACTTGAGGGTCAAAGGGTTACTGATACTGGGTTTATCTTTCAGAGATATTAAAGGGATACTCTGCCATCTTGAAGTATGTATGAAGCAATAAAATCAACACGATGACCTCGATTTATTAAACCTGAGATTCATTTTTACTTTAATCCAGCTTTCGTATATTTAAAGATAATAAAATTTGGAGTTTATTTCTTCGTTATTTTACCAAAGGTTTAACTATATTATTTTTGCAGTATAATCATAAGTTATATGCAAAAACAATTTACTTTGAACAGGTCAAATGATTTAAAAGAAATGTAGAAAAACTAATGGGACACCGCAAGTTTAAAAAAAATAATTCAGATTGCCATGTGCCCCTTTAATATAATATGCCCTCTGAGCGACTAGTGGGTTATACAAACCACACATGTATATGTCTAGAATACGGTATTATATACTTTTAACAGTTGCCAAGGATGTGATGATATTTACTTTATAAAGGCCTTGAACTGCCAAATAGTGCATGTTTTATCTAATCTGTTCACTGTGCCTAAACCAACTATCGATCTGGTTTAACACAGTAAATAACATACTTAATAAACTTGACAAACTTCTAAAATAGTATTAGGCTTAGCACTTGTTATTTGCATTATTTTTATAAACACATCACATGGGTTATAAATCTTGTAAAATGGTGTTAATTTGAAAGTTAGCAGTTTTTTATTACTTTGAAGAGAGTTACATCAGGCTTTTCATGTCAGGTCTAGGTGTCTGACTTAATTATGACAGACATTGAGAGCTTCTTTTCTATAGGGCAAAAACTTATCAGATGGGCTTAAACCTTTACCCACTTAAGCACGACTATAATAGCCTTTGTGTCCATTGTAAACCCAGATCAGCCTGCGAGCAACTCGCAGGCTGTTGCTCGCAGGCTGTTCAGGGTTTACAATCTTCAGCTGATGATCAGTCATTTCTCCAAAAACACCCCTTTGTCACATAAATGGAATGGTTTTAATTCAAAGAAAGAACAGTCCATTATTTATATGTAGGGGGTTAAGGGTTAAAAATGACTCCTAATTCATAAGGAAAATCATTCTGAACTGTAACATAATGCTTTCCAAGGTAACGTTAATTTAAGCATTTTACGCCTGATTTCGTTCAAAATCTATGTTGAATTCATTCAAAATCTATGTTGATTTTATTCAAAATCTATGTTGAATTCATTCAAAATTTCAAAATCTATGTTGAATTCATTCAAAATCTATGTTGATTTCATTCAAAATTTATGTTGAATTCAAGTTTGAGACCTGAACAACGCATAGCTAACACCTCTGACATTCCTTCCATGAATTAGAACATTTTTTTAGTTTTAGATTTTTCAAGAAAAAGCGTTGTTTTCCCACCCTAGAAATTGTTATACAGGGTCTCCATCTGTAGAGTAGTCTATTGAAATTACTTGTATTGCTCAATTAGATCTGTTTACTGTAAAACAAGTCATTTCACTGTATAATAAAAATGTGATATTTGTATTCCTGACCTGTGAATATATTGGTTCAGTATTAATAAATTAGATTTTTATAGAAAAGCTTGTCATTTTCTTTGCTTATATACTCCTTGTTTTATAAGTACATTAATAAAATCCTGAGATTATCAATAGTTAGCTGAAATAGTCAACTATCATTGCCTAAAGGAGGTATAGTGGGAACTGGAAACTGAATTCTGGCCCCGTGTGTTTCCCGGGCAAGAATAAGGCCGCTGCTTATTCAGGCAGAGGGGTAATACCCCTAAATTCATGTTCATTGTGTCATTTTTTGCATGTACATGTCTTCATCATCATCCCTGTATTGTTTCCTGGGCTACTTGAGTGGTGGCAGAAAACAGTGATCGCGGCTCCAGGTGTTTACAATATTAGAATTTGCAGCAACTCTTCAAGTGAGAATGTTCTAGACCCATTCTGCATATTTTCTTCTAGATATAAATGGACAGTAGGCCTGGAATAATCATTCCTGATGGCACCATATAACCTATTTTTCTGCGTTGGTGCACTGTAAAACCCCAATTCATTTCAATTGTTTGTTTTGAGTGGAATAGTGATTTAGAAATGGTGTTAAAGACAGAATTGGTGTTAGCAAGGTTAAGGTGTTTTACTAAATTGATATCTTAAGTTCTGCAGACCATTTTTATGTGTTGGTTGCGAAGCATAACGGATACTTAGGTTTTATATTGCCCATCATGATCCGTCGTCCATCATTTATCAGTGGACACACTTGTTTCCGCTCCATAACTTTTGTTACAAATGATTTATGGTAACGAATCTTGCTGTGAATGTAGCTTATATGGAAAGTTAGTGTTTACCCTACTTTTTAAACCAATCAGATGGTTCAGAATTTCAAATACTGGCTAGATTTAATCATGAAGAATTTACTGTCATCGCTCATCATGGTTTAGAGCGTGACCTGTATAGTGACTATCGACAAACCTATTGTAAACACTAAGCTGGATAGAGTCTATGAAGAGAAATCTTCACCAATAAGAAACTTCGGTCGCTCTCTTCCTTTCGGTTTCTTAATGGTGAAGATTTCTCTTCATAGCCTCTATGCTATATTGTATTTAATGCCACTAGGGCCAAGGTCACTTTTACTAAAAATAGAGAAATAGTTTCCAGACAATAACTTCAGTTAGGAATGAGGAGACATTGGACCAAAACTTGATGTGTAGGTAGCTTATATGGTAAGGAAGCTTAGGATTGCAATTGAATTCACTGGGTTCGAGGTCACTAATGTTTTCTGGGCAGTAACTTCAGTTAGGAATAAAACGTAACATGGTGTGTATGTAGCTTATATGGAAAGGCAGCTTGGGATTGCATTTGAGGTCACTGGGGTCAAGGACAAGGTTGCTGTTACTAAAAAATAAAAAGAGATTATTAGTTCACTGTGGTAGCTTATAGTGTTAAGTCACATATCTTACTGATGATAACTGGTGCCCATGATGCAAATATTCTGTTACCCTTGTTTGATTTTATGTCTATATCTGTACTGCAATGATGACCGATTAATGTCCCGTTCCATTTTGAGAATGAAAAAACACTTTGTTTCATCTACACTTTTCACTCCCAAGACAAGTTTTTCAGGTGTGACATTCATTTCCTGAAATTTTAGTTTATAAAACTTTGTTTAGCTGTACATTTGGTGTTGGTCATACACCTATCGAATTGGTACGTCAAAGGTCAAGGTAACTGAAATTACTCGGACCTTGAAAACAGTTGCAGCCCAATATTACACACCTTTGTTCATGAGACTAATTATGATCTAGTTGTGATTGTTCAGGTAGGTTTTTATATCACTAAGTCAAAGGTCAATGTCACAATAGACTTAAACATGACATTGACTATTGTTTGGCTAACTACCTCAAGATTTACATGACATTTGTCCATGAAACTTGTGAAGTATGATATTTTGGTATTTTTCAGACACATGATTGTTACAATCATTAGGTCAAAGGTAAAGGTCACATCCAATTTAACTTAAAATATTTGCAACATACTATAGCAAGGTTAAAATGACATGTTCATGACACTCTGTATGGGGATGATCAGATGCCTGATTTTGAGTTCATTAGGACAAAGGTACATTTCATGTAATTTGACTTTACATTGAAAACGGATTTGGTTCATATATTTATTCCATTTTTCATTCATATTGCAACAACACTTGTTGTGTAGGCAGTTTATGTGGAAAGAAAACTTGAGATTGCATTTGAGGTCACTGGGATCAAGGTCACTGTTACTAAAAATAGAATAATGTTTCCAGATAATAACTTCAGTTAGGAATGAGATAATGGAACAAATTTGCTGTGTAGGTAGCTTATATGAAAAGGAAGATTGGTATTGCATTTGAGGTCACTGGGGGGTCAAGGTCGCTGTGACTTAAAATAAAAGAATGGTTTCCACCAATGGCTTCAGTTAGGAATAAGATATTGAAACACAACTTGTTGTGTATGTAGCTTATATGGAAAGGAAGCGTGAGATTGAATTTGAAGGTCAAGGGCGCTGTTATTAAAAATATAAAAATGGTTTACGAACATATTTCAGTTAGGAAAGAGAAACTGCAATAAAACTTGCTGTGTAAGTAGATCATATGGAAAGGCAGCTTGATATTGCATTTGGGCCCAAGGTCAAGGTCGCTGTTATTAAAATTAGAAAAATGGTTTCAGGCTAATAACTTTAGTTAGGAATGAGACATTGCAAAGAAACTTGCTGTGTAAGTAGCTTGTATGGAAAGGAAGCATGGGTTGCATTTCTAGTACGTTTAAAAGCAAGATTTTTTTCAAAATTATTAGGTTACCCTTTATCAGGCAGAAAAGTGCACATCTGCATGATAAAATATTTGGCATGGCGTTTCCGGAGCATTGTTTCAAACACAGCTAAGGTCATATGGCGAATTTTCCAGCTTTCATTGGTGGAGGAAGACCCCAGGTGCATCTCCGGGCAATTTCCGTGCACGGGTGGGCACTTGGATAGAACCACCGGCTGGATAGCTTCCTTACATAAAGATGCCTTGGTCCATGAGGAATCGAACCCACAGCGATGAGGGGCAAGTGATTTTAAGTCGGAGTCTCTAACCACTCGGCCACGGACGCCCCGTTCCAACAATACATTGAACTCGTTCAAGGTATATTCATGAAACTTAGTACACATGAAAAGCTGTTGGCCTTGTAGTGTCATTTGACATTTAGAACTTTCAATATGTGCGTTTCCATGGCAACATTAGTTAATATGTTAAGGTTTTGTTTCCGGATCAGAAAGAAACGGTGTATTCATGAAACGTTCTACACTTATTGGCTAGTCGTCTTTTTGTGCTTTTTATACATCGCATCACGATATTTACACGTGTCCTTGAGATTTCTTCAGCTCGTTCAAGTCACCAATACCGCTTAGCACCTTCAAACTTCACACACAGATACACCTAGAGAAGTACGAACATTCATAACAAAAGTAGGTCAGTCCGGTTGCCAAACACCGTTTTTATCCATTGACTCAAAAGACTCAAAATGTTTTTTTTTGATGGTTTTATATATATAAGGTTCTGAATCTAAATGATGCCACATTGGCATCCTTGAGGAAATCGAAATATCCAAGATGGCTGCCGTGACATTAAAATGACAATATATTGGCTTCTGCATTAGCTAGGACATTCATTTTGGTGTCAATGGATAGGTTTCTTTGGTCAAGGAATCCATTTCTAACTTCACCTTACTTATAAGTTATATAAACATATCTAAGATGGCCGCCAATATGGCTGCCGTGAGATTAAAATGACAATATCTTGACTTCTGCATTAGCTCAATCTCTCCCAAAGGCCATTACATTGACCTCTGTCAACGTCTAGGAAAGTGGTCTGCGATCATATACTGAAAGGAAAAAGAAACGCAGGGTGCGTATTTCCGCTATATATTGCATATACTGCACACTTAATTCCATATATATTCCAAGGAAATCCCAAGATGTTTTGTAAAAAAGAAAAAGTGCAGTTCGTTAGAGAAAGGACACAACTGTGATGTTGTAGACGTTTTAATCACAGCACACGTTGTAACAAGAAATTCATAACTGCTGAAGTTCCTCTTTGAAAAATTGAGCCAGTTCAGTACTGTATTTAATGTTAAGTGATTGCAACATTTAAAGCCTAAGTTTGCTCACCTGCTTGAGCCAAATGCGCATTCTGACGATAATGAACTTTAAAGGGGTAACCATTGGTGTGTTCAGTGCTGTTTAAACCTTCTTTCTAAAAGGACATGCATAATGTCGCCCTGTACCGTTCGATTAGCAGTAGCATATTAAACATACAATATATAGCGGAAATACGCACCCTGCGTTTCTTTTTCCTTTCAGTATATGATAATTTGTCACATGACCATAGCTAAAATATAAACTTAACACCGTGACACCACCAACTATCGGCTGTTGATTGACATGTAAACAATCGAAAGAAACACGACTTATTATCTATATTTTGATATATATACTACTCAAAATTTGATAAGGGTCCCTATGTATTCTGTATGTCATTGTTACTTGATGTGGTGGAAATTGTTATTAAGCAATTATAGTTAAATTTCGCTGTTGTTTGTACCTAGTGAGCAGCAAAAATAATGAAAGTAACAAATCATTGAAGTGTAACGAATCCGAGAATGAGTAAGGGGTCAAAATTAGACATTTCATTGATATATGCAAGGATAAGGAAATTTAAATGAGATCATTTTGGGGGCTATTTTCAGGTTTAGTAACGTGTATGATGCCCACGGGCATTGATAACCGCTTGACATCGCCTCCTCATGCTGCCAATAAGCCCTCGGATTTTGTGCTGTGGGATTCGAGCCCATTCCTCCAGTAGTGCCTGTCTGAGTTGCCTGGTCGTTGTAGGCTGGTCAGGTGGGCTGATATGGCTACCTGAAGCATGTCCCAGACGTGCTCGATCGGATTTAAATCCGGGGATCGAGCAGGCCAGTCCATGCGAACGATACTTGATGTCTGCAGGTACTCGTTGGTTACACGAGTCCTATGTGCACGGGCATTGTCGTCCATAAAAATGAAATCTGGGCCAATAGCACCTGCGTATGGGCGAACATAAGCGTCCAGAATTTCATTTACGTACCTTTCAGCCGTAATTGTGCCGTTCTCAAAGATATGCAGGTCCGTTTTCCCCTGGATGCTGATGCCCGCCCATACCATAACTGAACCCCCGCCGTAACGATCATGTTCAGCAATACAGACAGGTGCAAATCGCTCATTTCTCATTCTTCAGACTCTCGCCCGTCTGTCTGTGAAATCAACACAGAATCTGGACTCATCAGAAAAGAGGACCGTTGTCCAGTCCTGAAGGGTCCATCTGACATGGTCACGGGCCCACTGCAGACGCTCTCTACCGTGATGTTGCTGCAGAGGGATGCGTATGGCTGGCCTTCGAGCACCCATCATGGAGACGATTCCTGACAGTTTGCGTTGATATTCTAACATGATATTCCAGTGGCATTCTGGAAGTCGTTTCGAAGGGTTGATGCGTTACGGAAACGGTTCCTTCGAGCCTGGACGACAATAAACCGGTCCTGGGCTTGGGTTGTAGACCTTGTCCGACCACCCCCGTGTCGATGCATGACATTTCCATGTGTCTGGTAGTGTTCTAACATCCTTCCAACGACGCTCTGCGACACGCCAAGATTACGAGCAACCTCTCTTTGAGAGAGCCCTGCCTCAAGCATATCAATGCCTCTATTCATTTCTACATTATCAAGACGCCTTCGAACTTGTACATTCGCCATAGTTACTGACCGTTTTCAACACAACAGTGTATAAAAAGAAACCAAACTTTAAATAATTTGACATGTTCACGAGGGTACATGTACTCCAACCACTTGCTTTTCGTGGGTATGCCATTTCCCGTGCTCCCCATGCAAAGTCACCGTGACATTTGGATAAAGAAACGATAGGTTTACTAGCCATTTACATGTATACACTTACTGCATTGAAACAAATTGGATATCTTCCTACACTTAATGCAAAATATAAGGTTAACATACTGACCCTTATCAAATTTTGAGTAGTATAGTATAGGTTAGTACTTTAAGTAGGTTGTTAAGATCAATGTGATGTTGGAAAGTGCTGGTAAGCAAATTGCTGTACTGTTATGCTATGGGGACGATTTGGTGGTGCCTATTTTAGAGTTTTGACGACGGAGTGATATGCCAAAGTACAAACCTTTATTCTACCGCAATATAATCCTAAGCATAATTTACTGTATATTTAAAATATTCTAGCCGAAAATTGTTTTCTTTGTAATATAAGCATTTCATATGAAGTTAACTCAGAAAATATGAGTGTCATGAAGAAATTTTGCATTTCCATTGTTTTTCATCGTTTGCCAAGATTCTTGGTATTTCGTGAGACGTTGTGTATGCAAGGAACGACAACTCTGGTTAGAGATTGGCATTAGCTAGGAAAGTCATTTTGGTGTCTGTGACTTGGTTTTTGGGGTCAAGGAAGCCATTTCTGACTACACCTTACTTATAAGTTAGACACATATCCAAGATGACTGCCAGTATGGCTGCCGTGACATTAACATGCCAATATCTTTTTTTGGGGTCTAGGAATCCATATCTAACTTACTAGGAGTTGAATACAAATATCCAAGATGTCTGACGTGTCATTAAAAGGACCATATCTTGACTTATACATAATACGTTTGATGTCTATGATAGGTATATAACGCAAAGAAATCATTTTCTTACTTAATTTGACTTCTACATGTATCATCTCTTAAAATATTGATGTATGGTTGCCGAGATTGCTACCATCAATGCAAAGTAAAAACAATGATTACAATCTACTTTGGAAAAACAAAAAACATAATTATTAGGGTTTAATATCGACTTATAACGGACGTATCAGTTAAAGAGATAAACCACAAGTCATCTGGTAGACTAGTGACTTGAATATCATCGCCGAGATCTTCACTTCATCGCTACTCAGCATCATCTTTTGTCGATCTATTTTGGCATGTTGCGTTGACAGAAAGCAGTGCAATGTAACAACCACATCTCGCAGTTGAACAGATTCTCATTACAAATCAACTCCTTCAACAAGGTTTTCGTTATCACAAACTTGGCGGGTCGTTTTCAACGTTCTATCGCTGCAACGAAAACCTGCTGGAGAAGTAAAACCCCAACCTAAAAACTTCGACTAGAAATATCACAACCTTTATTCTATAGAGATGTGATTCATAAACTTCGGAATTAAAGAGGTGTGACGGATTTCCTGATCACTTTACAAAATTAATCAGAAAATTCGTCAGAAAAGGAAATGCGACCCTTTAGTATTACAATGCACTTCATGCTTTACAGTCAGCCCTTTTCTCTTGTGCGATGACCGGACAACCTTGTGGGACTCCATGATTGCCCTTTCTGAAATCCTGAAAGAGGGGTTGGGGGTTGGGGGGGGGGGCGGTGCTTGTGCATAAACTTTCTTCCCTTGGGTTTTGTGGTCATACCCTAGATTCTCTTTGACAGCAACTGCTGTGTTTCTAATTATTTTACATAGTTTTACAATAACATATACCTGTATCGTCCTAATATCTTCATCATGACCCCTGCATTGTTTCTGGTGCCATCTCGCTCATATCTCTAGAGCAGTGGCAGAAAAACAATAACGTGGCTCCAGCGTAAATGGAGTGTCTACAATAGAATTTGCATCAATTCTGCAGTTCAGGGTGAGAAGGTTCTAGGCCTGTTCTCCATATTTTATCTCGATGTACATGGAGAATGAGCCTGGCATATTCATTCCTGTTAGACGCCATATAACCTTTCACGTGTTGGTGCGCCTTGAAACACCAATTCAATTCAATTCCTAATATCTCTGAATGTGGACTTTATTGTTAGAGATTTTCTATTGATTGGAAGTACTTTTATTTACACTGTCTTGTCAATTTGAATGCCGAAGACAGGATAATAGCGAGGTTGTGTAGACTTAAAATTGATTTAAGCTAACCAGTGGGCCATATATTGTTACTGACCTTTCCAAGTCGGTAACCCTGTCTTCACCACTCATTTTGTTGTATATCGTCCTTTTTGTTGTATAGTTAATTTTCTCTTTGTTTCATTTGGGTGCTGTGGGGACCATTTTCCTCATTTTTGTAACCTGTAGCAATTTTGTATTAACTTCTCTCATATCGATGAACGTGAAGTTGGCAGTAGCAGTAGCAGCAGTAGCAGTAGCTACTGCATATCGGTACATCTTTGATGCGCATACATAAAGACTCAATGCATGCCCATATTTTCAGAGGAGGTGGATTGAGTGTAATACCAACAAGCCCCCGACCACACGGCATGTACGTTGTTTCTATTAACATATCTGACCATAGTCCAGGCATATCTGAGCATTCCATAGTCGTCCAGGCATATCTGAGCATTCCATAGTCCAGGCTTAATATGTCTAACCACAGTTTAGATATTCTACTACGCAGTTCCAGTCTCGTATTATATCAATAAATCCTTATGACCTTCGATACATTCTAACACGCAGTGCAAGACTTCCTCGGTGACTATCTTAAGAGCCCTAGTGTTCTGTGGGTAGTACTTTCCGGAGAGCATACGTGACATGCCTCGAAAAACAGCATTTAGAACCTCTTCAAACTCACTATTTATCTTTAATACACATACAAAAACAACAAAGCGCATTAGCATATGCATATCATCAAAATTGGAAATAAATGTTTAATCATCAAACGGTACAGCTGTCGATACCCTATACAGACTGTAAAAGCTTGTCCTCACTGTATTGTTAGTTTTTGCGCCTCAGCCATGGCAGTCATCAATGTGTCTGGACCAGATAGCACCATATCTACAGGTGGCTTATAAAAGGTTTTGTATTTAAGGCAGACGTCTAAATAACTATATACTGAAAGGAATAAGTTTAGCACATAAATAACATGGTTAATCCCATTGAGCAGATTCAAGGCTATGTGCTTCAGCCACCATTAAAATATAATTAACATAATTAACAAGTATATGCAGGACATTATTTTTAAACAATATCTGCGAAAAAGTTGCAGAATGTTTTAATTTACCTGCTTTACAGAAATTATAATTTCGTTCTTATTTCAATATAAATGGAGATAATTTTAAAACTTTGGTTCGTAATTTCATTATAATCACAAGGTTAATGTCAGTTGTTTTTGCGTTTTTTATCACTCGAAACCCAGAATAGTTATTTGATAAAATTTAACCCTGTTCTTGATAATATTCTTATTTTTAATGTGTAAAATGTTGTTTAATATAAATGGGAGATAACTCTGATACTTACTTTGAATCAAACATAATAAGTGAAAAACAAAAACACCTTCTGACATGCCAAAGTTATCAAATGCTTTACATTATAAAATAAACATTCAGTTTCTTTAAGCTAGATATGCAAAAGACCGTGATAAACTTTATTTCTTTCAGTATATATATATATAAAACAGCTTAATTAAAACGTTGAGTCAACAAGATGATCTCCTAAACTTAATCATGCTTATAAGTTAATAAGCTCTGGAATACGTCTGAAATGGATTCCTTGACCCAAAAAACCTACCCATAGACACAAAAATGAATGTCTTAGATAATGCAGAAGCCAAGGTATTGTCATTGTAGTGTTATACATAGGCAGCCATCTTGGTTATTTTTATTTGTTTGTATCTAGTAGGTAAGTGTAGTCAAAAATAGATTATTTGATCCCAAAAACATAGTCATAGACACCAAAATGATTGTCCTAGCTAATAGAGAAGCCAATATATCGTCATTGTAATGTCATGGCAGCCATCTTGGATATTTGTGTTCAACTTATATTTAAGGTGGAGTCTGGAATGGATTCCTTGACCCCAAAACCTTACACATTGACACCAAAATGATTGTCCTAGCTAATGCAGAAGTCAAGATATTGTCATTTTACTTTCACAGCAGCCATCTTGGCGGCCATCTTGTATATTTTTATATAACTTATAAGTAAGGTGAAGTTAGAAATGGATTCCTTGACCCAAGAAACCTATCCTAGACGCCAAAATAAATGTACTAGCTAATGCAGAAGCAAATATATTGTCATTTAAATGTCAAGGCAGCCATCTTGGCGGCCATCTGGGATATTTCAATTTCCTCAAGGATGCCAGCCAATGTGGCATCATTCAGATTCAGAATCAGCATACATTAAATACATTAAAACCATCAAAAAACATTGTGTGGACTCTAATTTTGGATTTTGTCGTCTACTGCCGGACTGCCTATTTTGAGAATACACATTCTAGCATAGACACAATATAAACGGCTTTAACACCTGTCAGAATAAATAGTTACTCTAACTACCAGTTATTGGAGTTAGAGTATGGCAGACACATGAAAAGGACATGCTACAAAACAAATAGAGTATGGTCTCATCGCTACGCCCATCTCGATGTTTAAATCAACTAACTCGACGAGACTTTACTCTATCTATTACATATCCAAGCTAGAGATGTGTCTTCAAATTGTTGCTATAGATATCCTGGGTGAAACAAGTTTGACTACCGTATTTGCGTTAACAGCTTTTTAGTACTTCTGTGGCAGGGCGACCCTTTGGAGTACAGTGTTCCAAATGTCTTATATAGTAAGTATATTATCTCACTCTATTTGTTAGTATTCATATAATCTCTATAATCTCTCTGGACTTGTTAGTTTCTATATAATCTCACTGGACTTGTTAGTATTTATATAATCTCTCTGGTCTTGGACTTGTTAGTATATATATAATCTCTCTGGACTCGTTAGTATATATATAATCTCTCTGGACTTGTTAGTATTTATATAATCTCCCTGGACTTGTTAGTATCTATATAATCTCTCTGGACTTGTTAGTATTTATATAATCTCTCTGGACTTGTTAGTATTTATATAATATCTCTGGACTTGTTAGTATATATATAATCTCTCTGGACTTGTTAGTATCTATATAAACTCTCTGGACTTGTCAGTATTTATATAATCTCACTGGACTTGTTAGTAGTTATATAATCTCTTTGTTATAATCTCTTTGTTAGTATTTATATAATCTCTCTGGACTTGTTAGTATGTATAATCTCTCTGGACTTGTTAGTATTTTATATAATCTCACTGGACTTGTTAGTATTTTATATAATCTCTCTAGACTTGTTAGTATTTATATAATCTCTCTGGACTTGTTAGTATTTATATAATCTCACTGGACTTGTTAGTATTTATATAATCTCTTTGTTATAATCTCTTTGTTAGTATTTATATAATCTCTCTGGACTTGTTAGTATGTATAATCTCTCTGGACTTGTTAGTATTTATATAATCTCACTGGACTTGTTAGTATTTATATAATCTCACTGGACTTGTTAGTATTTATAATCTCTCTGGACTTGTTAGTATTTATATAATCTCACTGGACTTGTTAGTATTTTATATAATCTCTCTAGACTTGTTAGTATTTATATAATCTCTCTGGACTTGTTAGTATTTATATAATCTCACTGGACTTGTTAGTATTTATAATCTCTCTGGACTTGTTAGTATTTAAATAATCTCACTGGACTTGTTAGTATTTATATAATCTCACTGGACTTGTTAGTAATTATATAATCTCACTGGACTTGTTAGTATTTTATATAATCTCACTGGACTTGTTAGTATTTATATAATCTCACTGGACTTGTTAGTATTTATATAATCTCACTGGACTTGTTAGTATTTATCTCTGGACTTGTTAGTATTTTATATAATCTCACTGGACTTGTTAGTATTTATCTCTGGACTTGTTAGTATTTATCTCTGGACTTGTTAGTATTTATATAATCTCACTGGACTTGTTAGTATTTTATATAATCTCACTGGACTTGTTAGTATTTATATAATCTCTCTAGACTTGTTAGTATTTATATAATCTCTCTGGACTTGTTAGTATTTATTTAATCTCTCTGTACTTGTTAGTATTTATATAATCTCACTGGACTTGTTAGTATTTTATATAATCTCACTGGACTTGTTAGTATTTTATATAATCTCTCTAGACTTGTTAGTATTTATATAATCTCTCTGGACTTGTTAGTATTTATTTAATCTCTCTGTACTTGTTAGTATTTATATAATCTCACTGGACTTGTTAGTATTTTATATAATCTCACTGGACTTGTTAGTATTTTATATAGTCTCTCTGGTCTTGTTAGTATTTATTTAATCTCTCTGTACTTGTTAGTATTTATATAATCTCACTGGACTTGTTAGTATTTATATAATCTCTCTAGACTTGTTAGTATTTATATAATCTCTCTGGACTTGTTAGTATTTATATAATCTCATCGGACTTGTTAGTATTTTATATAATCTCTCTAGACTTGTTAGTATTTATATAATCTCACTGGACTTGTTAGTATTTATATAATCTCTCTAGACTTGTTAGTATTTATTTAATCTCTCTGTACTTGTTAGTATTTATATAATCTCACTGGACTTGTTAGTATTTTATATAATCTCACTGGACTTGTTAGTATTTTATATAGTCTCTCTGGTCTTGTTAGTATTTATTTAATCTCTCTGTACTTGTTAGTATTTATATAATCTCACTGGACTTGTTAGTATTTATATAATCTCTCTAGACTTGTTAGTATTTATATAATCTCTCTGGACTTGTTAGTATTTATATAATCTCACTGGACTTGTTAGTATTTTATATAATCTCTCTAGACTTGTTAGTATTTGTATAATCTCTCTAGACTTGTTAGTATTTATATAATCTCTCTGGACTTGTTAGTATTTATATAATCTCACTGGACTTGTTAGTATTTATATAATCTCTCTAGACTTGTTAGTATTTATATAATCTCTCTGGACTTGTTAGTATTTATATAATCTCACTGGACTTGTTAGTATTTTATATAATCTCTCTAGACTTGTTAGTATTTATATAATCTCACTGGACTTGTTAGTATTTATATAATCTCTCTAGACTTGTTAGTATTTATATAATCTCTCTGGACTTGTTAGTATTTATCTCTGGACTTGTTAGTATTTATCTCTGGACTTGTTAGTATTTATATAATCTCACTGGACTTGTTAGTATTTTATATAATCTCTCTAGACTTGTTAGTATTTATATAATCTCTCTAGACTTGTTAGTATTTATCTCTGGACTTGTTAGTATTTATCTCTGGACTTGTTAGTATTTATATAATCTCACTGGACTTGTTAGTATTTTAAATAATCTCACTGGACTTGTTAGTATTTTATATAATCTCTCTAGACTTGTTAGTATTTATATAATCTCTCTGGACTTGTTAGTATTTATTTAATCTCTCTGTACTTGTTAGTATTTATATAATCTCACTGGACTTGTTAGTATTTTATATAATCTCACTGGACTTGTTAGTATTTTATATAGTCTCTCTGGTCTTGTTAGTATTTATTTAATCTCTCTGTACTTGTTAGTATTTATATAATCTCACTGGACTTGTTAGTATTTATATAATCTCTCTAGACTTGTTAGTATTTATATAATCTCTCTGGACTTGTTAGTATTTATATAATCTCACTGGACTTGTTAGTATTTTATATAATCTCTCTAGACTTGTTAGTATTTATATAATCTCACTGGACTTGTTAGTATTTTATATAGTCTCTCTAGTCTTGTTAGTATTTATTTAATCTCTCTGGACTTGTTAGTATTTATATAATCTCACTGGACTTGTTAGTATTTTATATAATCTCTCTAGACTTGTTAGTATTTATATAATCTCACTGGACTTGTTAGTATTTATAATCTCTCTGGACTTGTTAGTATTTATATAATCTCACTGGACTTGTTAGTATTTTATATAATCTCTCTAGACTTGTTAGTATTTATATAATCTCTCTGGACTTGTTAGTATTTATATAATCTCACTGGACTTGTTAGTATTTATAATCTCTCTGGACTTGTTAGTATTTAAATAATCTCACTGGACTTGTTAGTATTTATATAATCTCACTGGACTTGTTAGTAATTATATAATCTCACTGGACTTGTTAGTATTTTATATAATCTCACTGGACTTGTTAGTATTTATATAATCTCACTGGACTTGTTAGTATTTATATAATCTCACTGGACACATAGTATTTATCTCTGGACTTGTTAGTATTTTATATAATCTCACTGGACTTGTTAGTATTTATATAATCTCTCTAGACTTGTTAGTATTTATCTCTGGACTTGTTAGTATTTATCTCTGGACTTGTTAGTATTTATATAATCTCACTGGACTTGTTAGTATTTTATATAATCTCACTGGACTTGTTAGTATTTTATATAATCTCTCTAGACTTGTTAGTATTTATATAATCTCTCTGGACTTGTTAGTATTTATTTAATCTCTCTGTACTTGTTAGTATTTATATAATCTCACTGGACTTGTTAGTATTTTATATAATCTCACTGGACTTGTTAGTATTTTATATAGTCTCTCTGGTCTTGTTAGTATTTATTTAATCTCTCTGTACTTGTTAGTATTTATATAATCTCACTGGACTTGTTAGTATTTCATATAATCTCTCTAGACTTGTTAGTATTTATATAATCTCACTGGACTTGTTAGTATTTATATAATCTCGCTGGACTTGTTAGTATTTTATATAATCTCTCTAGACTTGTTAGTATTTATATAATCTCACTGGACTTGTTAGTATTTTATATAATCTCACTGGACTTGTTAGTATTTATATAATCTCACAGGACTTGTTAGTATTTATAATCTCTCTGGACTTGTTAGTATTTATATAATCTCACTGGACTTGTTAGTATTATATATAATCTCTCTAGACTTGTTAGTATTTATATAATCTCTCTGGACTTGTTAGTATTTATATAATCTCACTGGACTTGTTAGTATTTATAATCTCTCTGGACTTGTTAGTATTTAAATAATCTCACTGGACTTGTTAGTATTTTATATAATCTCTCTAGACTTGTTAGTATCTATATAATCTCACTGGACTTGTTAGTATTTATATAATCTCACTGGACTTGTTAGTATTTATATAATCTCACTGGACTTGTTAGTATTTTATATAATCTCACTGGACTTGTTAGTATTTTATATAATCTCACTGGACTTGTTAGTATTTATATAATCTCACTGGACTTGTTAGTATTTATATAATCTCACTGGACTTGTTAGTATTTATCTCTGGACTTGTTAATATTTTATATAATCTCACTGGACTTGTTAGTATTTATATAATCTCTCTAGACTTGTTAGTATTTATCTCTGGACTTGTTAATATTATATATAATCTCACTGGACTTGTTAGTATTTATATAATCTCACTGGACTTGTTAGTATTTATCTCTGGACTTGTTAATATTTTATATAATCTCACTGGACTTGTTAGTATTTATATAATCTCTCTAGACATGTTTGTATTTATATAATCTCACTGGACTTGTTAGTATTTTATATAATCTCTCTGGACTTGTTAATATTTATATAATCTCACTGGACTTGTTAGTATTTATAATCTCTCTGGACTTGTTAGTATTTATATAATCTCACTGGATTTGTTAGTATTTTATATAATATCTCTAGACTTGTTAGTATTTATATAATCTCAAAGGACTTGTTAGTATTTATAATCTCTCTGGACTTGTTAGTATTTTATATAATCTCACTGGACTTGTTAGAATTTTATATAATCTCTCTGAACTTGTTAGTATTGTTAGTATTTATCTCTGGACTTGTTAGTATATATATAATCTCACTGGACTTGTTAGTATTTATATAATCTCACTGGACTTGTTAGTATTTATATGATATCTCTGGACTTGTTAGTATTTATATAATCTCTCTAGACTTGTTAGTATTTATATAATCGCAGTGGACTTGTTAGTATTGTTAGTATTTATCTCTGGACTTGTTAGTATTTAAATAATCTCTCTGGACTTGTTAGTATTTATATAATCTCACTGGACTTGTTCTACTTATTTAAATATACTGAATCGATAAATAAACGTTACACATTTTAACACCATGCACGTGCGCGGTTAACATGCGGTGCACGTGACGCTCGTTGGAAAACAGGAAGTGTAAACGATCGCCTGCATAACGGCAGGCCAACATCTCTGACTCCTAATCAGTCTTTACTTGGCAGAACGCAGCATCTCATGAATCGGCTTAAACCTGCAGCAAAAACGTTCAGGGCAAATGTAAGAAGATAGTGGTAACGGTCAGGGCAAATGTAAGAAGACAGGGGTAAGTTTCCATATGTTTTTAATTCAGACATAGGTCAACTTTAGTCGTGTTTACAAACCTACATCACAAACGTGAATTCTTTTCATAAGCATTATCTAAAGTTAATTACGAAATGTTTGTCTGTTCTCAGAAATGTCCATCTTGATTCAGTACGTAAAGCACTATCAAAACAGAATACAGGTGCGTCTGATAAGGTTTGGCAGGAACGTATTTACTAAATACATAAAGATTTATACTTGTTTAGCAGCAGCCCGTAATTAAATGCAATGATTTATACCTCTAGTAAAAAAATGTGCCTCTGTTGAAGTTTTTAATCCTACTGTCACAATCCATATTAGCTAGGTCATTTGAAACTCCTGCTGGGAGTATAATTTCAATTGATAGCTGAATACACCTTTCTCCAGTTAAAACTAATTAAATTCAGACAGATTGGATATTCAGACATTGGAAGAATTTGTTTTCGATTTAGATTAGACATTTGAAGAGTGTGTCTTCGATTTAGAGCTATGAACTGCTCGAGGATACGTGTCGCTGTCATATGAGCTAGCTAGCTTGTTGCCCTCCACTATATCAACGATAGGGGCTACACGATCTTCCCTCCAAACCTACACGCATTGAAAACTCATTGTATCGTTGCACTAATTAAGTATACCATTCAATAGCTGTGAGAATAAAGTGCTATTTCTGTACCTACCATAGAGCTGTGAATCCTCTGATTTGAAAGATATAGGGAGTATCCGGAATTACCCCATACGCACTGCCGGTGATTTTCTGAAGAAATCTAAGCATACACGTGTAGTCTGGGTTTTGTTTTTTGCGTTCTATGGAATGGAAATGTCTGTCCGTCCGTCCGTCCATTATTGGCATTTAGCTCCATTTATGAAAATCTATGAATTCAATTAACATCTTCGCATGGATTTACATTTGACGTTTACTGTAATTGTATAACATTATGTGAGATTGCTGTCATAATGCAGCAATATAAACCCTCGGTTTCCACAAGGTAAACTTCACTTGAAACATGCAGGACATGTTTGACGAATATTGTCCCAGTAGGTGAGAAACATGTCCTGCGGAACCGTTGTATACTTCTCAAAATAAGTTAAGGGGGCACTCCTCAGTTTCGCACGAATGTCCATGGTGTAAATCAGAAAGAAATCAACTAAGCGTCTTTTAGGTCCATGGATGGTATTTATAATAATTACGAAGCACATGTTTGATGTTGTTTTCAGTTTTGAGTACTTCTAAGTTTATTTTGGTGTATTGGAATATGCATTTTTTTTTTTTTTTTGAGGCTATAAATAGAAAAATGCTCAACTAGCAAAAACTTCCAAAAAGTAGGTAAAATGGCTGCTTTTGACTCACGGGGAGATCAGCATTGAATAACTTTTTAAAACGCCGGAGAAGGTATGTAAAACTTAGCATTCCTGATATGCAAGAGCATTATGCGTGCAGACATGACCCTGATATGCTTAATAGGAAAAATCATTTTTTTTATTTATTGACATTTGAAATATTGCTAAAATTTCTTTTTTAGCATGTTTTGAGGGGTGGGGTAATCTTAAAGAAATGGGACTAAAGTTGTACAGAAAATGCTTTTTGATACTTTTATTTGGTATGGAAACATGGGTAATTTTATTGTCTTCTAAGAAATGTATGACACAATGATGATGTGATTTATTTTTGCTCAAGAATTCAGGCTAAGGGCTTGTCATGGGTTGATTATTGAGAACTGTACATTAAACTGTGGAGTGCCCCCTAAGGACCATCCCTTCTTTATTTCAGTAAGATTAAAGTTTGCATCATCGCACAAGTTTAAATACACATTGCATTCCAAAAATGGAACTGTTTCGTGCTTCTGTATTCTTTGGGAACATTTTATACGAAAAAAGAAAATTGTTTTCACCCCAAATTTTTATTTCGTATGATTTTCATGACTATTCATGCCTTAACAAATATCTGCCACCAGTTTCTTTAGAATAACAGATAAGCGTGTAGTGCAAAATATGCAACTAGGTCTTGAAAATTTACTTCATTTTGGATAGGATAAAAAAATCAGCGTTTTTCGAAATTGTTCGGTGTATGCATTTAAACTGTCAAGGTTAGTCAATTTCGGGGTAAATTTAAATTTCACGTCCCTGGTTCCATTGGTAGGTTTTAAACATAATGAATAAATTGACAAAACATATTAAAACGTTATTATTGTTGTTTTGGTGCAATTTTTTGTTTTTTTGTTTTTTGAAATTATCAAAAATCTCGGACTCTTTTTAATTAACAGAACAATGTATATCAACATTTTGTTCTTTCATTTAATGCAGAAGACCTGAAAATATCCAGTTTAATGCAACATTGCTTACACATTCTGTGTAACCGTTTGAAAATGGCATGTTGCCAATTTCAATGTTAAGCATATGGAGAAATAGTCTTGCGGTCCTTAACTTATTTTGAGGAGTATATATATCGACGGTAGTTGGTTGCACGGTTACTGACGCTGTGAAAACCGTGCATTTCGAGTAGCAGTACAATGGTACGCTAATAGAGCATTCGCATGAACCATCATCAGTATTATATTTCAGCTGGTAGATTGATTGGGGTTCGAGACTAAGGTGTTTGTTTTGGTATTTGCAATTGCACACATAATCTGTTGTTGTTTTCATTCGTTCAAAATTTAAACAGCCGAAAGTGGTTCTTGATGGGTAAAATTCTTTTAAATATTATTGTTCAACAAATATATGTAGTTTTTCTGGAAGTTTTATACCAGACGTGATTGAATACAACCACGGTAAGATCAAGCGTTTAAGCGGCATGCCCATGATTGAAGATTACAACAAATCTCCTGAGCAGCAGAAGATACATGGGGGGAAAACGTGTTGGCTGTAAACATTTCTCAACTTACTTGAAAAAAAAATGTAATTATGCATTTGTACTTATTTACTTAAAAGCATGTTACTCTTGTATTTAAGCGGGTACTTAACTGTTTTTGAAAATAGATAGAAACGATTAATACACAAGAAGCAATAAAAGAGATAAAAAGAAACAAAACTGAATAATAATGTATATGTATTTTGTTTAAAGAAAATGTAACCACACGGCCAAACAATATTTATTACTGGGAGTTCTGAAAAACGTTGGAAAATTGAGAGTTCAGAGAAACTAAAACTTGGGAAAATGTGAAAGAATTATCAAAATCGACAAACAAACAGTTGTTTGTCGATTTTGATAATTCTTTCACATTTCCCCAAGTTTTTCAGAATTCTCAATAATAAATATTGTTTGTCGATTTTGATAATTCTTTCACATTTTCCCAAGATTTTCGGAATTTATATATTTATAAATAGTCCATATATATATATGCTCATTTAGAACTATGATGTCATAGCTCTCAAAATGGCAGCTTCCACATCCGTTTCAACAGAACTTTCAAATGATCATATCTTCTTTGTTTATCATCCGGTTTTGATCATTCGTTCACTCTTTACAAAGTTGTTCAGACCTTTCAATAACAAAGAATGTTTGGCAGTTTGGCTATATACCCTTTAACTTTTGATTTATATACTACAATTACATAAATCAAAGCTTAGAATAATTAAATAGATATTTCTGTAGATGTCCTACAAACTGAGATGCTGTCTGCATGGACGTATAGCCTTCGCAAAAGCTAACATTCGCGTAGCTGTGTCCGTTCAGTCCAAACGTGGTAACGAAAAAAATGGGCATCTGGTCAATCAAAACGCTTGATGTTCCGTGGAGATCCACAAGTCGAACCCGCTCAGAAACGTCGTCACTAAGCACGCCATCCAGTTTGCCCATGTTTGACACGCAAAGCACGAACTCGGACTTGCCCGATGGCTCCTCGATGTGTGTATGTTTTACGTACCGTTCTGCTTCCTTTTGTATCCACTCAAACGTGTCCGGAGAGCTTATATCGTTTTGGATTGAATTCGTAAACGAAGCTGACATTTTCCAAAACGTTTCCATGGAAACGGGTCTTTTCGGAAGCTTGATATGGGCGGTCATTGGAATGCTCACCGACGCCACGCCAGGGTAATGCGGCAAATAATCGTCGCGGTTGTCAAATTTACAATGCCGACGAAGGTCCATCATGAACTCAAAGGGTATTTCAAAGTTCCCGTCGCTGTAACCAGGTGGGTATATAAGATCAGTGATAGCCAGTAAGCTGGCGGCTAAAACAGCTCCATTAGGTGTTGAGCCCCGCATCTTGCAAGCATTAACAAATGCCCGCGCGTCGTCCTTGCAAAGCTTAAACACTAAAAACTTGTTTGAAGGTTTGTTGCACGATAATGTTGCAATTTCATCTCGAAATCTAATGTTGTAGTCATCTATAATCTGCCGGGTTGGAAATAATTCATGGCAAAACTGTAAATAATTATCCGTCCATAATGGCCACGTGAAAGGCTGGGTACCATCGTGGCCTTGAAACAGTAAGCACTGCTCCATTGGCGGTAACAGAGGTAATTCTCGCACGCTGCCTATGTCTAAATGTAAAGTGTGCGCATCGAGAAAGTTGATAAACTCTTGAAATATCCACAGTGAATAACCTCCGTCCATTACCGAATGATGCATGATAAATAAAACGGTTGCCTGGTAAACGAACTTGTCGTCTGTCTGTAATTCATTTGTTCTATTTTTGGTATTGCACAATTGTGTTTGATTCAGTGTACATTTGCTAGAACGCGGAGAGGCATTGCAATCACACTTTTGACCTGGTACCATGCGCGATGAGTTTAGCAGCCGACACCTCCACAGCGGTTTGGATTGGTTATCAAACGGTTGCTCAACCTCTTCCAGTAAATACTGCAACCAGTCTTGTCTCTCGGAAACGACAAAATCGCACTCCATTTCTTTGTTTTGAACAAAACAAAGCGACATGTCGGCATTGTCAGATGAAATATCGTAATTGATTGTCATTCTCAGCAACGGGTGTCTCATCATTAAGCTTGCTAGGGCCTTTCTGGTCGCCACCTCGGTAACTGGATATGTTGTTTCTACTTTGGTCATTAGACATATTGTGTCTGCGCCCTTAGTTGACGAGGCAAAATACATAAGTTCTATGCCGCCAAGTGTTCTTTCAGATTTGATTTTGGAGTTAGGAATTGGCGAGTAGGCGGCTGGGGCATTTTGGCTGGTTTTGTCTGGTGGAAATGTGGCAGATACAGGAGGTGACAAATCTAGCACGCCTTCTTGCACTTGGTTTTCGTCCGATTCCAAATCCAATTGTTTCAACGAAGGTTCCGTCTGTTGCGAGAGGTTCCGGGCAGAATAGAAACGCCTTTTCATCTGTTTGTTTGGGACATGTTTGGCATTTTGTTTGACGTAGGCATTATCAAGCGGCTTTTTCGTGTCTGCAGACGACATGAAGCTTGCGTAAAGGGACGGTGACTGTCTTTGGGTACTACGACTAGCCGGAAACTCTCTGGGAGGTATCGCAAGAATCGTTCGTTCAGTATTGGTCGGTATCAAGCGTTCCTTCGGTGGATGGACACATAGCAGTGTATCCACCGGTTCTAGTCACCTTTTAAGGACCCTGAAAATATATAAGATAGTTACGTAGTTATATTGAAATATCGGGATAATTTTCACGACATTAATGTCAAACCTCCTCAAGACCCACTTGCTTTAAGAGAGCATCGTTTCAGTTCCCAAATGTATTGTTTTAAATTAAAATGCACCTATTATAACAGCCCAGATAAGTTGAGACTAATTGTGATTTTTCCTTTAGTGGTCTTTTAATGAAGGGTTGGCCGACCGGTAGCGTAGTGGCGTCTTTACTTAATACTTCGCGTTATATATAACGTTGTAAACCGGCTATTAAAGGGGGTACATCAGGATTTTTCTAGAAACATCTTAAATTATAAAAATGTTCCATTTCATGATAAAACACTTATATCAATCAAAATATGGTGTTAGCACCATGTTGCTAATGTCTAAACTTTGAATACACCATATAGCTAGGACGGAATCAGACGTAAAATGCTGAAATTAACCATGGTGCGTCACCTAGGATAGCACATATTACTGTGCTGAATCAATTTCTTTGCAAAACAGGGATCATTTTTAGGCTCATTCATTATGTTTTGGCCATGTAGAATAGAAAATGTTAATATTTGTCAATTTTAAGTCGGACATTTAGACCCCCATGAAAAGCCTGATGTACTCCCTTTAAAATGCATATATCCGTGAAATTATACTCATTTTATACAAATATAACGTTGTAAACCGGAATATACATACACCTATTAAAATGCATATATCCCTGAAATGATACACATTTTATACATATATAACGTTGTAAACCGGAATATACATACACCTATTAAAATGCATATATCCGTGAAATATACTCATTTTATACATATATAACGTTGTAAACCGGAATATACATACAACTATTAAAATGCATATATCCCTGAAATGATAATAACGATTCTCCATTTTTATCACAGTTTTAATACGCGTATTTAAAACATGGCTTAAAACAATCTGCCCCACTCGCTGATCTGATCTGATGTAAGACTGAATCTCTATCTCGCTCCTCTCTGCCCACCCCTGGTCTCTGCAACAGTATTTATTCAAGAAACCGTGACAACTAACACCAACATGTGCATTATTGTTTGTACCAATTGCTAAACATGTTACTTATAAAAGAAGTATGTTTAATTCCTCAGGCCAAATACACTTACGACTATGAAAATATTGTTAATTTTGTGTCTGATAATTGCAACATTTTTAATTTTCAGTGCGTTGCTGATGCACGTTTCACGACACGAGAAAATGTGCTACATCTACATTATCAAAATGTCAATGTTAGATATTGTTCACGAACATTGAGGCACGAACAGTTATTTATTAAAGCTATTAAAGTTATTTATTAAAGCTGCTTGTTGTTGGAAATCAGTGTATCATTTTATCTTCCCAATTAACTATAAGTCTACGATTATAATTAATAAGGTAACTATGTTGCCGACGTTATAATGTGCAGGATATGTAGAGAACGCCTTGCGTGCAGTAATCGATATAATTCTAGGATTTATTCTCAACCTCAGAACTTATATTATATACACCCAGTTAGGCTCAACCTCTGCAGTTCAGCATTTAACTGATGTAAAAACGAAACTTCATCGACCCGTGATAGTTGTAGATTCTTGCATTCAGATGCTTAAAGATCCCCCACACCCACCTCCCGGTGTCAATAATGTCTTTCAAGTCCACAATAAAAGCTACCAATTAAAACGTGACATTGACATTGAAATACAAACGTCTGTGGTAGTTTAGCTAAACTGTCTTCGTATTTTTGACAACGTTAGATCAACAAATATTAAACCATTTAACAACGTTAATTCAAAATATATCAATTCGTTGTAAGTTATATTATTTAAATTCAATTATATGTGTGCTATGAACGAAACACTTACTTAAAACACATTATTGGTGAATGATAAAACTGCAAATGTTAAATTGAATGCTTGGTTAAAGGTAGCATTGACCCGTATTACAAACTATTTAAAGCCGTGTGGTATCCAGACATGCAGTGATTTTTGTCTCGCCTTTTCGAGCGACGGTGGCGAAGGCGAATGCGTCAACATTCAAGTTTTGCGTTTTGCGTTTAGGTAATTTTCTCTGTATGCAGTAGACCTTTCAAACTTTGCTTGTAGTTATATCTTGGGTGCTACTTCGCAAAGTGACAAAGCAAAATGTAGAAGTGACCTTGACCATCCAAGCAAAGGGCAAATAACTTAATAATGTTTCGTTCAAATTTTGCGTTTAGGGCACTTTTTCACAAACCGTATGCCCTAGACCTTTCAAACGTTGCTTATAGTTGTATCTTGGGTGGTACATTGCAACGTGACAAAGCAAATGTGGAAGTGACCTTGACCCTCCAAGCAAAGGGCAGAAAATATTATAATGTTTACCTTCAACTTTTGCGTTTAGGTCACTTTTTCACAAACTGTATGCACTAAGACCTTTCAAACTTCACGTATAGTTGTTTCTTGGGTAGAACATCACAATGTGTCAAAAAGCAAATGTGGATGTGACCTTCACCATCAAAGGAAAGGACAGATAACTTTAATTGTTACATTTACATCACTTTCTAAAGAACTATAATTATGCACCCGATGCTTTAAACCTAGTTTATAGCTTATTATTTGGAAGACAAAACATTCTATTTGACATAGTTGTGTCTTGGTTAGTGCATCTTTTTTGGACGCATGGATTTCATCTATGACCTTTTTTTTGTTGATATATATATTTTTTTTATAGAATGGCATTTTGTTTCGTTATTAAAATGTTTACAAACTTTCATTTAAGCATCATTTATCTTTTATTTTTAAGTCCCACCCCCGTTAGGCGAGACATGTGAATCCGCGGATTTATTATTGTAGTTTTGGCCTTGCTTTTACATAATAACATCAAAGCTTGTGTCGTGCACATAAATAAACGGGTACTCGTAGCGGGTGTCAGTCTGTATAATCTAACAATGTGTGCAAACGTTAAAGGGACATGTGGTAATTTGAGTTTTTTCAAAACTCACAGTCAGACATCATTTTTCAAAGAACGCATTCTTCACACGTGTGAAAAATACGCTCGCATTTCACACGTGTGAAGAATCTGGCCGCATTCTTCTCAGAATTCGAACGTCTTTTTTTCACATTACCTGCGACATTTAGGTTTACCATCCATTTATCATGTACCATGGAAACGAACTTTTCCACTCACGTAAAATACCCTAAAATGATGACAAAATGTAGCCAAAACGCATTTTTCACATGAATTTCAATTAATAGCTATTTTTCGTGAAGTTATGGAAATTATAGCAAAAGTAAACTTTAATGTGATAAAAATTAATAGTAAAATAGATATATGTCTGTCCTTCCATCCGTCATTTCGCCCGTCCGTCCGTCTGTCTGTCTGTCTGTCTATCCGTTGGTCCGTCAGTCCAACCCTCAGTCAGTCTGACTTACTGACTGGCTGTCGAAATGTCCTACTTGAAGAAGCGGTGGGAAAAGAATGACTACAGAAAAAATACGGTGACGGTGACCGAGATAGAGAGCAAATCTAACCTCCGACCATTTTCGATCTTTTTATAGAACGTAGATCAGACGCTTGGTCATGATCGCAATTGAAATGCACTTTACGTATTATCAAATTTACCGTATAAAAAATCGGCATGTGACTGTCTCTTGTTTGAGTGCAACGGGCCATGCGCAGATTCAGTCTATCGGGCATTTAGATCAAGGTAGTCCCACAACCAGACAGTTTCCAGACGTGAAAAGTTTTGCGGAGCTCAAACTCATGGTTGTGATGGGTTAGTGATTACAAACCCACGGTCTAAAACTGTCTTTACACAAGTGTGAAAAATCCATTTCTGTTAAAAATCGCAAAAAAACAAAAACGAACGCATGTGTCTCATTTGCAAAATGTGAAGAATGCGACCGTATTCTTCACACATGTGTGAAGAATGCGTTCTGCATTTGTGAATTTCAATGTCGTCCATTTCCTTATTATATATATTACAAATCTCAATATATATAGAAACAAACTGTTCTCTTGAATTTTCTATGTATTCAGTATGTGCGATGGCATCGTTTATTAAAATTGCTATATTCCCATTGTTCATAAATGTTTTCGGAATCTCTCTGACATTATGCTTTAAGTTCATTTTATCGTTTGGTACCGAGCCTTTGACTTTAACTGTATGATCACGCTTGTCATGTAAATTAATATTACGCTTGTCATGTAAATTAATATTAATACCTAATTTGAGACACGTGATAATAAGAGTGGTCTGACATTGATCGTTCGGTAATAATATTAAACTTTTCGATAATATATGTAACATTTAGAACAGAGAAATATTTAAAACAATTAAAATGCTCCACATGCACATACACATAGTCCACAACAGGCCGACTTCTATGGGATATACATTTATAATTATCTAGCTCCGGGATGAGTCTACCGTTAAGCACACAATACCTTGTATCTTTGAGAAAATCCGTGAATACGGAACCCCTCGGATTTTTTGTCTCATTAAGAACTGTTTGAATTGGCAAGTTTAAGTCATCCAAGCATGAAACAATTTCAGAACAATTTCAGACTAATTTCCACATCAGCCTCTCACCGCTGCGGGTTCGAATCCCACTGGGAGCTCGACTTGTAAGTGAGGAAGTGTCGATTCTTACGGAAGGCGGGAGTTGTACAGTACTGGTTCTACCCAGGAAAAGTGGGTGGTCTGCCTCTACCACAAAAATCGACCGTCATATATAACCTTGCATGTGTTGAAATGACGTAAAACACAATACAAATCATTTCCACATCGAGCGTTAATGTCCCCCGAAAAAATGCACATATCCAAATCACATGATCTAAATATAATGCTAGTGTAATAGGACAGTTGTGTGATATGTAAATATATAGGTTTATAAGCGCGTTACTACTGTGTCGCCGCAGAGCTAGCTTTTATGGCGATATTGCGGCAGAGCGCCCGCTTCACATGCAAGAGGTCCCGAGTTCAAACCCACCGAATGCCTAAATTTTTTATTGTATTTTTTCCGTCCGATTACATTGGTGGAGAATCCGGGTAGGCATTGTATGAGGTTCTGCCCAGATGCCTAGATCATTACTTGTATATGTTGTTGTCTATAAGTAAGTAAGTAAGTAAATCGTTTATTAGAGTGACATCCGCATAAAGTGACAAACAAGTACTTATATAAAATGAAAGAGCACCCTTGCCAATGGGCCTATAAGTCACTGTCAATGATAGATATGTGACAAAATATAAATATATGGTTCACCTGAAAATACAAAAATGTATCAAATTAATGATGATGTAATAAACATGACGGTAAAGTGAATATTACACATTGATTAATAGAGTTTCTCCTTCTTAAGAATGCTTTTATCAAGTACTTTGAAACTTTCCTGGAATAAGTCTGCATTAGTGTTTTGAATTTTTGTAATGCCTGACAGCGTTTTGTAATAGCGTTACAGAATCGGCACAATCTCTCTTCTGGTGTCTCTCCGACGTATATGTCAGTCTCTCAATCCTTAGCGGTAGGATACCACATCTAAACTGTGCAAGGACTGATCGCTCACTCCTACTGAGTGTCATAGTCACATATTGTTCTGTTACAAATTGAGTTTTAAACGAGATATATGTGCTTAGTTTTGTCATAGCAGTTATCTTTCGAGACCAAATGTTTGCATATTAACCCTTAATAATAGTGCTTACAGTTTTGTTGTCGAAATGATCAATTGTATTTAGTTCCCGCATGACATGCTTTACGTCACTACACCAATTATTAACACAGAGATCATAATCATTATTAAAAGCACGCCTTGTCAACCTATTGTCACTAAAACGTAACAATCTATTTCATAATCGTAACATTGATACCCATTGTCTGCATACACTCGGTAACCAACCTGTCTCGCCATTAATCGCCGGCGTTGGGGCAAATCTGTGTTCTCCGAGGAAGTATCTAGATGCCCTATTTCGTACATTATCAATGATCTGATACTGTTTAAACCACCAAACAGACATACTATAGTCAAGAATAGTTGTAGAATAGTTTTTCGCATGATTGAAAACCAAGCAAGCACATCTCTGAAATTCTTATCAAAACTTAGGCGTTAAACGTTGCAATCTGTTAACAGTAAACACAATACTGAAATGGCTTGACTTTTTCAAGTTAAACTTCCACATTTATGAATTTCGTGCAACAAAGTATACTTTAATTAAAAGGTCTACTACATGACAGAGTTGTCCTTTCTGTAATTAGTGGTAGCCCCTTTTTGTACAAAACACGTTGAGATATATCTGGAATATTACGTGGAATTAGGTGTATATAAATAGTGTAGCATAGGCAATTGTTTGATCGTGCGTTTTTTTTTCCTTTCAGTATACTTCAAGCTGAATTAAATTCATGTCGAGTGATCCTACTTAAATGTATTCAAATACAAGAATATTTGTTTTATACGATTATGTTCCGCGTAATATATACTCAACATAATTTAAAGACCATGTTTAGAGTTGGGTCATTTTTTAAAGTGCTGTAATTGAACAATTTACTGTCGTTTTGGCAATTTTTAAGTTAAGTTGTATTCTTTTACAATTGTTACGTCACATAAATGTATGAACTTTTTATATGTATATGAAATCCAAAATATTAAAGAATAGGTATTTGTTTCTGTGGTCCTTGAATTATTTTGAAGAGTATTGTATAAACATTCATATACTGAGGGGAAAAAGTTTACCAAGTTTTTTAGATGAAATAAAACCGTATACAATATATACTGACATTTTGGGACTTTACGGCTTGACCCCTGCGTTCATTTCTTCGTTACGTCATTAAGATGTTCGACTGTTATTGATGTGTGTTTAATAAAATATTGTGTCTATGGAAGAAGTTTCTTGATTTTACAACCAAAAATGTATTATTTCCAGAGTGCAACAAAAACTTGCTAAACTTTTTTCCCTCAGTATGGGGTATTGATTTTTTATGGAGAATTATTGAAATACTCTTGTTATTAATAATTTTTATACGAATATTTTGGTCTGCGTAGTGGGGGTTAAAACCCCAAAAACTGAGAGAAAGCTTGTGGTTGAGCCTCCACCAATGTTTCATTATTGATAGCAAGAATTCATTCAATGCTATCATTAAAATGCGCCATTGATTTCATTAAAATAAGCGTGAATTGGTAATTTCAGTCACTATAACTGTAGTTAAGGATTTCAAATGAATAAATAATTGGTACTGAATAAATGGCAAAACGGTGCCGGTTAACTCGTAATATATAAATAATTGGTACTGAATAAACGCCCCTGAGTAAATGGCAAAACGGTGCCCCATAACTCGTAATATATAAATAATTGGTACTGAATAATAGCCCCTGAATAAATGGCAAAACGGTGCCCCATAACTCGTAATATATAAATAATTGGTACTGAATAATAGCCCCTGAATAAATGGCAAAACGGTGCCCCATAACTCGTAATATATAAATAATTGGTACTGAATAAACACCCCTGAATAAATGGCAAAACAGTGCCTCATAACTCGTAATATATAAATAATTGGTACTGAATAAACGCCCCTGAATAAATGGCAAAACAGTGCCTCATAACTCGTAATATATAAATAATTGGTACTGAATAAACGCCCCTGAATAAATGGCAAAACAGTGCCTCATAACTCGTAATATATAGAAAGAGGTACTTACTTTAAACATAGTATATATATACGCACCCGTTTTTAAAACATTCCAGTTTTACACCAGTTTGTGTAGTAATCTTATATATACTCCTATACCGTCTCAATCTTGAGATCAACGATCCACAAGAATGCGTGATGTTATGCGGCCTGTATTATCTAGATTATCCAGTTTTATATGATATGGTTTTTGACTCTAGTGCTCCATATACGTGCATAAATAACCCTATAGACACATATAGGGTATCTCCTTATGACAACGGGAAGTAAGTGTCGGTGAAATTCTACGGTTTATAGTCCCTAATTATGACGCAACAGAGCTACCTGATTGCTTTAATTAGTTATGAAAAGCAGTTTAATCTGCACATGCAGGTGCAATTTCCGATATATCTGTATCTGTCTACTATTTTCGACATTCGAGGGACATTCAAAACGTTTTGAGACTGGCCTCGTAAAATAAAACATAACATTTTTATGGACAAATATTCTATTTTAATCCTTCAAAGTATTCGCCCTTAACAAGAATAGACGTTTTTAAACGAGATAAACATGACCGGAAAGCTGCAGAGTTGTCTCCCCTTAGTATACCCTTCAGACACTGATGTACCGCACCGCCAACAGTGCTTCTTGAGTTATAACGCCGTCCAGCGGGCATCTTTTTCAGCTTTGAAAAGTCACATGGACTAAGATCCGGCGAGTATGGTGGGTGTTGAAGCTGTGTAACATGGTCATCTCGAAGAAATTACTGTACTATAGCGTTTTTATGGGAAGATGAATTGTCCTGTATGAGATGTATGCCCTTTAAATCAGTCCTTGGACGAAGTTTAACATTGTGATTTTTCACTGATTTTAAGACCTTTCCCGTAACAGATTTTCCTGGAGCCGTATAGGTATCTGCACAATTGGACCCTTTGACTTGAAGAAAATAGTGTAGAGAACCTTTTTCGCACTTCTTGTCCTTTTGGAAATTACGGGTCTTTCTTTCCATTTTCTCAGCCTTTCTTTATTATTAATCAATCGTTGAGGTTCAAAATATTGTATCCATGTCTCATCACCTGTTATAAGCTCATTTAACCTCCTTTCATCGGCAGTTCCGTATTTTTTCAAAAGTTCTTTACAACATTTCACTCGTTATGCCCTTTGCTCTTTGGTCAATAGATGGGATATCCACCGTGCACATAGATGGGGTACCCACCGTGCACATACCTTGTTTGATTTTAAACGCTTCGTTAAAATCTCATGAACACTTCCCGTTGATATGCCCACTGACGCAGCTATCTCAGAAACAGTATATCTTGAATCTTCCTTCACCATAGCTTCAACAGCTACGATGTTTCTTGTGGACAATGAAGTATTTGGTCTTCCAACACGGTCAAGATCTGTGACGTTGGGTTTTCCCTCTATAAACACTTTTAACCACCTGTAAACTGTGGCTTTTGAAACAGAAGAATGCCCATAAATGCTTTTAACTTCATGAATGACTTGTTTCCCAGATATATTTAAAGCGCAACGCATTTTTATATAAGTCCTAATTTCCGCTTTTTCCACTGGTTTCATAGTTACTACAGAAAATGATCAGTGTATATGAGTAAGCTCTATTGAAAACCGTATAACACTATAATCCCTTCACGAATTGTAATAACATTTTCAGTATACATTGCTATTGAAATTACCTACAAAATCACGTAAAAATCGTGGATGTATCTGACTTAATTTCTACGGAAGCGAATCAGTCTCAAAACGTTTGCATGCCCCTCGTATCCGCCTCTATCTGTATTTATCTCTATGTAGCATCACCTTCGGCAGATGCATCCACTCACAAAACTTCTTGATAAGATGTTTATAAACAATTATTGCATTAAGTTGATGAGAGTGTGTTTACGAGGCGTATTACTTTTAGCAGACGCTTAAAAATTGTATAATTTCTTATGGTCTTTTTTTTATTTATTTAATTGTTCGCTTTACGAACCTCCTATGATAAAACGAAAATAGGCATTTTATTTTTCCATAGGGAATTTATCCATTTTATTTTTCCATAGGGAATTTGATTAATTTTATGTTTCCATAGGGAATTTGGTGCATTTTATTTTACCTCCTCCCAGATTTTAATCGAACATTTCATTCGTTTTCCATTTCCTATGAAAAATTAAAAAATAGCTTTTCCAATTTGTATGTTTTACGTTTTCTCCTCCTCCTACGACACTTCTCTGTCTCAATGGTTCGTAAAACGAATAATAAAAAAATAAAGGCCTTATATATAATTAATGTAAATTCGCATGTTACTTGAAAATGACTCAGTGATTAGACAAGTTATATATATGTATCATATATGTATCATATATACAATATCATATATACAATATCATATATACATATATACAATATCATATATACAATATCATATATACAATATCATATATGATATACAATATCATATATACAATATCATATATACAATACCATATATACAATATATGATATACAATATCATATATACAACATATATACAATATCATATATACAGTATCATATATGATATATACAATATCATGTATACAATATCATATATACAGTATCATGTATACAGTATCATATATACAGTATCATATATACAATATCATATATGATATATACAATATCATATATACAATATCATATATACAGTATCATATATACAGTATCGTATATACAGTATCATATATACAGTATCATATATACAGTATCATATATGATATACAGTATCATATATCATATATACAATATCATATATACAATATCATATATACAATATATGATATACAATATCATATATACAATATCATATATACAGTATCATATATACAATATCATATATACAATACGTATAGTAAAGTGTTATAATGCACACTTTGACCATTTAAGGATTTTGCCTCATAAACGTTTAGTTATGCTTTAACTGATTTGTATCGATATGCCATATATGGTAAATTAGAACTATGACGCCATAGTTCTCAAAATGACGGCTTCCATATCCGTTTTAGAACAACAGTATGCAAATGGTCATAAAACAAGTATCTTCTTTGTTTATCATCCGATATTGACAATTCGTTCACGTTTTCCCTCGTCTCTCAGAACTCTCTCAATAATAAGGATTTTAAAAAAAAATGCTTAAACTCCCTTTTATAAAAAAATATATAGAATGGCATCATTATAGGCTAATCCCAAATAGTTGGTATTTACAGGTAGAAACTAGACGGGGTTGTTTTTGTAACAAAAACATATGTCTCCCCACTTATGAACCAACCTGGCTGAAAGTTGCGCTCTGCACGTCGTCTCGATATGGTGAGCATTTGTGCCAAGTTGTTTCAAAATCCCTCAAGCGGTTCAAGATATATGGAGTGGACACGAAATATAGTGCATATAACCTTCGACCTCTAAGTGTGACCTTGACCTTGAACGGACATGGCTGGAAGTTGCAAGTCATCTCGATATGGTGCATGAGCATTTGTGCCAAGTCATTTCCAAATCCCTAAAGCGGCTCAAGAGATATGGTGGAGACAGGAAATATAGTGCATATGACAATCGACCTCTAAGTGTGACCTAGACCTTAAACGGGCGTGGCTGTAAGGTGCGTTCTGCACGTCGTCTCAATATGATGAACATTTGTGGCAAGTTATTTCCAAATCCCTCAAGCGGCTCCAGAGATATGGTGGAGACCGACTTGTGACGGACAGAGACACGAAATAAAGCGCATATCACCTTCGACCTCTAAGTGCGACCTTGACCGTGAACGGACGTGGCTGGAAGTTGCACTCTGCAGTCGTCTCGATATGGTGAACATTTGTGGCAAGTTATTCCAAATCCCTCGAGCGGTTCAAGAGGTATGGTTCCAAATCCCTCAAGCTGTTCAAGAGATATGGTGGAGACCGCCTTGTGACGGACAGAGATCCAGACAGACAGACAGATATCCAAGCTAAAAAACAATATGTCTCCCCAGCATTTTCGGTTATTATACACACACAAAAAACGAAATATATACAAGGTTAGAAGTTTAGGCAAGTAAATACCATGATCAGTTGGACATGTTCAACGCATGCCATATTTTAATAATATTGAATGATCTTATGAAAATATTGCTAATCCGAAAATAAATTTGAAACGAGGCATTAACTCCTTATCGAATTTCACCCTCACAAATTACATTTTTGGGGATTAAGTTGCAATATAAAAAATCTGTAACCTGATTGTTCATACCTGATCATCACACGAATTGTATATGTTGTGGATGTTTACATGAACCGGTTATCGTTTATATATATAGGCTATATATTAATTTTTTTACTAATTTCGCGATAAAGCGGCTGAATGTTGACTATGTTATAGTCACTTATCATTCATTGTAAGATAAGTTTTTCTGTTGTATAGCTTTTATATGTGTGTGTGGTGGTGGAGGTGGGTACCGTGGGGATGGGAGGGGTGGGTGGGTGGGTGATCAACTCTGATTATTATTCGCCGGCCGGGAGACAGGCGAATCTATGTGAATATGTGCACTTCATGGAGAAATAATTAGTGGTTTAACGAGCTAGAAATGCTGGGTAGATGTTTCTAAGCATGCCATCTATCCCCGTGTTTCCTTCTTCAAATCGTTGCACCTCTCTACCAGCATTCCTAACCAAAAAAAAACCTGGTTCCGTTCTCTGATCCTAACCACAATTTTTGGGATTGTAGTGTTCTAACTAATGGCACTTCCGCCTATATCTACTCAGCGAATAGCATAATATGTTGAATGCATGCGCTAAACTGTAGTATTGAGTCAGGGATTGTTGTGGCATTAAAGTTATGGGTCCGAATAGTACACGGAGCATGCGCAATCATGGAACAAGAATCATGATTGTAATAAGGCATGAACGAGTGTGACGTGTAGGAGCGTAAATTCTGTAGATTTTTAAATTTATTTACGGACTTGTATTTTGTGTTTTGTTTTAAGTGTTTTATGGGTATCTTTTGCCATCTCTTGTTTGCACTTCTTATTTATTGTTGCAATTATGATGCAAATATTTCTGATAGCAGTGCAAAGGTAATAAAGCAAACTAAATAGTGTTTTGTGTGAAGTTATCTGATGACAGGGAAATACAAATTTAGCGCCACATGCCTACTTACTTAGAGATATAAAGATCTGTAGGTACCGTATTAAATCATGCATGTTTTAGAACACTATATCTGCATTTATTTATTTCAATATAAGTGATGGGGGAGCGTACCCGCGTGTGTGTGTATGTGTGTGTATGTATGTGTGGTTTTATTTTTTTTCAATATCTTACCATTGAATTTAAATAAAATAATGACATATTGTATTCAACAACTATAAATATGCCAACAATTTGTGCAAATAATTGTTTGAAAAATATTACATATGGGCACATTCCAGTGAAGGGTCATATGTCTGAAGTATTACATCATGCAAAGCGAAGAAAAAGTAGTTGCATCGCAATCTGGTTTAAGAATCCAGGGTGCCGCGTTTCCCTTTACTAGTCATGTATAATACATTCAACCCTCCTTCGTTCGTATGAATCAAATATCAGAGCCACGGTGGATGTCACGTTCGGCTGTGAATCCAGAGATCACGGTTCCTAGCCTCGCTTCCACCACCGGGTTACTTCGGTGTGTCATTCTCCTAGCGGTCTCGTGTATGTGAGTCGATCCTCTGAGCACTTTAAGGAACCATAGAATTTATTCGATGGAAAGAGTCGGGCAGCGTTGCAGATTTCCCTGTATCCTTCCCCTCAGTGAGAGCGTCTCGAAATATACAATTGTTGATGAACCGTTAAACAACAATTTAACTCGATTACATTCCACAGGAAATCCCGTCTTTTAGAAGCCACCTAAGAATTTGTCCAACTCTCCCCATACTGACGTCATTTCGATTTTTTCAAATTCGTGATACTAGTATCGATCGAGGGCGAGAATGCAACTCGCCCCGCAGTGGTTACTTCCCTTATCTGTTACAGTAATATTGGTCATACTACACCAATTCATTTTCCATAGGCCTACATTGTAGCTCTAAACTCTGTACTGATATAGGAAGCTATATTTTTTATTACTTGTTTTGAAAGACCTATCTTAATTTTATCAAAAAAACATACATAAGCCATACGTTGAGTATGTTTTGAAAAAGCTGTTTGGGTCGGATGGTGTTGACCCACCTACTTGCATGTAGAAACATGAGGAAAATGTAAAGCATACTTCTTTTTTTGATTATGCAACACATTATGAATACATTGCACAAATGTATGATTTAAACTTAAAGTACTCTTCAAAAGTTAAATTTTAATTTTTTAGCAAGATTATTTGGTTTGTTTACCTTGTCAACCAATCAAAATTAAGAGATTCTGTGTAATAGCTCCGAATTTACCTTGGAACTTTTCCCCCATCCTATACATACACCGGCTACGTCACAACTGAAGACAGATGCGCAGCGAACCTGGCGGACACACTGCTTTTCCTCTGCCCGCTGATTGGTAGGTAATTGGTATAGTCTGATCTATTGGCTAGGCTACAATATTGAGAATTTTTACGGGATTCTGTGCACCCATTCGTACAAACTCGGTCGATTCCGGCTACCTTCTGAGGACACGTTCCTTAGAGGAACTGAAGGCGTCCTTGCCGATTAATTGTATCAATTCAAATAATGAAAAACCCACACACTGTGCTTCAGTTGCATTTCAAATGTGCATTAAGTTAAGCCCGTGTTACCTTCAGTTTAATAATTGTTTATGAAACTGTTTGGTCTGGTAAAGTCTAATTACCCGGCTCTTTCTTCTGGATTAATATTAATGACTTACGCTAACGAGTCGTCTTTTTTCTAGGCCACACTACTAGCATGTTGTCACAAATAATAATGAAATTGTAATGATTTCGGGCCTAGTTAGGTGCACATGACGACTGAATATGAAACTGAAACAAATTATGATAGTTTTATTCGTATTTTAATTGACACCCATGATGCTTCCAGATCGCATTTAATCCCCCTACTATCAGAGTTTCTAGAGCGACCATGCTGCAAATAAAGATCTGAAACATACTTTTTCTGGAAATAATGGATGCCCACTATAGCTTAATTGGTGTAAAACTGTTTCAGAAGTTAAACAAGTTCAGAAATGAGTTTGTTATACCAACGTTTGATTGATTCGGAATAAAATTTGGTAACAATAAGTAAAACCGTAATCTATAGTGTAATTTATGCACGTGAAACATATACCAGTACTTTCTGCAAGCATGCGTGATCCATCAACCTTTGTTTAACGACTTAAACATGGACAATTCTATGTCATTAACAGACCATAAAACGTGTATTTTATTATTATTACCTATATACTTTGTACGTGTAATTAACAAAAAGATTTGTCTGGAGGAGTTACTTCATATAGTAGCACGGTTATATAATTAAATGATTTGAAGAAAGAAAATTAAATAAAATGGGGTTTATAGACATATGGAAGGTCATATTGGGACAGTGTACGGTGCAGACTTAAAGGTCGTTCGTTTACAAAATAAAAAACACTTTTTTTTTACCTTTTATTTATATGCAAACAAGTTTCAAGGTTAGATAATACTGGATTAATACATTGAAGTGCTAAGTTAATAAAACACTTCACAGATTGCCCGTGTCACTTTAAATGAGATGTGTCACCAAATAGCTGTAAACATGGTTTGATTGACACTATTTAGTAGTGTTACTGATTGACACTATTTAGTAGTTTTACTACAATGCATTCCGATATTGACCGGTCCAAAGAACATATACTGAAGGGGAAAAGAATCGCATAATCAAAAAATTGCCTGTACTACACTATTTTAATTATACGCATAATTCCACGTAATATTCCGGATTATTCGCAACGTGTTTTGTCAAAAAAGGGCTGCAACTAATTACAGAAAGGACAACTCTGTCATGTAGTACTTAGACCTTTCAATCAAAATATATTTTGTTGCACGAAATTCATAAATGTTGAAAAGTCAAGCCATTTCAGTATTGTGCTTAATGTTAAGAGATTGCTAAGTTTGCTCACCTGCTTGAGCCAAATGCGCATTCTGTCGATAATGAAACGTTGGTGTGTTTTGGTGCTGTTTAAACCTTCTTTCCGAAAGGACAGGCATAATGTCGCCCTGTACCATTCAATTAGCAGTAGCATATTAAAGTTTTCCAGCCAAGTTTTGTTTCATGAACATGCCTATGTCTATTTAAATTAAAATCAATACACAACAATAGATATTTACAATTCACACATTGCGATATCTGTGAAAAGCGAGAATAAGATTTTATTTGATGACGTAGAAAACTTTGAACGGTAAATTAATCCACAGGTAAATGTATTTATTAATTATCTGGCAAAGTTGTGCAGCTATACAATTCAGATTTACCTCATTTTCCCGTGCAGTCACGCAGTGGTAAAATTGGTATCTACGTCATGCAAATAATACTTATTTTTACATACAACTTAGTAGCGGTTTTCAATATGTGTTTCTCTCTGAGACAGTTTTACCTCATTTTCCCGTGCAGTCACGCAGTGGTAAAAGTAGTATCTACGTCATGCAAATAATACTTATTTTTACATACAACTTAGTAGCGGTTTTCATTAAATGTTTCTCTCTGAAACTACCAAAAAATCTTCATATGATGTTTAAGAGTTAAATTTGTCAATTGATAATACTACAAAAAGGGTGGCCATTCATCTTTAAACATACAATATATAGCGGAAATACCCATTATGCGTTTCTTTTTCTTTTCAGTATATTAAAGGGACACACGGCAATCTTGAAGATATTGTCTCGAACGTTGACATTAGCATCTCGATTTATTAGTCCAGTATCATTTTGACTTTAAAACTGCTTGCATATAATTAAATAAAAAATCAGATTTTTCATTTTCTTCGTTATTCTACCACGGGTTTAAATATATTATTGGTGCAATAATATCAGCAGTTAGTAATATGCAAAAACTATTTGCTTTATCCTATTCTGATAATTAATATTAATGATTGAACAAATGCACGTTATGTAGAAAACTAACGGGACGACGTGAGTTTTCGAGGAAATAAAGATTGCCATATGTAAGTAATATAGTGTCGTCGAGTTTGTTGATTTAAACATCGAGATGGGCTACTACGCCAAAAAAAGTACCTCCAACATGAGATAGCTATTGTACACAAGTTATTCTGAAATGTGTTATTTTCATTTAAATGATTTACAGCTGTGCAAATATAAAGGAAATGTCAGCGACCATGCTACAACTCCAATTAAATTATTTACACCTGTGCAAATTGATTAGATGGTTTAAAATATCACACCGTTTTTTTTGACTAAGCATCAAATTGTTCAATGTCTGATTATATGGTTTGAAATATCACACTGGATTGTTTGACACTTGAAGCATCAAATTGTTCCACGTCTGATTATATAATGACGATGAATTAATTCAGATGTGTACAAAACATACTTTTGGCGGTAACGGCCGCCCATATATTTCAGCGACCATGCTACGAGATAATGTCTAACCTGTATTTTCTTCGCTCCAATATCCGACCACGAATTAAGTACCCTCCACAACTCAAGCGACACCGTTGAAATAATGAAAACATACTGAACACTTAGGACAGCCTAAACAGTAATTTTAATATAAAACAATCAATTAAACCAAAATAAACTGACATCAAGTTGTGTGTGCACTAATTGATGAGAATATGACAAAATATATCATAAGGAACGCAGTACAACTTTATAACCCACATGGTGACGTGCTTAGACGTAGAAGTAATTTATGACGCTGTTATCAATGGGCCTTATTACTTAAAGCATTACCGATCAATAAGTATTATTAAGTATGTGGCTGACAATCCTTTTTCCTTTTTTTTGTTATTTATTCACCAATTAAAACCCACTCCTACAGCGACCAGTTGATTAGTTGCCGGGTTTGATTTTGATTGCTATCCTGGATTTTAAAGAAACTAACCCGCCAAATAACGGCAAAATCTAAAACTTTCAAACTTATTATATTATGTTGCTAGCTACCTCAGAATATGATTGGCAGCGCATGCTACATTCCAAAACTGGTGTAGGCGATGGAGAGTACTTATAAATACTGACAAGTCAAAATGCGTTCATTTTAGAAAAAAACCCGTCAAGCTAGGAGTAATTTCGTGTTTAAGTGGGAAATAACATATTAGAAACTGTGGAACACTACAAATATCTAGGGGTAATATTCCACGAAAAACTGGACTTTTCTTTATTAAAATTGTGACGCTTCAGCAAAAGGAGTGGGTCGGGCTTTAGGAAGCGTAATCTCAAAAATGCATAAACTTAAAGGATTTGGTCTTACACCATACGAAAAACTATTGATATTTCTGTGTAGACCTATTCGTCTGTTTCGGGTTTAAACAGTACCAGTGCATTGATAATGTGCAAAATAGGGCATCTAGATACTTCCTCGGAGTACGCAGATTTGCCCCAACGCCGGCGATTAATGGTGAGACAGGTTGGTTACCGAGTGTATACAGACAATGGGTATCAATGTTACGATTATGGAATAGACTGATACGGTTTAGTGACAATAGGTTGACAGGGTGGGCTTTTAATAATGACTGATCTCTGTTTTCTCTGGGCACTAAATATAATTGATCATTTCGACAAAAAAAACTTGTAAATTTGATAACTGTAAACACTATTAATAAGGGTTATTATGCAAACATTTGGTCTCGAAAGATAACCTAAGGATATAATCTCGTTTAAAACTCAATTTGAACCAAGAACAACTTATTGGAAAATCTTTGAAAGCAATAAATGTTTTCTTAGTAAACTGTAGAAAAATAATATTGAAACCAAAACTATTGAGTCTATTTGATTCATTTGTGGGTTCAATCTTGAATTATTCTTTACGAAATTTGGGGATATACGAAATCAAAGCAAATCGAAGGAATACATTTAACATTTTGTAAAAAAAGCTTTAGTTGTAAGGAATACAATCTTGATTAATTAAACAATGTTTAGCTCTTTTGTATTTTCATGCTCATGTATCAGTTATTTAACATTCATACTGCTCATAGCAAATGTGCTCTTGTCTAAAATCACTTGAATTATTATGCATGAACATTTATGTATGTGTATATAACAATGTACGTATGTATAAGTTAAATAAAATATATGTTCTGTTCTGTTCTGTAACAGAACAATATGTGACAATGACACTCATTAGGAGTGAGCGATCAGTCCTTGCACTGTTTAGATGTGGTATCCTACCGCTAAGTATTGAAACTGACAGATACGTTGGAGAGACACCAGAGGAAAGATTGCGCCGATTCTGTAACGCTGGGGTGATAGAAGACGAACTCCATGTTTTACTCGACTGTGTGTTTTACTCGGACATAAGAACAGATATTTTCCGAGATGTTATTGCTGACATAGCCTTTATAGAACTACAGGTATAAAACATTCAAAACACTAATGCAGACTTATTCCAGAAAAGTTTCTTGATAAAAACATTCTTAAGAAGGACAAATTCTATTTATACTATGCTAATTTAATGAGTAGCGTCTCCGTGGCCGAATGGTTAACGACGTTGCGTTGTAATCCTTCGCCTCTCACCGCTGCGGGTTCGAATCCCACTGGGAGCTCGACTTGTAAGTGAGGACGTGTCGAATCTTACGGATGGCGGGAGGTGTACGGTACTGGTTCTACCCAGGGTTCTATCCAGGAAAAGTGGTTGTTCTGCCTCCACCACAAAAAATCGACCGTCATATATAACCTTTCATGTGTTGAAAATCACGTAAAACACCATACAAACAATTTACCGTCATATTTATTATAGCATCATTAATTTGATACACTTTTGTATTTTCATATGAACCATAAATTTATATTTTGTCAACTATTTATCATTGACAGTGACTTATAGGCCCATTGGACCGGGTGCTCTTTCATTAGCTCGACTATTCGAAGAATAAGAGAGCTTATGTAATCACCCCGGGGTCGGCGTCGGCGTCCCACATCAAGGTTTGCGTGTAAGCTGTGTTTACAAGTCTATATCTCTTACATTTCTTACCCTAGCACAACCAAATTTGGCCATGGGCTTCCTTATAGCATTATCTTAATGACTGTTTAAAGGGAGTACATCAGGATTTTCATGGGGTCTAGGTGTCCGACTAAAAATTGACAAAAAATAATATTTTCTATTCTGAATGGCCTTAACATAATGAATGAGCAGAAAAATTATCCCTTATTTGCCAAAAAAAACATTCTGCACAGCAATATGTGCTATCCTAGGTGACGCACCAGGGTTAATTTCAGCATTTTACGTCCGATTCCATCATAGCTATACGGTATTTTCAAAGTTTAGACAGTAACACAATGGTTCTAACCTTATATTTGGATTGATATAAGTGTTTTATCATGAATTGGAATATTTTTAAAATCTAAGATGTTTCATGAAAATCCTGATGTACCCCCTTTAAGTAATTTTGGTTCCTGTAACCCCTGGGCTCCCATGGAACCAAAATTCTGAAATGTGTTTATTTCGCATCACATTTTGCGTGTTAGCTGTGTAGCTGCATAAGCAATTTTGGTTCCTGTAACCGATGGGCTCCAATGGAACCCAAATTATGATAGCCCATAAAATGTGTCCCATTTCACATCAAATTTTGTGTGTAAGCTGCATAAGCTGTGTTTACATTTCTTGTCCTAGCTGAACTAAATTTGGGAATTGGTTTCCGTATAGTATGTTGTAAAGGGTCGGGTAATTTTGTCTTATGAATATTCTGGGCTCCCACGGAACGCAAATTGTGATGGCACATAACGTGTGCAATAAAGGCAGATCTAGGTTTGCATGTAAGAATATATATATCTATAATTTACGTTTGGGATTTCTTATAGCATTATGCATCTTATTCATACTTCACCCGTATTGGGGCATGGGCTCCCTCCTCCAACCCTAGCCCCACTCCCTCCAATACCCCACTCCACACCATTTTTTAAAAAACATATTTCTGTGTTGTTGTAGTCGATTCTTACACATATATGTTGCCACCTCCCCCTCACCCCGCCTCTCAGCCCCCTCCCCACTTGAAACTCTATTTTTTTTACATATTTATCTGTTGCTTTTGTCAATTCTTACACATATTTCCCCCTCCCCCCCCCTACCCGCCTCCCCTCCCCCTCCCACCCCTCCCCCCACTCAAAACTGGAATATTTTTATTTCTGAGTTGTTTTGGTCAATTCTTACATAGCTTCTTACACATATTGTGTGCCCCCTTCCCCTTCCCCCACCCCCTCCACTCCCCCAACCCCAACCCCACCCTCACTCGAAACTCGATTTTTTAATTATTTTTTTTACATATTTCTGTGTTGTTTTGGTCAATTCTTACACATAGCTATGTTTTTTTTTTACATATTTCTGTATTATTTTAGTCAATTCTAACACATATAAAGGCTATGTTGCCCCACTCCACCCCATCGATTTTTTTTTTTACATATATCTGTGTTGTTTTGGTCAATTCTTACACAAATAGCCATGTTTCCCTCCCCCTTCACCCCACGCCCAACCTCACCCCCTCGAAACTCAATTTTGTGTATTGTTTATTCATATTTAGCTATGTTGAATGTAGGATGCGCAGCCGCCCTCCACCGCCCCCACGCCCCACACCCCCATTGGTTTATGGGACCAATTCCCCACTCCTACTTGGTTTATGGACTCACACGGAGGACAGGGTAAGGGAAATTGTTTTCATTTTATCTTCCATTTTATCTTCCATTATTTGGATATTAATATTTTAATTTGAACGCAATCATTTACATATAAAACAATTTAGATTAAATTCAAATTCAGATACACAGATGAAATATCAATAAAAACAAGAGGTCAATGACCTTGAAGCTCTACTGATTGATTTTGATTTCAGGAAGTAGTCGCTACACACTCGTTTTTTGAAAATTTATTTTTAGATGTGGCGGCCATCTTGAATTTCCGGCTGACCTGAACTTTTTCTAGGATCAATAAGACATCAAGAGCAACATTCCTGTGAAGTTTCATGAAAATCCTTCAAGTAATTTCAGAGGAATAGTCGCTACAAGTTTTCATTATATAACTCTATGTAAACAAAGTTGGCCGCTGACAGCCATGTTTAACATCGAATCAAAACGATTTTTGACAAGGACCAACATCATGTCATGCTGATCATTTTTGAAAAAGTCCCATATCAATATCACTTATAGTTTTCAAGAAGTAGTCGCTACAAACTTGTATTTTGAAAATCTATTTTTAGCCATGGCGGCCAACTTGAATTTCCGGCCGACCTGAAATTTTGCTTGGATCAATTAGACATCAAGAGCAACATTCCTGTGAAGTTTCATGAAAATCCGTCAAGTAGTTTTAGAGGAGTAGGCGCTACAAGTTTTCATTATATAACTCTATGTAAACAAAGATGGCCACTGGCAGCCATGTTTAACGTCGAATCAAAATAATGTTCGACTCAGATAACCATCATGTCATGCTGATCATTTTAGAAAAAGTCCCATATCAATATCTCTTTTAGTTTTCAAGAAGTAGTCGCTACAAACTTATTTTTTAAAAATCTATTTTTAGCTGTGGCGGCCTTCTTGAATTTCTGGCCGATCTGAAATTTTGCTAGGATCAATTAGACATTAAAAGCAACATTCCTGTAAAGTTTCATGAAAATCCGTTAAGTAGTTTCAGAGGAGTAGTCGCTACAAGTTTTCATTATATAACTATATGTAAACAAAGATGGCCGCTGGCAGCCATGTTTAACGTCGAATCAAAACGATTTTCGACAAGGACTAACATCATGTCAGGCTGATCATTTTAGAAAAAGTCCCATATCAATATCACTTATAGTTTTCAAGAAGTAGTCGCTACAAACTTGTTTTTTAAAAACCTATTTTTAGATTTGGTGGCCATCTTGGATTTCACATCAACATGCATTTTTGCTAGGATCAACTAGGCTTCATGGGCAATATTTCTGTAAAGTTTCATGAAAATTCATTAAGTAGTTTCAGAGGAGTAGTCGCTACAAAAGTTTACGGACAGACAGACGGACAGACGGACGACGGACGCCGCACCACGGCATAAGCTCTGCTGATCTCTGATCAGTCGAGCTAAAAATGAAATGAGGCCACAATAAAAAGTGCCAGGTATCAGCTCCCTCCCCGAGTTGCCTTTCGACCACAGATTTCTTTAAAATGACAGCAATTTTGGATTAAAACAGATAAAAATAATAAAATTTCACATAATTTTATATCCCCCAACCCCATCCCACATTGTGTTTGCCTTGTTTTCTGATGTTATATACTAGCTATATAATTCATTATTCTCTGAAAAATCTAATAGTCGAGCTGCGTTGTTCTCCGACAGCTCTTGTTTTATATATGTACTTGTTTGTCACTTTATGCACATGCCACTAAATAAATGATTGACTTACTTACAATACACAGCTGTTCATCAAAAGTCTGTCCAGGTTTTCAGGTCATATAATAACGTATATGTGCCGAATAAAAGTATAGGTTTATTGAAGGTTTTTTGATATACCCATGAATGAATATGCGTAAAATGAATTATAAATTGGTAACTCTTAATTCGACGCTTCTGTCTTTGGTTTGGCCTGGCTGGTTAAAACCGGTTTTAATGTGTCTATAGAGCTTGAATTCTCAACATATGTTATACATCGTTGTCAATAGGTTTAGAAAAGGCGTACATATCTTGTAAATCTTGGCTATTGGCGGGATAGCTACTTTAACGCGCGCGCGCGCGTGTGTGTGTGTGTGTGTGTGTGTGTGTGTGATTTGTCAATACAGACATAATGTATTTGAAAAATTTTGGAAACAGTTTCAATCATGATGTACTCCTTTTCAACGGATTTTGAATGACACAATACATGTATAAGACGGTACGGGGTAAGAGTGACTGATAGTGTACATAGTTAAGCGAAACGGAGTAACTCAATTGCACGTAGCTTTGAGTGGTCACATTATTCTGACGGGTCCGACCAGTCCCAGAACTACCCTGTATATGCTAAACGTCAAGCAAGGGAGCTATTCGTACCATTTTATGGCCTGCCGGGGATTTAAACTTAGACCTCCCAACGCTCTAACACTAAGTCCCCGCCGCAATTTTCGGTATGGAACTAGTACAAAAAAGCATGTATTGGCTGTACGCGTATTTACTTGCTTGTAAATTGTATATATGCATATTGTGAGTGGAGTGGAAATGGGGTAGGGGCAGAAGAGGAGGTGGGTAGTGGGTGGTGGAATGTCAAAAAGGGAATTTTGGCATGTATTCAAACAGACTTACTAATGGGTGTCCTAAATAACTTTGTAACGGGTGAACTATACAGTTTCTGTGATTTTCCTTCCTGTAAATCGGTTATTAGATTTATAAAAATAAAAGTACATTACAGCTATATAAACATAAGTTATACCTCTTTCAAGACGCCCTTATATCGTCCTATTCCATAGTTATCAGTTGTTGAATCAAGTGTTTTCTTCATATATATACCACCTTCAAATATATACCACCTTAAAATATATACCACCGAAGCTATTTCAATCAACGATTAACCGAACGGCGTTCCTTTTACTACTAGTTGAATATGACGTCAACATATTAGTTATACTTCTGTCGTGGTTGGTGGTATCCGTATAATGTCTTGTTAAAGGGGCACACGGCAATCTTGAAAGCATTATCGAGCATCAGAAATAACACCTCGATTTATTAATCCAGTATCATTTTAACTTTAAATCTGCCTGACATGTATATTTAAATAAAAGGTAATACATTGCTTTTTTTTCTTTTTTCTTTTCTTTATTATGCTTATCAACATGAAGTTATATGCATAAACAATTTACTTTTAGTCAGTTTTTGTTTGTTTTTGTGTTACATAGAAAAAAGTGCTCAACCAAATATTGCCGTGTGTGGTTAAGTAGTTAGTACTGCGTTGCGCAATTTAGGATTCTCCAATTAACATTTTGAGTGTGTTAGGATGGTTGAATGGAGTTTTACGTCATTTTCAGTTCATTTTAAGCTAAGTATGACGACAGATTTTTTTAGTGGTGGAGGAAGACAACATTCTTTTTCCTGGGTAGAACCAGTACTCCCTCCATCCGTAAGAATGGACACTTTCTCTCAAGTCGAGAACATGGTTTTTAACGGGACACATGGCAATCTTAATTTTTTTTAAAAATTCGCGGTGTCCCGTTTGTTTTTCTACGCAAATTGCATTTGTTCCGTCAATAATATTATTAAACGAATTGTATAAAGCAAATTGTTTTTGCAAATTACTGACTGTTAATTACATTAATTTTAAACAATAATATATAAACATTTGGAAGAGTTAAAAACTCAAAGTTGTATTTAACTGCAAACAGATTTAAAGTCAAAATGATACTGGATTAATAAATCGAAAGGTTAATTGTAATGCTTGATAAAGACTTTAAGATTGTACCATCATGTTAAGCATTACACACAGCCGATTGCATATAGACATATTATGGATATGCTATATCAATATAATTGCAACATCATCAACAATTTACATTTCAGTTTAGTTACTAATAATGAGTAATACATTGCTGATATAAGTAGAAATGTGCATGTATGTGTAGAAATACATGCATTTTCTTCCATCATGTCCATAGGTTTAAATATATTATTGGTGCAATCAGTATGAACTATTGAGTTTCACGAAATCAATCAAGATTGCCGTATGACCCTTTAAGTGTATAACGACATACGTACACAAATGACGGTTGATTATGTTGAATGTCCTGGTTACGTGGAAGACAACCCGATAAAGATCAAGTACTAAGACAACCAGATAAACATCAAGCTTTTTTAATGACCAAGTAGCATTGGGAAATAGGTCCTTAACCGGAATGATAAAGATTTCTATTTAGTTTAATTATCGCCGTAAACTATGCATTAAATCAACCGATGTCCCCATATAAACCATTGGGGATTTAACCTCCGCTAAAAAGTTATGCTACTTTTACTGTTTAGCCATTGTGACATACACACTGCCTGTACCCTCTCTCTGGAGCGGCTCTAAAGAACCTATACTGTGTTGATGAGCCGTTAAACAACATTCAATTCAATTCAATTCAAATAAATAACCTTATCGCATGCCTGAGAGTACTTTCTATTGTCCAAAGTCGTATGATATGTATTAGTTATAGAATGTCCAACAAGGTGTTACGAGCATATATCATGAAATATATCGAGGTGTAAGCCGATATATTTTCATGATATATGCATGTAACACCGTTATACCAGATACCACACACAAGGGGGCGTGGCTAGCGATAAAACAGTTAGAATATCTAACTTGGTGTTGTAGCATGGTCGGTGACATTTTCTTTGATGAATGCAGAGCATTAAATCGTTTAATTTAGGGTAACTAAAATGGCGTGGCTTTACCGTACTACAACTATTTAGAGTACGGTCAATATGACGTCACACTGTTACTAAGTACACCATGCTACAAAAAAGATGGAGTCTCAGCTCATTGGTTATTTAAATAAGCCAACTCGCTGAGACCAGACTCTATCTATTACTTACACGCATATGTCGTGAAATATATCGAGGCGTACGCCACGATATAATTCATGATATATGCTCGTAACACCTCGTTAGACATTCTACAACTAATACATGGCGCGTAACCATTTTTCAAAAATACATTCTTCAGGTCATTTGATTTATATGTTCAGAGTAATTTCTTTTGGTGGTTTATTGCTCATTTAGGAGTGCGTGCGTGCGCGCGCGTGTGTATGTATGTGTATTTTAGCAATACAGAAATAATGTACTTGTACAATTTTGGAACAATTTCAATCCTGATGTACTCCTTTTTCAACGGATTTTGAATGCCACAATAAATGTATAAAACGGTTCGATGTAAGAGTGATAGTGTACATAGTTATGTACGATGTAAGAGTGATAGTGTACATAGTTAGGTACGATGTAAGAGTGATAGATAGTAAACGGTACGATGTAAGATTGATAGTGTACATAGTGAACTGTACGATGTAAGAGTGATAGTGTACATAGTTAACGGTACGATATAAGAGTGATAGTGTACATAGTTAACGGTACGATGTAAGAGTGATAGTGTACATAGTTAGGTACGATGTAAGAGTGATAGTGTACATAGTTAGGTACGATGTAAGAGTGATAGTGTACATAGTTAACGGTACGATGTAAGAGTGATAGTGTACATAGTTAGGTACGATGTAAGAGTGATAGTGTACATAGTTAACGGTACGATGTAAGAGTGATCGTGTACATAGTTAACGGTACGATGTAAGAATGATAATGTACATAGTTAGGTACGATGTAAGAGTGATAGTGTACATAGTTAACGGTACGATGTAAGATTGATAGTGTACATAGATAGGTACGATGTAAGAGTGATAGTGTACATAGTTAACGGTACGATATAAGAGTGATAGTGTATATAGTTAGGTACGATGTAAGAGTGAAAGTGTACATAGTTGGTACGATGTAAGAGTGATAGTGTATATAGTTAGGTACGATGTAAGAGTGATAGTGTACATAGTTAGGTACGATGTAAGAGTGATAGTGTACATATTTAACGGTACGATGTAAGAGTGATAGTGTACATAGTTAAAGGTACTATGTAAGAGTGATAGTGTACATAGTTAAGGGTACGATGTAAGAGTGATAGTGTACATAGTTAACGGTACGATGTAAGAGTGATAGTGTACATAGTTAGGTACGATGTAAGAGTGATAGTGTACAAAGTTAACGGTACGATGTAAGAGTGATAGTGTACATAGTTAACGGTACGATGTAAGAGTGATAGTGTACATAGTTAGGTACGATGTAAGAGTGATAGTGTACATAGTTAGGTACGATGTTAGAGTGATAGTGTACATAGTTAACGGTACGATGTAAGAGTGATAGTGTACATAGTTAGGTACGATGTAAGAGTGATAGTGTACATAGTTAACGGTACGATGTAAGAGTGATAGTGTACATAGTTAGGTACGATGTAAGAGTGATATTGTACATAGTTAGGTACGATGTAATGGTGATAGTGTACATAGTTAGGTACGATGTAAGAGTGATAGTGTACATAGTTAACGGTACGATATAAGAGTGATAGTGTACATAGTTAACGGTACGATGTAAGAGTGATAGTGTACATAGTTAGGTACGATGTAAGAGTGATAGTGTACATAGTTAACGGTACGATATAAGAGTGATAGTGTACATAGTTAACGGGACGATGTAAGAGTGATAGTGTACATAGTTAGGTATGATGTAAGAGTGATAGTGTACATAGTTAACGGTACGATGTAAGAGTGATAGTGTACATAGTTAGGTACGATGTAATAGTGATAGTGTACATAGTTAGGTACGATGTAAGAGTGATAGTGTACATAGTTAACGGTACGATATAAGAGTGATAGTGTACATAGTTAACGGTACGATGTAAGAGTGATAGTGTACATAGTTAGGTACGATGTAAGAGTGATAGTGTACATAGTTAGGTACGATGTAAGAGTGATAGTGTACATAGTTAACGGTACGATGTAAGAGTGATAGTGTACATAGTTAGGTACGATGTAAGAGTGATAGTGTACATAGTTAACGGTACGATGTAAGAGTGATCGTGTACATAGTTAACGGTACGATGTAAGAATGATAATGTACATAGTTAGGTACGATGTAAGAGTGATAGTGTACATAGTTAACGGTACGATGTAAGATTGATAGTGTACATAGATAGGTACGATGTAAGAGTGATAGTGTACATAGTTAACGGTACGATATAAGAGTGATAGTGTATATAGTTAGGTACGATGTAAGAGTGAAAGTGTACATAGTTGGTACGATGTAAGAGTGATAGTGTATATAGTTAGGTACGATGTAAGAGTGATAGTGTACATAGTTAGGTACGATGTAAGAGTGATAGTGTACATATTTAACGGTACGATGTAAGAGTGATAGTGTACATAGTTAAAGGTACTATGTAAGAGTGATAGTGTACATAGTTAAGGGTACGATGTAAGAGTGATATTGTACATAGTTAACGGTACGATGTAAGAGTGATAGTGTACATAGTTAGGTACGATGTAAGAGTGATAGTGTACAAAGTTAACGGTACGATGTAAGAGTGATAGTGTACATAGTTAACGGTACGATGTAAGAGTGATAGTGTACATAGTTAGGTACGATGTAAGAGTGATAGTGTACATAGTTAGGTACGATGTTAAAGTGATAGTGTACATAGTTAACGGTACGATGTAAGAGTGATAGTGTACATAGTTAGGTACGATGTAAGAGTGATAGTGTACATAGTTAACGGTACGATGTAAGAGTGATAGTGTACATAGTTAGGTACGATGTAAGAGTGATATTGTACATAGTTAATGGTACTATGTAAGAGTGATAGTGTACATAGTTAACGGTACGATGTATGAGTGATAGTGTACATAGTTAGGTACGCTGTAAGAGTGATAATGTACATAGTTAACGGTACGATGTAAGAGTGATAGTGTACATAGTTAGGTACGATGTAAGAGTGATAGTGTACATAGTTAACGGTACGATGTAAGGGTGATAGTGTACATAGTTAATCGAAACGGGGTAACAGCGAAGCGCAAATCAAATGCACGTGGTTTTGAGTGAAGCCACATTATTCTGACTCGGGGCCGACCAGTCCCAGAACTACCCTATATATGCTAAACGTCAAGCAAGGGAGCTATTCGTACCATTTTATGGCCTGCCGGGGATTTAAACTTCGAACTCCAAACGCTCTAACACTAAGTCCTCGCCGCAATTTAGTACAGAAAAGCATGCGTATTTACTTGCTTGTAAATTGTATATACATATGCATATTTGAAGTGGAGTGGAAATGGGGTAGGGGCAAAAGAGGAGGTGGGGAGTGGGTGGGGGGACGTTAAAAGGGGAATGTTGGCATGTATTCAAACAGACTTACTAATGAGTGTCCTTAACAACTTTTGTAACGGGTGAACTATACAGTTTATGTGATTTTCCTTCCTGTAATTTATAAAAGTACATTACAACTATATAAACATAAGTTATACCTGTTTCAAGACGCCTTTATATCGTCCTAATCCACAGTTATGAGTTGTTTAATCAAGTGTTTTCTTCAAATATATACCACCTTAAAATATATACCACCTTCATATATATACCACCTTCATATATATACCACCTTAAAATATATACCACCTTCATATATATACCACCTTAAAATATATACCACCTTCAAATATATACCAACTTCAAATATATACCACCTTCATATATATACCACCTTAAAATATATACCACCTTCATATATATACCACCTTAAAATATATACCACCTTCAAATATATACCACCTTAAAATATATACCACCTTAAACTATATACTACCTTCATATATATACCACCTTCAAATATATACCACCTTCAAATATATACCACCTTAAAATATATACCACCTTAAAATATATACCACCTTCAAATATATACCACCTTAAAATATATACCACCTTAAAATATATACCACCTTCATATATATACCACCTTAAAATATATACCACCTTCATATATATACCACCTTCATATATATACCACCTTCAAATATATACCACCTTCATATATATACCACCTTAAAATATATACCACCTTAAAATATATACCACCGAAGCTATTTCAATCAACGATTAACCGAACGGCGTTCCTTTTACTACTGTTTAATGCGGATAGGTATGCCTCTGTATAAGGTCTTGTTAAAGGGATACACGGCAATCTTGATGGTATTATCGAGCATTAAAAATAACACCTCGAATTTTTAATCCAGTATCGTTTTGACTTTAAATCTGCCTGACAGTGTATATTTAAATAAAAGGTAATACATTGCAGAGATTTCTTTTTTCTTTTCTTTATTATGCTGACGATAATCAACGTGAAGTAATATGCAAAAACAATTTACTTTTAGTTAGTTTTTTTGTTGTTGTTTTTTTGTTACATAGAAAAAAGTGCTTAACCAAATATTGCCGTGTGTGGTTAAGTAGTTAGTACTGCGTTGTGCATTTTACGATTCTCCAATTAACATTTTGAGTGTGTTGGGATGGTTGAATGGTGTTTTACGTAATTTTCAGTTCATTTTAAGGTATGACGACAGATTTTTTTAGTGGTGGAGGAAGACCAGTACTCCCGCCATCCGTAAGAATGGACACTTTCTCTCAAGTCGAGCTCATAGTGAGATTCGAAGCTGCAGCGGAGACGGGTTAAACGCAACGGTTTTACCATCCCGGATACGGAGGAGTTTATTAAGTACATGGCTTTTAAAGGCAATCTTTTAAAAATTCGCGAATTACTGACTGTTAATTACATTTAAACAATAAAATATCAAACATTTGGAAAAGTTGAAAACTCAAAATTGTATTTAAATATATGCAAGCCGATTTAAAGTCAAACTGTTACTGGATTAATAAATCGAGAGGTTAATTGTCATGCTTGATAAAGACTTTAAGATTGCCACGTGTCCCTTTAATATAATACTCAGTTCGGCTTTCATGCCCGCTATGACGAGCACCTTAATATACAATAATCCCGTATGCCATCGAACAGATGTCTATTGTTTGTACCATCATGCTAAGCATTACAAACAGCCGAATGCATATAGACATATTATGTATATGCTATATCAATTTAATTGCAACATTATCAACAATTTACATTTCAGTTTAGTTTACTAATAATGACAAATACATTGCTGATATAAGAAGAAATGTGTATGTATCTGTAGAAATACATGCAATTTCTTCCATCATGTCCATAGGTTTAAATATACTGAAAGGAAAAAGAAACGCAGGGTGCGTATTTCCGCTATATATTGTATGTTTAATATGCTACTGCTAATCGAATGGTACAGGGCGACATCAGGCCTGTCCTTTTAGAAAGAAGGTTTAAACAGCACTGAACACACCAATGGTTACCCCTTTAAAGTTTCATTATCGTCAGAATGCGCATTTGGCTCAAGCAGGTGAGCAAACTTAGGCTTTAAATGTTGCAATCACTTAACATTAAATACAGTACTGAACTGGCTCAATTTTTCAAAGAGGAACTTTAGCATTTATGAATTTCTTGTTACAACGTGTACTATGATTAAAACGTCTACAACATCACAGTTGTGACCTTTCTCTAACTAACTGCACTTTTTTTTTTTACAAAACGTCTTGAGATTTCCTTGGAATATATATGGAATAAAGTGTGCAGTATATACAATATATAGCGGAAATACGCACCCTGCGTTTCTTTTTCCTTTCAGTATATGTTATTGGTGCAATCAGTGTGAACTACTGAGTTTCACGAAATCAATCAAGATTGCCGTATATCCCTTTAAGTATATACCGACATACGTACACAAATGACGATGTCCTGGTTACGTGAAAGACAACCCGATAAAGATCAAGGACTAAGAAAATCAGATAAAGATCAAGCGTTCAAAGCAATGACCAAGTAGCATTGGGAAATAGGTCCTTAACCGGAATGATAAAGATTTGTATTTAGTTTAATTGTCGCCGTAAACTATGCATTAAATCAACCATTGTCCCCAGACAACCCATTGGGAATTTATCCTCCGCTAAAAAGTTATGCTACTTTTACTGTTTATCTATTGTGACATACACACTGCCTGTACCATAAGTGAACCATTTTATGCATAAGTGCACTTGTGCATGCGATATACGACACAACGTGATCGTACAATAGTTCAGATATCACATGTTGAAAGAACGTTGTTTGGAGCTTAAATAATGGTTTATTACGTCTCTGACCCATCTCAACCAACTCAATGAGAACATACTCTATCTATTGTATAATGAAGAACAGTATGACGAACTATGACGTCAGTAATTCAATCGCAATATCTCGATTGCATCTAACAGAAACATAATTTTGGAATGTTAACCGGATATCTAGACAAATGACGAGTATATTTAAATTGCACTTTCGTGACTTTTGACTTTGCTATCTCGGCGAGTTGACCAGGGATCGTTGGAAAAAGGTATTGTTGGATAGGAAATTCATTTCAGCACGCGACAGTGCATCAGGTGTGTGTATTTGATATGTTTGTATTTGTCTGATTGACCTCAGAAAAACAAAACTATAAGTTCACGTTACAGTCCTTCATAAATACTTATAATAACAAAAAGTAATACTCAAAAGATGCAAGTTCCTGTGGTCCCGGTTTTTCTGTTGATATTTATTTGGCATAGTTTGCAAAGTTTTATTCCATTCCATTATTTTTCTGCGCAGTTATTAATTTATAATAATTCTAAAAAGGCTGTTGACGTTCTGCCTTTAAAGGCTGGACATGGAAGACACGATTTGAATATATTAAAGGTTTCCGATTAAAATTTCTAGGTAATTACTTTGTTGGATTTTTCCTGGATATCTATGGAAATTGCACTGTGATTTCAACAATTAGGCCGAACATTAACGTATCCATTTTTAAGCTATTAACCGTTGATCTTTGAAAACTGTTCTTACCAAATATATGTTAAACATAGATAATCGTATAGGTGTGCTACAAATAGGTGTCATAAAGGTATGTTAAATATTGGTAATCATATAGTTATGTCAAAAATAGGTAATCAAAAATAGGTTACCATAAAGGTATGTTGAACATAGGTAATCGTGTAGGTATATTAAGTATTGGTCATCATATCGATATGTTAAAAATAGGTAATTTACCTAGAGTATGTTAAAATTCTGATAGCCCTTAAAATGTGTCTATTTCACATCAAATTTTGCGTGTAAGCTGTGTTTACAGGTCTATATCTCTTACATTTCTTGGTCAAGCTGAACTAAATTTGGAAATTGGTTTCCTTATAGTATGTTTTAAAGGGTTGCGTAAGTAATTTTGTCTTCTGCAAATTCTGGGCTTCCATGGAACCCAATTTGTGATGGCGCATAAAATGTGCAATAAAGGCAGATCTAGATTTGCATGTAAGCATGTATGTATCTATAATTTTGGTTTGGGATTTCTTATAGCATTATGCATCTTATTCATACTTCACCCATATTGGGGCATTGGCGCCGTCCTCCACCCCACCCCGCCCCCGCCCCCGCCCCCACTCCCTCCACCCCACCCCCTGCACACCGTTTTTTTGTTTTTTTGTTTACATATTTCTGTGTTGTTTTAGTCAAGTCTTACACATAGCTTTTTACACATATGTGTGGCCCCCTCCACCCCACCCACTCCCGCCTCTCCCCACTCCTCACACTTGAAACTCATTTTTTTTTTACATATTTCTATGTTGTTTTTGTCATTTCTTACACATGTTGCCCCCTTCCAACCCCCAGCCCCCTCCCCCCCCAACGCCTCCCCTCCTCCCCCACACGAAACTCCCCCCACTCGAAACTTTTTTTTTTTTACATATTTCTGTGTTATTTTTGGTCACACACTATGTTGGATTAAAACATAAAAAAAATATCACATAACTTTATTTCGGCCCGAGTTTCTATACAAGCCCCGTCCCCCAACCCCACCCCCACATTGTTTAAGCCTTGTTTTCTGGTGGTTTATACTAGCTATATAATGTATTATTCTCTGAAAAGTCCAATAATCGAGCTGCGCTGTTCTCTGACAGCTCTTGTTATTATATACGTGTAAACTGAAAAACATTAATCGAGTAAACCTGAAACAAACTTCAACAAAATACCACCTTCTTTTATAAAAGATTAATGCACGCAATGTGTACCACCACCATGGGACAGCGAAAAATCTGTAGATTTGACATGTTCAGTATCATACACAATTCTTTAACTGCACTGTTATTGTTTTTTTCTTTGAATTTGTAAATTATATATGCCTATATAAATCAAACAAGAAAAACACGTAAACAAGCTGAAAAGAGAAAATTGCCACGGACAGCTATCTCTCCATTTTTTGAAAATGAACCATATGTTAAAATAGGTAATCGTATAGGTATGTTAACTATTGGTAATCATACAGGTATGTTAAACATAGGTAATCATACAGGTATGTTAAACATAGGTAATCATATAGGTATGTTAAAATAGGTAATATAGGTATGTTAAAATAGGTAATCATATAGGTATGTTAAAAATAGGTAATATAGGTATGTTAAACATATGTAATCATAAAGGTATGTCAAATATTGGTAATCATATAAGTATGTTAAAAAAGGTATGTTAAATAGAGGTTATCGTACAGGTATGTTAAAATGGGTAATCGTATATGTAATACAAAAGGTACTTCTTAAACGCTTAGGGACGATGGTTCTTCAGTGGTGTTTTACGTCATTTTCAGCACATTTTAGGCTATCTCCATATTTATATTAAATAAACAGTAACTCTTCTTTAAATTTTCGAACACTTGTTCTTTTTCAAGAAAAAGCACAGAAATACAACTTTTAAGTAAAATCCATCTTGTTGTTTAAATGGCTGACGTTATGATGAAAAATATACCATAACGACGTCACGTCATTTCCTGTATAATTGTGCAGCTGCGTGTCGGCTTGTTAACAGTTAAAAGTGTGAACAAAAATGTGGTGCAAAAGTGATGAGGTGTTTCGTTTCTTAAAAGTAGTTGTACTGAGAAATTACAAAATAAAAACAGGTTAAAAGCACAGTTCTTGTATTTAAGGGATGGAGTGGCTGATGCTGCTCACACCCAGCTTAAAATTGTTGAAGTCTGTGGGCATGACAGTAGCCATGGGAAGTCTGTGGGCATGACATTAGCCATGGGAAGTCTGTTCCAAACCAGTACGGTTGCCGGAAAGAATGAGTACTGGTAGAGATTTATGTTGGTGTGAATTTGGACATATACTGAGGGAAAACAGTTTAACAAGTTTTTGATGCACACTGGAAATAATACATTTTAGGTGGTAAAATCAAGAAACTACTGCCATAGACACAGTTTGTTATTAAACAAACATCAATAACAGTCGAACATCTTATAAATGAACGTAGGGGTCAAGCCCGTAAATCCCAAAATGTCAATATATCTTGTAAACAGGATTATTTGATCTAATCTAAAAAACTTGCTAAACTTTTTTCCCACAGTATATAAAAGCGGGTGGGCATTGACGTATGACGCATGACAAATGACGATTATTTTTTTAAAATGATGGAGGCAGACCACCCACCTTTTCCTGGGTAGACCCAGTCTTGTATATCTGCCGCCATCCGTAAGAATCGACACTTTCTCACTTAAAAGTTAGTTCCTAGTGGGATTCAAACCCGCAGCGGTGCGCTTCAAACGAACTTGTATCGACATGTTTCAGCATTTGCACATAGTCTAATAAATTATAGCTCCAGTAAACACTCATTTATGATACACAAAACCATGACTTTTGCAGTGTATCCCTTATTTATTATGTGTATCTGTTTGTTTTCAAAAGGCGGGGGTTGGATGGTGGGGTCCCTGTTCCCACGTTAAATCCCTCATTAAATAGAGGAGTGAGACATTTTTAAATACATATTTATTATTATAATGCATTATTGTTATTATTATTATTATTATTATTATTGGAAGTATCGGGCTATTATCACAGTCACATGACATGCAACGCACGTTCTTCATTTTCAACAGAAATTATATGCTAATGTCATGTATGACACATCATAAAAGCGGCACAAAACAAATATCGTGTTCTTGATCTTTCCCTCGTACTTTTTTGTTGTTGTTTTTTGTACGGCTATTGAATTTCGTCAAAATATATTTCGTAATTTAACGTTTGTCAACGTAATTATTTTGTGTGTTTATAAGCTAAAAGCTACGACTAATGCAGCTTTAATGGATAAGCTATACAATATACAAAATCGTTCCATTATAACTGAAGTATTGCTTACAGCTTATCAACACACTATGTTATTTCGAGCCGCCACAGAGACAGGGGAAAAATACATAGGAATCCGGAAAACGCGCCCTATTCTTACTGCCGAAACGATTCCTTTGGTTCTTTAACGTGCTCGGTGGGTAGACTCCGGTACATGCGACCGCTCGGTTTACATCCCCGTCTGACGGAAGTATCTTGCATAAGGACATACCGAAGCAACCCAATGGCGCCAGTGAGACTCGAACCCGTGATCTCCGGATTTAGAGTCGATCATGCTTTCCACTGGGCCGCACCGTCCCCTTCCTCCCACGCTCCTTTCCACTGGGTCACAGCGTCCCCTTCCTCCCACGCTCCTTTCCACTGGGCCGCAGCGTCCCCTCCCCACGCTCCTTTCCACTGGGCCACAGCGTCCCCTTCCTCCCCACGCTCCTTTCCACTGGGCCACAGCGTCCCCTTCCTCCCACGCTCCTTTCCACAGGGCCACAGCGTCCCCTTCCTCCCACGCCCCTTTCCACTGGACCGAAGCTTCCCCTTCCTCCCACGCCCCTTTCCACTGGGCCGCAGAGTCCCCTCCCCACACTACTTTCCACTGGGCCGCAGCGTCCCCTTCCTCCCCACGCTCCTTTCCACTGGGCCACAGCGTCCCCTTCCTCCCACGCTCCTTTCCACAGGGCTGCAGCGTCCCCTCCCCACGTTCCTTTCCACTGGGCCACAGCGTCCCCTCCCCATGCTCCTTTCCACTGGGCCACATCGTCCCCTTCCTCCCCACGCTCCTTTCCACTGGGCCACAGCGTCCCTTTCCTCCCACGCTCCTTTCCACAGAGCCGCAGCGTCCCCTCCCCACGCTCCTTTCCACAGGGCCGCAGCGTCCCCTCCCCACGCTCCGTTCCACTGGGCCACAGCGTCCCTTTCCTCCCACGCCCCTTTCCACTGGGCCACAGCGTCCCTTTCCTCCCACGCTCCTTTCCACTGGGCCACAGCGTCCCCTCCCCATGCTCCTTTCCACTGGGTCACAGCGTCCTCTCCCCACGCTCCTTTCCACTGGGCCACAGCGTCCCTTTCCTCCCACGCTCCTTACCACTGGGCCACAGCGTCCCTTTCCTCCCACGCTCCTTTCCACTGGGCAACAGCGTCCCCTCCCCATGCTCCTTTCCACTGGGTCACAGCGTCCCCTCCCCATGCTGCTTTCCACTGGGTCACAGCGTCCCCTCCCCATGCTCCTTTCCACTGGGTCACAGCGTCCCCTCCCCACGCTCCTTTCCACTGGGCCACAGCGTCCCTTTCCCCCCACGCCCCTTTCCACTGGGCCGCAGCGTCCCCTTCCTCCCACGCCCCTTTCCACTGGGCCAAAGCGTCCCCATCCCCACGCTGCTTTAAAGCGACACATGGCAATCTTGATTTTTTTTTTAAAAACTGGCGGCGTCCCGATAGGGTTTTTCTACAAAAACTGCATTTGTTCAGTCACTAATGTTAATAATAAGAATTGTATTAAGCCATTTGTTTATGTATTTTATTATTTTTTGATATTATTGCACTATATTCAAACCTATAGTATAATAAGACGAAATAGGAAATACTTAAAATTTTATTTATTTAAATGTAACCAGGGTAAAAGTAAAAATGATACTGGATAAATAAATCGAGACACCCATTTCAAATACTTCAAGATTGCCGTTTGTCCCGTTAAAAAGTAAGCATACAGACAATAAGAAACAGACGGACATGCACATTTACAACTCAGCATAGAACAGTTGCATCGACAGGATAACGAACAGCTTACCTATACTTTCTCTTGGATAAAATCACAAACATCCTTTCCCGAAAAACACCACTCGCGTAAACCCGTCGCATCAATGAAGACATGTTAATGTAAAATTCGTCGCATCAATGAAATGTTGTTTTATTAAATATGAAAACACCGTGTATATCTAATATATTCAAAACTAATGATGTTCTTTTATAGTAAACATCGAGGTGTGTACATTCCTACGTATAAAGGTAGGGAACCGATACCATGATTTATCAACTCAATGGATACGAGGAATTTACACTAGATTCATTGAGAGATTCGACCTTTAAGTTATGGATCTAACTTAAATCAATTGGTCCAATACAATTACCGATAGGTGAAGTACCGCAGTTTTAGTTCGGCGACCATCAAAAATGTATTATATAAGACAGAAAAAACTCATTTGTATCGATCCTTCGTACAGGTAGCATCGATAAATATACGCCCCCTTTCGAATATATTTTTTAAAAAATATATATATATATTGCCCGGAGCAGGATTTGAACTAGAGCTCACGCTTGAATTATTTGCTACACCCCAGACATTACTACAATAGCTGGTGCATATACATATTAACTACTTAAAGTTCTCCGGCCATGTTTTGTTTCATGAGCATGTTCATGTTTATTTAAATTGAAGTCAATACACAACAATATATATTTACAATTCACACATTGCAATATCTGTGAAAAGCGAGAATAAAACTTTGAACAGGTAAAATTAATCCACAGGTAAATGTATTTATCAATTATCTGGCAATAGTTGTGCAGCTATACAATTCTGATTTACCTCATTTCCCCGTGCAGTCACGCAGTGGTAAAAATAGTATCTACGTCATGTAAATGATACTTATTTAGTAGCGGTTTTCAATACATATTTTTTTTCCGAGACTATCAAGAAATGTTCATATGATGCTTAAGAGTTAAGTTTGTTAATTGATAATACTACAAAAAGGGTGGCCATTCATCTTTAATAAACAAGAACTATCCGGAAGCAGCGCAGCTCGACTGTTTGCCTTTTCAGAAAACTACACCTGACATACTACCAGAAAATAGGCATCTCTCTTTTAAAGAAATAAGAGGTATTCATCTATGAACAATATGAACAAAATCGAATCTAAATTTTCTTTGTGATCATCATATCATGCCAAGTCGTCATGGAACATTTAAAAACAATCCACTTGAAGCTAAATGAGAAGAAAACACACACGATTTGTATGGACAGACATTCAGAAGGACGGACGGACAATCTCAAATCAGTATACACTTCGTTTTCAACAAAGAAGAAAATTGTGAAAATATAGGCACTAGTAATTGTTGGAAGGAGAGTGGGTTGATGGGCAGAGCTTTGCACTATGCTCATAAACAATATCAATAACACAAGGCGTTGTGAAAAAACAGGGAATGAAATGGTGGGAGTGGGGACGGTGATGTCTGAGAGGAGCAGAGGTATGCCTTTAGCAAAACATATTATAAAACACAAACATTTTTAATATTTATTTATTTTTTTAAAAATTGGACCACCAAAATTGAGCTTATTTTTCATCGTAATAAAAATGGTACTAAATGTAAGATGTGTGCACGAAGTCCATACAGGCCAGTGTACAGAACGCCCGATCGTAAATCAGAAGAGCATGTGTTCGAGTCCGGGGAGAGACGAATCTTATTTATGTTTTTTAGAAAATTATAACATGTACGATGCACTATATGAATATAAAATAACATATGTGTAAGTGTAGTTCTACCGTTTTAAAGTCCCTCCGCCTTTGTATCTGTAGATTCCCCTTTATTGTGTAGTCTTAAGTATAGGGTAAGTAGCTTTAAGGGATTCTCTTAAGTTATATTTATTATCTGTAGGTGTGTTCTTTTAATTAGCTAATCCCTAACCTGCACTTGTGGAACAATACCACTGGTGTTTTGTGAATCATAGACATTCCTAGACGAGGGGTATGGCTGCTTTAGTCGTTAGTTCCGAATTGGTTTCCTAAAGAAGGGGTGCTCCTCCTGCGCTAACCTGTTATCAGTATTACTAGTAACAATTATATACTCCTCAAAATAATTTAAGGACCACAAAATAGAACAGTAATAATTACTTAATCTTTAATATTATGGATTTCATATTCATATAAAATGTGTAATGTAACAGAATACAACTAAACTTAAACAATTGATGACAAAAGAACAAAGACTGTAATTTTTTCAATTATAGCACTTTAAAAATTGACCCAAGTCTAAAACATGGTCCTTAATTATTTTGAGGAGTATATTTGAACAGTATCGGAACCTTTTTTTATTATCTTTTATTTAATTGGCCTATAGTAAGCAGATTTCGTCAAAAGTGGTACTGGGTTCATCGAGGTGATTATTTTAATGTTTGGTATTAACTAGCTCAAAGTTGCTGGGAGGTCCCTTTATCATTTTGAAGATGTGCACAACTCGTGGTGAAACCATTAACTACAAGGCAGCAGCATCTGTTCAGTTCTGCTGGTGAGATGATTCTAGACCCATCAGTGTAAATGGAAATGAAATGGAGTTTTACGTCCCGTTAACACATCCTATAAGGTTATGAAGGGACAAGGGAAGCAACCTCAGAGGGAGATGAGATGACGGATAAAGTTTCCCATCAAACATGCCTCCGCCAGTGTGCGAAGCAACCAGCTGGGCAGACGTCTGTATGCTTTAACATCTATATACTTTAACATTCTTCATGATATTTCAAAAATATTTTAAAAAGATAGAGTCTGTCTCAGCTCGTTGGTTATTCTATCTTTTTTGTAGCATGGTGTACTGAGTAACACTGTGACGTCATAGTGACCGTACTCTAAATTCCAATATCCGGTAGTTGTAGTACGGTAAAGCCACGCCCCTTTAGTTAACCTAAATTAAACGATTTAATGCTCTGCATTCATCAAAGGAAATGTCACCGACCATGCTACAACTGCTATTCAGTACATATTTGGTTGAGGCTTCGATGCGTGAATTTACAAACATAAAAGCGTGTTTGGGGCAATAATTTATGAGCACTTCAGTTTTACTTGTTGATTATTTTCGATTTAATAATTCTTAGCGAGGAGTGATTTGGTTATAAAATCTCTGCTACTAACGTACTCCCTGTCAATGACGGCTCATAATTCATTTATCCGTCATTTATTTAAGCCAGAAATATACTTGCTGCTGGCATTAGCTGAATGGGGTTTTACGGCGCACCAAAACAAAAGGGTTATATGGCGCCAGGAGGAAGAAATTCCAGGCCCATCCTCCACTGACATCGAAATAAAGAAACTATCTGCAGAATGGGTCCAGAACCTTCTCACATGCAGAACTGCAGAGTTGCTGCAAATTCTGCTGTAAACTACGGAATCCTGTTACGGCTATCGCGATCTCGCGTTTCCAATTTCGCGAGTTTGCAAAATAAATTTTGCATTCTCGTCCTGTTCTATATTGAAAAAAACGCGATTTTTATCGCATTTTCATTTTGACGAGATCACGAGAATGCGAAATAAATCTCGCATTCTCACCGTATTCTACAACGAAAAAAATGGAGGATTGCACATCAAACTTCTTGCAAACCTCGCAATGTTATAACGGTCTATTCTACAATGAAAAAAACGCGAGGATTGCAAATCAAACTTCGTGCAAACCTCGCGATTTTATTCTGACTAAATTCCGAGAATAAGTACGGAAGACGAGGCACGAATACGCTTCCGTACATTCTCGTCAAAATGAAAAGGTGATAAAATTGCGAGGTTTGCATGAGTTTGGCTTTCAAACTCTGGTTATTTTCAATGAAGAACAGGACGAGAATGCGAAATTTATTTCGCAATCTCGCGAAATTGAAAACGCGTGATCCCGATGGCCCTGACAGGATTTCGTAGTAAACTCCATTTTTCTCGCTTGAGCCACGATAATTGTTTTCTGCCAACACTCAAATGAAACGGGTTTTAAGGCGCACCAACACATGAAAGGTTATATGGCACCTAACAGAAATGAACATGCCAGACTCATCCTCCATGTACATCGAGGTAAAATATGGAGAATGGGCCTAGAACCTTCTCACCTGCAGAACTGCAGAGTTGCAGCAAATTCTAGTGTAGACGCTGGAGCCATGTTTATCGTTTTTCTGCCACTGCTCTAGTGATTTGAGCGAGATGGCACCTGAAACAATGCAGGGGTCATGATGAATGAGCATGAACAAAAGCCTAAAACAAGGTTGATGATGAATACATTTAATGACGAAATGAAGATGAATTTCGGGTGTGTGGGTGGGGGAGTGATTTTACCCCTCTGTCTAGATATGCAGTTGCGCTGTTCTGGGCCGGGAATCACACAGAATGCTGACATGAATAACCATACTGCACTTTTAAATCATAGTAACTACAAATTATTTATTTTTTAATCAACGGACTCAAACATGAATATTATTCTATTAGAGAAGGGCTTTTAAAGGCACACATGACTATATCTGTTTTTTTCCTGTTGTTGTATTATTTACAAAAGTGATGTTTTTTTTGTTTTTATTACAATTAGTTTTAAGAGGCAAACTTTGTCAAAGAAAAAAATCGATTTAAACTGTCTTTTACGGGGTAACATCAAAGAAAAGCCACAAGGCGCCAGCCAACATCATTCAAGACCCATCCTTCATTTACACCGAAATAAAATGATGCAAACTGGGCCTATAACCTTCTCACCAGCAGAACTGCTGTTGCAGGCACTCCATTTGCATTGGAGACATGAACATTGTTTCCACCACCTTAACAACACAGAGGTCATGATGAAGACCTATAGTTTAACAAAATGACCAAGAACTTGGTATGACCGTGCATGGCCACATCCACTGAACCACCAGTGGCACAGGAACCACTGGGCAATTGCTTCTAAAGAACAAGCACCACAAACAATGCACTTTATAAATAATACAAACTCCAAATTGTCATCTGGTTTTAACATTTTAATTTTCCATAAATGTACATGAATCATTAACAATAACAGCACTAAAGCATCACTAACAACTACAACCACAATAATACATCTGTAACAAATATGGCAATTATGTCACATAAAATATATTATTATATATTATTTTAAATACGTAGTTTTCATTGGCTAAAAGGCAGTCACGATTAAGTCATTAATATGAACTATTGAATTTAAAAAGTTTCCTATCCGGTTCAATTTGGTTTTGCAGGTCAGTTACGCTTTCCCATGACGTGACGGCATGCATGTAAGCAAAAAGCAAGCAAACTAAGTTTATACGATTCAGTATAATAAAACAACTATCTACTTCTGTTTCAGTAAATATTTAGAAACTATTCATCCTTGGGAATGACTATTGCCCCTCAGCAGTAAACTATTGACCTCGACTTTGTCTCAGTCAATAGTTTACTGCTTCGGGTAATAGTCATTCCCTTGGATGAATAGTTTTTAACCTTTGACCTCAACAGAAGTAGATAGTTGTATCCTATGAACAGTAGTATGGCTTTCATGTAAAACGTCACATAATTGTGTACCAGAATATTTACATAAGCTGGTATATGTCAAATAAGTGCTAGTCAGGGGCAGAACCTTACTGTAAAACGTCACATAATTGTGTACCAGTAAGTTTACATAAGCTGGTATATGTCAAATAAGTGCTAGTCAGGGGCAGAACCTTACTGTAAAACGTCGCATAATTGGGTACCAGAATATTTACATAAGCTGGTATATGTCAAATAAGTGCAAGTCAGGGGCAGAACCTTACTGTAAAACGTCACATAATTGTGTACCAGTAAGTTTACATAAGCTGGTATATGTCAAATAAGTGCAAGTCAGGGGCAGAACCTTACTGTAAAACGTCACATAATTGTGTAACAGTAAGTTTACATAAACTGGTATATGTCAAATAAGTGCAAGTCAGGGGCAGAACCTTACTGTAAAACGTCACATAATTGTGTAACAGTAAGTTTACATAAGCTGGTATATGTCAAATAAGTGCAAGTCAGGGGCAGAACCTTACTGTAAAACGTCACATAATTGTGTACCAGTAAGTTTACATAAGCTGTTATATGTCAAATAAGTGCAAGTCAGGGGCAGAACCTTACTGTAAAACGTCACATAATTGTGTACCAGTAAGTTTACATAAGCTGGTATATGTCAAATAAGTGCAAGTCAGGGGCAGAACCTTACTGTAAAACGTCACATAATTGTGTACCAGTAAGTTTACATAAGCTGGTATATGTCAAATAAGTGCAAGTCAGGGGCAGAACCTTAATGTAAAACGTCACATAATTGTGCGCAAGTCAGGAGTGGTACCTGACTGTATAAGAAATCCGCGGGCGGGACTTAAAAATAAAAGATAAATGTTGCTTCAATGAAAGTCTGTAAACATTTTCATAACTAAAAACAATGAAGTTTACAGTTTGCTGAGATGACATTTAAGTGCATTTGTTAAAAAAAAAAAATTCATTCTATAAAAAAAATCATCAGTTCCAAAAAGTAGGTCAAGGTCATAGATGTAATCCATGCGTCTAAAAAATGCACTACCCAAGACACAACTATGTCAAAATAGAATGTTTTGTCTTCCATAGATTAAGCTATAAACTAGGTTTAAAGCATCTGCTATAAACTAGGTTTAAAGCATCTGCTAAAACTAGGTTTAAAGCATCTAGTGCACATCCACATTTGCTTTTTGGCAAGTTGTGATGTACTACCCAAGAAACAACTATAAGCGAAGTTTGAAAGGTCTAATGCATAGTCTGTGAGAAATTGACCTAAATGCAAAAGTTGAAAGTAAACATTATTACTAAAAAGTAAGTTATCTGCCCTTTGCTTGGAGGGTCAAGGTCACTTCCACATTTGCTTTGTCATGTTACGATGTACCACCCAAGAAACAAATATATGCAAAGTTTCAAAGGTCTAGTCTAGTGCATACAGCTTGTGAAAAAGCGACCTAAACGCAAAAGTTGAAGGTAAAAATTATTAAGTTATCTGCCCTTTGCTTGGAGGGTCAAGGTCACTTCTACATTGGCTTTGTCACGTTGCAATGTATCTCACTAAGATACAGCTATAAGCTATGTATCTCCTAAGATACAACTATAAGCAAAGTTTGAAAGGTCTAGTGCATACAGTTTGTGAAAAAATGACCTGAACACAAAGTTGAAGGTAAAAATTATTAAGTTTTCTGCCTTTTGCTTGGAGGGTCAAGGTCACTTCTACATTGGCCTAGTCACGTTGCGATATACCACCCAAGATACAAATATAAGCAAAGTTTGAAAGGTCTAGTGCATAAAGTTTGTGAGAAAATGACCTTCACCGCCGCCGGGAAAGCAACACCTATGTCTCTTTAAAGACAATAAAAGTTGAACTTTCAGTCTTCGAATTAATCAAATAGCCCAAAGCCCGGGGCTAGTAACTGTCATTCGGGCTAGTCAGTCTTCGAATTAACCCAATAGCCCAAAGCCCGGGGCTAGTAAACTGTCATTCGGGCTAGCGATTTTGTTAAAATTTATGTAGTCGGGCTTAAGGAAAATGTACGGGTTTTCAATGAGTATATAAGAATTCGGGCTAGTGACACTAAAATTGTAATTCAAAGACTAAAACTCCAATGACTTCCAATGAATATGTTCTTGACTTTAATCCCATAATTTACTTAATTGTTCTTAAAAAATTGGGCTTACAAGGTTATTTGCCAAAAAAAAAAAAACAGTTTGTAAAATATTTGTTGCATACCAGGGACCCCACTCCCACAATCTCAAATCCAAGATCTGTCTCCACATCCCCAGGAAACGTGCAGTATGCAATGTAAAGACATTAGTTATGTAGGATTCAAAAGGAACCACTACCACTAATACCGTTAGTAATGCCTCATAAAATATATATTAAGTTTACTTTGAGGTAAACCACAAAGTCAATAGTGACATATAACAAGGATATGGTGTCATGAAAACAACCCCATTTTTGCGGCAGAAATACTATCCCTAAGTAACATTAACATTGTAATGGTTGGAGTTACATGCCTGCTGACATGCGCTAAATATATCTGACAAAGTATTCATAAAATGTAATGTTTTTTCTTAGTCTTTATCACATACCGAATGTAATAAAGTAACTTTATATTTGGTATCATCAGTGGAGTATCATAAATAAAGAGATTTTATAAATAAAGTTGTCCACATTTAATAACGTAATGATTTCGAGGCGAGCTCAAGTGGGGTTTGCAGCTTCAAGTGGGGTTTACAGCGTACCAACTCAGAAATGGTTAAAAAATCAAAATGGAAAACATTAAACCAAACAATATGGAAGTATACAATAACATACTTCCCCTAAAAGTAGCGCCTCCCACCTTCTTAAAAAAAATATTGCCCGAGGGCTACTATTAGGGCAAATACAGTAAATGAAAATATCAGCATATCAGGGATAGGACGAGATGAAAACAATTAAAGGGACACATCGCCATCTTTAAGCATTTTCCACCCATTAAAATCAGCACCTAGATCATTAATCCAGCATCATGTTGATTTTTAAGCTCCGAATTGTATGACTTTATAAAATTTATGCAAACAGGTGTAAAGTTACTATAACACTGGATAAATAAAGGTGCAAATTTGAATAGTTGACCATTCTGCGAGATTGCTGTGTGACCCTTTAATAGCAGCTGTAAAGATAACTAAGGCTTTAAGACTCTGTTTTACATTACATGATACCAGGCATGCTGTTGATCACAACTTCGGGTTTTATTTATAAACTAAAAAAAATAAATTGATTTGTAAACTGTTATTGTGTAGACAGGGTAGTGATTGTGGGTTTTGATATACAAGTTGATGTTTGGTGAATTTATGAAGCATGAAACAGGTTGTTTAAAATGCCACTGTTAACTGTTACGCAGTTATCATATTGCACTAACCGGTTTGTCTATATGGTTAGGCCATGATAAATCAATTGCTAGACTATCTATTTCATCAAATTAGTGGCGAATGGTGCACTTTTTTCTAATTTTATTATTCCTATGAAAACCAAAAACTTCATTTAAAGGCAAACAGGGCATACTTGCAATCAAATGGCACCAAAACTTTGTTTGCTTGAATGATGTTAGGACATATATGGGGGTTGATTTGTTTGTGGTAGAGGCAGACCACCCCATTTTCCTGGGTAGAACCAGTATACTGTATGCATCCCGCCATCCATAAGATTCAACACTTTCTCACTTGGCAACATAACTAAAATTCGGTAGCATCAAACATGTTTTTTTGAGAAATCCACAAAAAAGCACTTGTGGGCAGGCCAAAAAATGGTAGCAGACGGGGATGAAAAATCTAGCAATTAATTTATCATGGCCTGATGAAAACACTATTATACATGTATGACTGAAAGTTTAATTTAAATAGTAAATACAGCAGATAAATGGTTATTAAAACCAGGACTTTATTCTACCTACAGTCCCTGTTAAAACTGATATATGGTTTTCTTTGGATATAAAACACAATTTTTTTATTTATCAATCGTCTACATAATGCACAATTACTCAACATAATACATTGTGTATAAATGCTCAGGCCATACAACAATAAAAGTTGGTCTGCAATATAAATGGTTTACCATATTGACAAAAACAATTCTAGAACCTTTTTAGGCTTAGAAATGATTATTTCAAACATAAAATATATACAAACGAATCAACATAATTCACTCAGCTAGCATAAGGTGAGTACACTGTACTCAATATTCAAAATGAAATAAGAGTTGTACAGTAAAGCCTGCCTTGAAAGATCCCTATCTTTACCGTAGCACCTCCAAAAAGCTGATTTTTCATGGATCGGTTCTTAAATAACAGGTATTTTCTCAGCTAGTTTCATTGTGCAAGAAAGAGATCAGACTTAAAGGGGTTGATGCATTATTTTCAAATAACAAACAAGATTTATTAAAAGGGCTCTGAAAAACTTGAAAAAAGCTGGAAGTATTATCAAAATGCCATGAAAAATAAAGGAGATATGACCTATTGAAAGTTTGCAAGAATATAAATATAGGAGGCCATCTTGGAATGATGACATCATCGCATTTTTTTTACCATATATGATATTGCATGAACCCCTTTAATAGCTGGTTCATTTTGCAAGGTGGAAGTGCTTCTTAGAAGAGAAGATACTCTTCCGGTTGTTCGTTTCGGGACTCCTCTTCTCGGAAGCTCTGCTGTCTCTGCTGATTTGAAATAGAAAGAGACGGCAGAGAAGAGAAGATAAGATGTTCAAACTTCCGAACTATTTCAATGTATAGAGGTCATAAAATTATCCAAATATGCCGTTTAGAAGTCTATATTAGAAAGATGCTTGTTCTATTAGTCAAAAATCCTCTACCTCTTCTAATGTGCGTTCGATTAGAGCAGTGCTCTGCTTTCTTCTATCCTCTTGTACTCTGCCCAGAAGAGACCAAACGAACCAGCTACAATTCTTTACTCATAACGAGTATATCACTCAGCAGACGGCATTTATGACATGAAGCCCTCATACAAAACCAAACACATAAACACACATAAACACTAGTTTTACAACCCTTATGTCAAATGTCCAATGATTTATTTATTCACATATATTCACATTCATCATCAAGTAAGAGAACACAATAGACCCTCAAATAAATGAGAACCCACAAGGTCTGGCTTAAGAGCAAAAGATATGTAATATAACTAGAAAGGTATTCCATGGAACACTTGTGCTGCCTGCCCAGTGCTTAATTCAGTCAGTTATAAGCTAGGTTTTATGAAAAGGGGCATAACTCTGCCAAAATGAGCAGAGTTATTGGACATGGGTAACAACATTCCATGCGTTAAGATGAAGACATGTATGAAGTTTTTATGAACATAGATCTAATACTTTTCACGTTTAGCCAAGGTTTGTATGTTGCAGTTTTAAAAATGATGATGGATGACAGACGGATGATAGATAAAGTGATCCCTAAGTGTCTGCCATGCTATGCTGGTGTGAATGTAAGATCGTATGGGTTCACGACGATGTTTGAGTGACAAGAGAGATTATGCAAGTAACCAATGATTGGAAGGTATTAATAAAATAAGGTATTAATATAATGTTTAATAATGATGCTGTAGTTAGATTTGATTGGAAGATAGAAATAAGGGTAAAAAGGTGTGAGTTGATATACATGAGGAGAGAAGTCAGTTGGGTAATAGGATTGAGAGGTGAAGGTTGGAAGAGTTGAATTCTAGGGTTAAGAAGTTAGGTTGACAAGTTATAGAAAGTGAGAAGTTAGGCGAATGATCAGTAATAAGGACGTAGGCTATCAACTATTGAGTACAGATGGACAACATTAATAACAAGTATAATTGTGGTGTTTAAATTAAGCATTCCCCAGTGTCTAAATATAGACCCAGTGAATAGAAGGTAAAAATGAAGCCGGGTGACATATTAGTACCATAACTTATAACACTCTAGGGGTGGAGCAAAGTTTATGCCTGTATTTAAACCATATTTATATAATAATCCACAATACCATGACTGGTATACAATACAATAACAATAACCAAACACTAATATCGCCAGAAACCGGAAAAAAACGCTTTCTTTTTGATTTTTTCGCTCACAGTTTTGAATGTCAGTGTTTCAAAACAAATTCACAAGCATGTTGAATCACAATATGTTATACTGCAAGAACCATACAAAAAAAAATCATTACCACACTGTCTCTTATTTCTGTGCCGCCCATCCCCAGCCATCCCCGCCCTAATATTTTTTTTCAAATATGCCTCATTTTTTTTTAAAAACAAAATAACGGCACCCCACTTACCCACCGAGGTCATGTGGCAGAGACAATATAGTACATCTAAGAACTATATATCAGTGCTTGAGATAAAGAGTTTGAGCTGTTATATTTCTGACAACTGCAACACTTTGTGGACCATGCAGAGTACAACATGTTTCATATTTCACTGAAATCACTTTCACTGTGGTACCAGTATGTCACATATACTTCACAAAGGCAGCAAGTACATCTACTCTTGTCTAGACCACTTTCTCCAGCCCTCCCTTCTTGAATCCAACTTGTGATTACAACTTTGGTCCACTCTTGTCTACCGTAACTGTCTTCTTCAGGCCTCCTTTCTGGAACCCCGAGATGGAGCCCAGGAGTGCGCCTCTACCAGATGCTGCTGCTGCAGGTGGCATTGCTGCGGCAGGGGGTGGGGGAGGAGGAGCAGGGCCTGTTGGGGGTGGGGGTGGGGGAGGAGGAGCAGGGCCTGTTGGTGGTGGGGGAGGAGCTGAAAAAGAAAACAAAATGCATTTATCTTTACTGTCAAATAAAAATGTCTTATTTCCAATTCTTACAGCGCCCTGGTGATATACAAAGGGGGCACTCTTATTTATTTTTTTAAGTTTTTTTTTTTTTTCAATTCATTTGTGTGTGTTTTTTTAAGTGTTTTTCAGGCTTATACTTGAAAGCAGTTTTTGCCAGACTATATTTGCCAAATTGAGCCTCAATGTCATTCACACTGAATCTAGAATCTAAATCTTACTTTTATTTTACATTAAATACTCGCATAATAAATTAAAGTATTTTTTGTCAAGCATTTTTTTTATAAATTATATTAAAAATATTTTATTTTTTAGTAAAATTTGTATTGCATAAAATGTAGAAATTTAAACACTAGTTTAACACCTCACCAAAACATGTTTTATTACCAGGTCACCCACCTACAATCTACCTGCCAGCATCAGTAACACTAGTATCCCAGGATTTTTAATGGCTTTTAATAACCAACACCTTGTAAAGTGAAGCAGTTAATTCAACATAACTGCATTAATAATCTGTGAATTGTAAATGATCCATCTCAAATTTGATATAAAAAATCTTAGCCCATGACATTTTTCTAATTCTTTCACTTTTGTACAACAACTTGAATACATTTTATATTGTATGGCCTCAGGCCTTAGTGAATAAATTATGAAGATTATTTCACATGAAAGACAAGGAATGCAATTTTTTTTACTAGTATAACATTGACATATCATTTGTTTCAGCTACCATACTTCTTTTTCGACCTTTTGTATCCACAAATCAAAATTCAATAATTGTTTGACCTTTTGTATAACACTAATAAAAAAAATATAATAATTTCCACGACATATTTAAAATAGCGCCCCCTTGGCATTTTGCATAGCACTACTAATAGGGGAAATACAGTACTCGCCAAAATTAAGAGTAACTAACCAAAATTAAGAGTAACTTGCCAAAATGAAGAGTAACTAGCCAAAATTAAGAGTAATTAGCATAATTGCCAATTAACAAACATGATCAGGTGCTATTTATATTACTGTTAAACATTACATGCTATCAGATGTGGCTATAATTGACATTACAGAACAGCATACACATCTGATTAGATATTTTTTCATAGCAAGTCAATCAAGATTGCTGTAAAAACAAGCTTCATGTATAACACTGATAATAATTTACAGGCCTTTTGCAGTAATAGTTGCTGTACAAGAGATGGCAACTAGCATTTTCATACAAACAAAGACGCATTTTCACAGAAACAAAGACGCATTTTCACAAAAACAAAGACGATACAAATTGTTGTTTATAATACAACATTTAAAGGTACATAAAAAGTATATTAATGCACAACAGAATTATATAGCTTTGGGGTAACTATATGCAACATAAGCCTTTACATTTTCTAATTATTAGTTTGGCTTGCCAGAGATGTAAGAAGCATAGCTCTGGTGGATTTATATTTTAACTTTTTATGGTCGGTACACCGCAAGAGCTAGGATTCTCATGGGGTTCCATTACATGCACTTAAGTGTTAGTTAAAAGAGATCACATCCAATGACGTCTATTTACAAGTGATGTTTAGTCCATACAAGGCATACAACTACACAGATAAATAAAATAATGTGAAGATTTAAATAGCAATTTTTCTCCTAAAAACGATCTTTATCTTTCTCATTATTATTAAAAGTATCTACCAGTAACACCTATTTTAAAATTAATGATGATTTAGGTCTCACTAAACAGTTATTTCCCTTGCCAGTCACGGTAGGAACTTTCTGGAGCTTAAAAATAAAGATCTGTGTTATTCGGTTCTTGTTTATTTCTGAAAATGTGCAAATATTTTCTCTTTTTTTGTTGCAGGTGACACGAATGGGACAAGTTCATGACTTCATACAGGTTAGGATATGCCTGAATGTTTCTGAGCCCAGATCTGAGAATCTAATACTGGGTAGTGATACATTTGAAAATGTCAGTGAAATGGACAAATACAAGAGGGTCTCTTCAAACTATTGATTTAAAAAAAAAAGCAAATTGGTCAACCCCTTGTTTTTTGCTGGATATTTCGCACAACAGACATCAAGTTTCGCAAAGAAATAATTTTTAAGAAAATTCATTAACTTCTACCGTGGTCCAGAGGGGTCCTGCTACATATACAGAGCTATGTAAAATTAACTGTGTTGTGAGACGTCTAACTTAAAATGGATAACAATGTCTAATTTTACTGGATAATTATGCTCAAACATTTTTTTTTTGTGCTTTGCACTGGCAATAGACTTATGCCCCACTTAAAAAGAAGTGAGTCTTCGCCTCCATAAAACGTGAGAAACTGAGTGCAATGCTGTAAAAAATGAACACATTTAGTCCCTTTCCCAACTATCCGCTCTTCTATGCCAATCTCTAATCTTGGATCTAATCTCTGTTTTTCTTTTGGCGACTCAGACCGACCTAGATCAGGTGATACATAAACTATCAGACTAAAACATAGTTTATACTTGTTAGAAAGGTGACAAAACTATTATATAACTAGAAAATGTGTACAGTGGACAAGGATGCCACAATCATATAAATAGAAAATGTGTACATTGGACACGGATGCCCCAGTCTGAGTTTTGGATGGTAACGTTAGAACAAGACGGCCACAAATGATCAAATACAAGAACTTTTAAAAAAACTTGACTGAACAACATCAACAACGTGCCCATCTCCACATCATATTGTTATAACCTAAAAACTTTAAGCTGGTTTTGATAAACTGTCAAAGTGTCAAACAGTAAGTGTCACGGAAACAAACAGACAAGGGTAACACTACATGTACGTGCCCATTCCACTACGTGATCTGGGCATAAAAAGTTAAAAATCCCAAACTCGGCATTATCTAGCTACAAGAAATTCAAAACATACATGTTATAATTGCCTCACTCTAAAACTAAGGCTGTATATAGAAGGTGTATAAAGACAGTTACGTGTCGATCATTTCCGCAGCTACAAACTTAAAATTATGTGATTCAGTTTCACTCATTTTTTTTTCCTTCAAAAAAATAAATAAATTTAAAACTGACTCACACTTTCTTATTAAACGATAACTTTTGACAAACACACCTGTATTAAAAGACCACCTCTGTTGAAATACCAATTGTGAGGAGATGTGCGTTTTGTTGCATTATATTTATAGGCAAGTGGGATATGCACATCAAAGATTTTACTCCCACAGATATTCATAGTTCAAATGGACACAAGTCTGTAAAAAAGCAGTGACCACAGCATGCGAATTCTCAGTCAGCGGTGAAGATTAGTGTTAAGGTTAACAGCAATCATGTTAATTCACGCAATCATGTTAATTCACAGCAATCGGGTTAATTCACAGCAATCATGTTAATTCACAGCAATCATGTTAATTCACAGCAGTCATGTTAAGGTTCACAGCAGTCATGTTAAGGTTAAATTCACAGCAATCAAAACAATGCCCATTAGAGTTGCATAGATGCAGCCCAGATTCCACAGAGTTGGTGGTGGTGAAGATTTGTGTGAAGTTTCATAACATGGCATGTGAGAAGTTTTTTTCATAGAAATTCAATGTTTTTGTGGAGATATGGTTTTTATAAAAACAAGAGGCCCAAGAGGGCCTGTGGACGCTCTACTGTTTAATATGGCTCTTATAACATCAATGAAGCGAATGACTATCATCTTAAAGAGGCAAAATATAGACTTTTTAACTAAATCAAGAGCTATAACTCTGCCATTACTGGTCCGATCTGGCTGCTTTTCGAACTTGGCCAGTAGAGACAATAAAAATCAAAAAATTCAAAAAAAAAAAACATAAAAAAAAAATTCAAAAAAAAAAAAAAAATTCAAAAAAAAATCAAAAAAATTCAAAAAAATAAATTATCAAAAAAAAAAAAATCAATAACAAAAAAAAAATCAATAAAATATCAATAAAATAATAATATAAAAAAGAAAGTCGTAAAATCTGGTAAAGTGTGGCAAAGATCAGATGCAAAATGAAGGCCCTATCGTATGACGAGGCAAATTATAGCATTTTTTAACAAATCAAGGGACATAACTTCGCTGTTACTGGTCCGATCTGGCTAGTTTTCGAACCTGACCGAGCTTTCATTGACATTAACAATCTGATAGAGCCTGGTAAAGATCGGATGAAAAATGAAGGCCCTACCGTCTTAACAAGACAAAATATAGCATTTTGAACTAAATCAAGGGCCATAACTCCGCTGATACTGGTCCGATATGAATGGTTTTCGAACTTGTCCAAGCTTTCATTGATATTAACAATCTGATAAAGTTTGGTAAGGATCGGAACAATGAAGCCCCTATCGTCTTAACGAGGCAAAATATAGCATTTTTAACTAAATAAAGGGCCATAACTCCGCTGTTACTAGTCCTACATAGCTGGTTTTCGAACCTGTCCGAGCTTTCATTGATATTAACAATCTGATAGTGTTTGATAAAGATCGGATGAACAATGAAGCCCCTATCATCTTAACGAGGCAAAATATATCATTTTTACCTAATCAAGGGCCATAACTCTGCTGTTACTGGTCCGATAAGGCTGGTTTTTAAACTTGTTCGAGCTTTCAACGACATTAACAATCTGATAAAGTTTGGTAAAGATCGGATGAACAATGAAGCCCCTATCGTATTAATGAGGCAAAATATAGCATTTTTAACTAAATCAAGGACCATAACTCTGCTGTTACTAGTCCGATATGGCTGGTTTTTGAACTTGTCCGAGCTTTCATTGATATTAACAATGTGGTAAAGCTTGGTAAAGATAGGATGAAAAACGAAGGCCCTATCGTCTTAACGAGGCAAAATATAGCAATACAGCATTTTTAACTAAATCAAGGACCATAACTCTGCTCTTACTGGTCCGATTTGGCTGGTTTTCGAACTTGTCCGAGCTTTAATTGATATTAACAATGTGGTAAAGTTTGGTAAAGATAGGATGAAAAATGAAGGCCCTATCTTCTTAACGAGGCAAAATATAGCAATATAGCATTTTTAACTAAATCAAGGGCCATAACTTCGTTGTAACTTGTCCGATCTGGCTGGTTTTTGAACTCATCCGAGCTTTCATTGATATTAACAACCTGTTAAAGTTTGGTAACGATCGGATGAAAAATGAAGGCCCTATCGTCTTAACGAGACAAAAGTTAACGACGGACGGATGACGGACGACGGACAATTCGGCATCCCATAAGCTCTGCTGGCCTTAGGCCAGTAGAGCTAAAAACTGCCTGATTAGGCAGATCGTCAATTGGTGGTGAAGATTTGTGTGAAGTTTTACTGCAATCGGTGCAATGATCTGGGAGATGCAAACAATATTTGTGAACATTTTAAAAGACGTATTTATTTTTTTAATCACTGGCTTACAAATAAGGTATATTTTAAAATTTACCAGCATTTTAAAAAACAAACATGCAATGCCAATAGTGCCCAGAATTTTTAGGATTGTTCCTGTATAATAATCTATAACAGTCATTATTATAGTATCCAATCAGAATGGAGAGATTCATTAAGTATCCCAACAGAATGGAGAGATTTGTCACATATCTCCTAAACCCCGACAGCCTTCTATGTACAGCTTAGTTTTCCTTTACACCAGATTACACCAGTACATTCAAAAGAAAAGACAACAGCTCACAATACATACAAGAGTTACCTACAGCCCACAATACACAGAAGTGTTACCTAGTTAGAGTCCTTCGGTAAATCTGCAGGAATCATACAGAAATCTCATCTAAATCTCCCAGAATAATTAGGTGACTATAATTTTCTTCTTTCATATAAGACACTGTACAATACAGTACATAGAATATTTAATACATTGTTAAATATGTTTAAGCAACAAGTTTGAGCCTTGGTCACATTTTAAAACCCATCCAAGCATGGAAGATATGTAACATAATATATCTAGTCTGTTTAACAGTGTTGCTATTTTTTTTAAGAGTTTAATTGATTTTAAGGCCAAATAAAATTACACGTGTGGTTCCTATTACATGCTGAAAAAAAAATAGGGTAGGTAGGTGGAGAAAATATATATTTTTTAAAAATGTTTTATTTTATATTTTGTCTTTATTTTTACTATAAATAAATAAACCTAAGTAACTATATATTTGTTGATATCATCAGATACAGAACCGATAGAAAAAAAAAAGAAGAAAAATAGAAAACATAAAATGCAAACGTTTTTTTTTTTGAGGGGTTAAAAATGTTTAGGGTCGGCCCCTAAAAACAAGGTCGATCGGCAAACCGGAACCACACCTATTATTTCATTTGTCCTAATTGCTTTTTTGAGTGCCTTGGGCAAAGAGAGTCTGAGATTATTATGACAATTCCTTCTAACGGCATATGTGCCGCCTGCTCCCACTTTGTTTTAACAATTATCATACCATCATTATTATGTGTTGCACAAAAAGCTAAATGTTATGTTTTGATGTTAAGTAACTTTATACAGTTTAAGGCATTAGCAGCATATCACACTCAAAATTCCTTTTCCATAATACATATTATTGCATTCTGGATCTATAACATGCATTCAAGTCATGAGAATACGCACAAAAAACTGCATACTGTCTAAACAATCTCTGTGCAAGTACATCATTTACGGCGTGAATAAGTACAGCTTATGCATCACTTTACCGTATTCACCCCAAAAAGGACCCTGGGTGCTTAAACAGTTCTAAAGAATGGGCTCTTATCAAAGAACATTATGACCTCTTCCAGCTTGCCAGAAACCAACCACGTACCGTCTTACATCCCTGTTGCCATAAACTGCCTTTGAATTTCGATCAATATATATCAATTATGCTTACTTTGCACAGACAAAAAACTGCACTCGTACACATAATGACTCATCAATGACTGAAAAACATACATAATGATAGATAAGTCTTTTTGAATTTTGACTTCGGCTGATTGATGATGAAAGAGGGTGCTTAAAGTGGCAGGAATGCATTTATAGGGATGAATACGGTATTCCATTTTTAAAATCAGTACCCTAAACAGACTCATATTCTGTATTAAACCATTTTGAGTACCAAACTTCAATTTCAAACTAAATATAACCTTTTCAGGAGGAGTCTATACTTTGATTTCAATGAACATACATATACAACGTAATTTTTACAAAATAATGACAGAATATATATTTCAGTATATTCCATTGTAGGGAACTAATGTAAATTAGTTAATTAAAATAACTTTTTTCATTCAAATTTTCAGTCCCATGACCTCCTTCGGGAGACAAATTTATTTCACAGCCTACTTTGTGACTTTAATATATTTCGCAAAGCAGAAATACAAATAATAATAATAAGAAGAAATGTCGATGTAAGTGACAAATACCCCCCGAAGTGATTTTGACCTTTGATCTCTAAAAGCGACCTTGACCATGGAGCCACGGACTTGGATGTTGCGTGACAAGTCGTCATGTCGTGGTGAGCACTTGTGCCAAGTTGTTTGAAAATCCGACCAGTAATGCCAGAGTTATTGACCTGTCACGATTGTACGGACGGACGGACGGACTGATGGACAGTGCGACTACTATATGCCGCCCTTCGGGAGCACAAAAATGGCCTAAATTGTGGACACTGCCATGCCCCAAGTCATAACAATGTATACCATCAATGTCATATATACTCAGCTGCAAAAGAAACTGGACACTTTGAACATTTTACTTTACACCCTATCCTCTTTATCAAGCGGCAGTCCCTTAATGATTCGACATATTGAAAAACAAATGACAACATGATATTGGCAATGGAATGATAAAAACTTTGGTACCAAACATGGCATATTCATTTTGGAATTTGTCAATTTAATTCCAAAAAAACTTTATATAATTTAATCTAAACAAAACTCAGTGTCCAGTTTCTTTTGCATCTAAGTATATATGCATCTAAGTATATATTAATGACACACAAACTTTTTGTTTAGCTTGAGCTTGAGACTGGTACTCAAAATGTTATGACAGAGAATATGGAACCAATGGGAAAATATTTTGCACTGCATCCGCAAAATGCCACCACAATATTTTATTTCACCAAATTCAAAAGCCAATGCATATACATACAAATCCACAACCCCTCTCACCCACATACCTGGTGGTGCAGACGATGCTCCCTCTGTAGTTGCTGATGGACCCGACAAAGTGGCGCCATCTGTAGAAGAGCCAGTCTTACTAACGTCTCCATTCTCAAGTGCCTTCTGAAAGATGTTTGGAAATTTAATTGGAGACATTCAAAGCATGTAATTTAAAAAAAAATAAAAAAATTTGAACTCTTTCAGTCATTTAACGGTTGCAAAATCTGATTAATGGCAACGTATTGGCATAGACATTGAGCAAGATTTGCAATATTTAAAAGACTAATTTACTGTCTCAAAAGTCAGAATTACTAGACTGGTTAACATGTTTGTAATACATTCCATTCTTTTCATCAGGCCACACCAAATTAATTTCTTGGTCATCAGATTTACCGCATCAGTTTTCTCTCAAAGTAAAAAAACACATTTTTTTTAATCCACTCCCGCCCGCATCACATTCGAAAAAAGTGAAAATATTTTTTGCATGCGGGGCCTTTTTACTTACGATCGCAATGCACATTAAGTGCAATGTAGCCTTTTACTCGATTATAATCTATACAACAAACGCACCACCAGATCGTCAATCAAGCGCACCTAACAAAAATGGCAGCCACCAGTTCTGGTTTTCGCTTTATTTCATGTGACCAATACTATATACTGATAATACCCATTTCAGTATTCTTGTTGCACCTATTATTGTTGTTATGAAGTTTCTTGCTTCTTTTAGTGCATTTTTATGACAGATAGTCCACAGTTATTCAGTTTTATTTAAAGTTTATTTTATATTTGTAGTTTATATTACATCAACTTGATTTTTTTTTAAGAAAAGGAGTAGCTTTATGTCATGTGATCTATACTCTTCAGCTAGTGTAGTGCATCAGTTGTCTGCAATTTAGAGAGGTAGATTCTTTCAATAAAAAAAATCTCAGTTTTGTGTTGTATTAAAGATGAATGGCCACCCTTTTTGTAGTATTATCAATTAACAAATTTGACTCTTAAACATCATATGAACATTTCTTGATAGTCTCGGAGATAAACATATATTGAAAACTGCTACTAAGTTGTATATAAAAATAAGTATTATTTGTATGACCTAGATACTACTTTTATCACTGCATGACTGCACAGGAAAATGAGGTAAATCTGAATTGTATAGCTGCACAACTATTGCCAGATAAGTTAACTGATAAATACATTTACCTGTGGATTAATTTTACCTGTTCAAAGTTTTTTATGTCATCAAATAAAATCTTATTCTCGCTTTTCACAGATATTGCAATGTGTGAATTGTACATATCTATTGTTATGTATTGATTTCGATTTAAATAAACACAAACACGTTTATGAAACAAAACATTGCGGGAGAACTTCAAGATATATTGCACTACATCATTAATTATCTTTTTTGTGACTGCCATTGTTTCTTCAACATTTAATGCAAAATAAAAATAACAATTTCTGCTGGTTCTGTGTTGTGTTTGATAGAATTGTTTCGTGGAAGACTGAATAATGATACTTTTACCCTTATTCCATATTGTTATAACCTTTAATTACATGGAACTGCTTGTATTCTGTATAATATACCCATTACGTATTTCCTTATATTAACCATGTGTAATACAAGGCGACCGAATCACTCGTCCTATGTATCACTCCACGTATTTACAAACAAGCATGCCGGACACTTGGCCGATAAACGCGATTTTGTATACTGACCTGTGAAAAATAAGTATGAAAAATTCAATTTCCATGAATATTCAAAATTCAAAATTTCAAAATTTCAAAATTTCCAAATTTCAAAATTCCAAATTCCAAAATATTAAAATTTCAAAATTCACAATTTCAAAATTCATATGATAAAAAGGATCTGACACTCGTTGTCATTTCATACACAATTTTATTAAACTCGTCCAGGAATTTGTTATTAAGCTCGTCGGAGGCTCGCTTAATAACAAATTCCTGAACTCGTTTAATAAAATTTTGTATAAAATGACAACTCATGTCAGATCCTCTATGTCTGAGAAATTTTACATTTAGCTCTTCAAGTCATTTTCCTAATGCAGTAAAGTACAGACATGTATACCCTACAAAAGTAACTTTATATAGTTACTATAAATTTGCTTTACAATCTCACCTTAATTATACCTTTTCGCGTTCTCGTTCGCTCCATAAATTTCCGAAATGGATAAGAATTTATTTATTTTTACGCGCTCGCTGCATTTTTAAAAAAAATAATCTGATGACCCAATTATTTAATTTGGTGTGGCCTCAGTTTACTAACAGTTTTTGACTGTTTTACATCACATGACTGATTGCAACGGGTAATGCAGTATTTGATGGTTTATCTGATTTCAGGGTTTAAAAAGTATTTAATTTCACGAATCAATTAGCATAAATCAATTCTCAAAGTTTTAGACACAAGAAAGTCTGCCTGTTGGCAATAAATGTCTAATATGTCTAAGTCGAAAAAAAAGGCCATAATTTTACTAAAATGCAATACAGAGTTATGAAACTTGTGTGTCTGAACTGACTTGATGCTACTGGAGACATGAAGTGTGAATAAATCGGAATGAACAATGCTGAAGATATCAGAATGTGAACAAGAGCTGTCGGAGAACAGCGAAGCTCGCCTATTCGATTTTTCAGAGAATAATAAATTATATAGCCAGTATATACCATCAGAAATCAAGGCTAAAACAATGTTGGGGTGGGGTTGGGGTGCGGGGCAGGTATAGAAATTCGGGCCGATATAAAATTATTGTTAGAATCTCATAAAAATTATAGTAAAATTTGAGGCAGGGTGTGATTTTTTTTTATCAGTTTTAATCCAAAATTGCTGTCATTTTAAAGAAATTTGTGGTCGAAAGGCAACTCGGGGAGGGAGGGGATATCTGGCAATTTTTTTTATTGATATTTCATCTGTGTATCTGATTTTACTCTATATTGTTTTATATGTACCGGTAAATGATTACGTTTAAATAAAAAAAATTATATCCAAATAATGGAAGATAAAATGAAAACAATTCTCCTCCCCCTGTCCTTCATGTGAGGGGAGCCCAGAAACACAGAGGGGGTGGGCCCGGGGCGAGGAGGAGGGAGCCCATGCCCCAATATGGGTGAAGTATGAATAAGATGCATAATGCTATAAGAAATCCCACCCCAATTTATAAATATGTACAACAGCTTACACGCAAACCTAGATCTGCCTTTATTGCACATTTTATGCAATTTGGGTTTCATGGGAGCCCAAAATTTGCAGAAGACAAAATTACATATGCAACCCTTTACAACATACTATAAGGAGACCAGTTCCCAAATTTAGTTGAGCTAGTACAAGAAATGTAAGAGATATAGACCTGTAAACACAGCTAACATGCAAAATTTGATGCGAAATAGACACATTTTAAGGGCTCACATTTTAAGGGCTATCAGAATTTGGGTTCCATGGGAGCCCAGGGGTTACAGGAACCAAAATTACATAAACAGTCATTAAGATAATCCTATAAGGAAGCCCATGGCCAAATTTGGTTGTGCTAGGATAAGAAATGTAAGAGACATAGACTTGTAAACACAGCTCACATGCAAACCTTGATGTGGGACCGCCGGGGTGATCTTATTCTTCGAATAGTCAAGCTAAAAGCTGTGTTGTAAAAGTGATACATATGTCTCACCACCACCTTCAAAGGTGAGACAAAACCCTAACTTGGTGAAACTAACACTCATCAGACAGAAGGTAATATCTCTGGAACTAGTATAACATGTAAACCAACATAGCCGCCACGGTAAAAGCCACCGTCAGAGTTATAGCAGCAGTATTTTCGTAACAGAATTGTCACTCTACCGGTACCCACACCACTAACTTTATTTGTATAAGCTGCAGGATTAGCGACACTAACCTTAGACCGACCCCAAAACGAACATGTCCCCTCTAAGGACATGAATCTGACTGTAGGGTTCCTCAACCTCTTGACCCCAAATCTATAAGAATCCTCCTCTCACCATGGGAAATGAAGATTCATGAGGGTGAGTACTATCCTTTTGAAGTTATCGGGCAGAGTGAGTTATTGTTTACGAATGAACGTATTGATAAAACTCCTGCAGCTAGGCTTGTGCGACTTATGCCATGAACTTTTATGCCAACACTCCACAAAAGGGCGTATAAAAAATAACCTTAAGTTTACAAACCTTTTTAGATTTGCGTCTCTCCTTTTTCACATCTTCTGACATGTGATACTGCTTGGCTTTAGATGTTCTCTTCTTTTTGTAGATCTGAAAGAAAAAACAACAACAATGCAATCATTCTGCAACAACTTTTTTTTATAACATTAAATCGGTGACTTTGATGGTGTATTTTTCCTTCTTGTTTTTTATGGACACCTTAAAATAAATTCAGTATGTTTTCACAGTGTTGGCTCAACAAGAAAGAAGTTGAAGTAAAGTAAGCTGGCTATGTCCTTATGTTTGTTTATGTTAATAATATTTGAGACAGTTCAAGCCATCATCAAATCAAATAGCCTGCATTAAGTCAGTCAGAGCTATTCAGAAAAAGACTGATAACAAATTTCAGGGTTTTACAGTTTTATTTTGATTCTGGTTGAACAATATTAAAAGAAACTATAACCACTCAGACCAGAGCCAGTTTCGATGTTAAGATGCACTTACAATCTTCTGTTCTTCTTTTAATCGCCTTTCAAATTCTTCCTTAGCCTGTCGCAGCGGTTCCTTTAACTTGCTGGGTATTTTTAACGATGGCTTTTCCCCAGCAGTAAGAGTGACCCCAGAAAAACACCTGAAAATATGTTAAGGGAATGTAGCGGCATGGCCAAACAGCTCTTTTATTGAGGTCTGAAAAATTTGGTGGAGGAATTATCAAAATCGGATGATAAACAAAAAAGATATGACCATATGAAGGCTGTTCTAAAACGAATATAGTAGCTGCCATTTTGAGAACTATGATGTCATAGCTCCAAATTACCAAATATGGAATATTGACAAATATGATTTAAAGCAAAGAAAATCACTGCAAATGAATTCAAGACTGTTTATTGATAATATAAAGCTGTAATGCCATTAAGTATACATATTTTTCATACAGCTGCTATCATATTTTCCCTTATAAATCAGTAATTTTCATATTTATGAATATTCCATATATGGTCATTTAAAACTGTGATGTCATAGCTCTAAAAATGGTGGCTTCCATATCCTTTTAGTCAACTGAACCTTCAAATGATCATATCTCCATTGTTTATCATCCAATTTTGATAATTCTTTCACCCTTAATCAAGTTTCTCAGAATTCTCAATAATAAAGATGCTTTGGCTGTGTTGCTACATTCCCTTTAATAAAAATTACTTACAACTTGACATTAAAACAACTTTTATGAAAACAGTAGATATTGCTGTTCAAGTGAGCTTATCAGAAATCACACTATTTTTGAAACATTTCCAGACATATAACATATTTTTACAAACTTACTTTTTTGTTTCAATGAAAATACAAAAAAAAGAATTTTGAAAGATTTTTTAATGAAAAGGCTGATACGTGTAGCAAATATCAAGAAACATATACGAAAAGTGTGACATACAAACTTACAAATGTCGTCTGCTACACATCAAAACTGTGTTTTTTGCGAGAAATAATAGCCATTACTATGGGGTCCTTGTTGTGAGGAATGATTTAAAAAAATAAAATTGAGCATATCATCATGTTACTATGCTGTGGGCAGCAATGGTTCATGAACATGAGCTATAACACAATTTTGTAGTTTTAAACAGGCTTACCTAGGCAACATAATAATAATGTTTTTTTCAAATAACTGCCGATAAACTACCAAAAATGCAATGATAACCAAGGAGTAGTAAGTCTTGAATAAGTCTGGGTCATGAAGAGACTTGTTATGACTGGGTCATGAAGAGACTTGTTATGTCAGTGTTAAACAGAAGCTCTGACAAGTTGTAAGGTACAGAGATGATTTATCTGCTGCGTTTGATTATAAGGACATTCTTCTGGAGACGGTAGACATATTTCATAATTTAAAGGAACACATGGCAATCTTGAGTTTTATCAAACATTAAAATGTGCTCCTCGATTTACTTATCCTGCGTCATTTTTACTTTAAAACTGCTGGAATATAATTTAATAAAAATTTGAGGTTTCATTTTTCTTCATTATTTTATCAATTTTTTAAATATATTATTGGTGCAATATGATAAAAAGTTAGATATATGTAAACACAATTTGTTTTGAAGTATTCTAACAATTAATATTGATGATTGAACAAATGCAAGTTACGAGAAAAACTAACGGGACGCCGTCAGTTTTTAACAAATCAAGATTGCCATGTGTCCGTTTAAAGAAACTAACCCGCAAAATAATGGCAAAATTACATTACAAAATGGTTTATCGAAACTCCATCTAAGTGTTCAAATCATATGATAATGTGTAGGTGCCAAATGGAAGTATATGTTTATTCATGACTTAAAATACCCATGACTGAATATGCATAAAATGAAGTCTTAATTCAACACTCCAGTTTTGGAGTTTGGCCTGGCTGGTTAAAGCCATTTTATATAGTTTGGATTCTCAAAATATGTAAGTTATATATATACCTCGTTGTCAGTAGGTTCAGAAATGGTGTACATATGTTGTAAAATTTGGCTGTTGTTGGCAGGATAGCTGCTTTATATAATTCCTTGATATAGGAGCTGGAGCTGGTAAGGACCAAAGTAAATTTGAACTTACGTATGAGAAAGAAGATTCTGTACAGTGGGGAGGCTATTCTTACATGCCTCTGTTGTCAATATGGACTCTAACACTGATCCTGCAACAGAAGATGTTTAGAGTAACAAAAGTTGAAATACGGTACAAGAGGCCCAAGAGGGCCTGAGTATGTTCTACCATAATTATAGCCTTAATGTATTTCACGAACAAACTAAACACATTTCAGCCCTATAAATATTATATAACATCAAAAGCTTCTTTTAAAAAAACATTAAACAACAAACACTTTGAGTTTGGCAAAAATAAAAGAGACTGAAAAAAAAATGGAGAAGTGACACAGAGGTTCGCACCTTACTCATATAATTATGTGCACAGCACAAGGTTAAACTGGAAAATCTTGTTCTTCATTTTCTCTTCTTATATTTAAAAAGAATTTACATTATCAATGCATACAGGATATTGTTCTTTTTAATATGAGACCAATTGCAGAATATGACAAATTCTATACAGTCAGAAAGTACCATAGTATACATATGCCCTGGTAAGACTTCTTAACTGTTAACCCACTACACATGTATAATGGACTGTTCTTTCTTTGAATTAAGACCATTCCATTTATGTGACAAAGGGGTGTTTTGGAGAAAATGATCAGCAGCTGGACATTGTAAACCCAGATCAGCCTACTCGCAGGCTGATAGCCTACTCGCAGGCTGATCTAGGTTTACAATGGACGCAAAGGCTATTATAGTCATGCTTAGCGGTTTAAGGGTTAAAGGACCCTTTTTTTGGTCATTTCCGTAAACATACTATCAATGCATTCAACATATAATATTCTTTAATTTGAGACCATTTGCCGACTTCCTAATTCTAAGAAATGACAATTTCTATACAGTTACAAGTGCATTCATGAAATTTCGAAGATATCCTACCTGGAAGAGTAAGTTTACAATCACTGGTATTAGATGTCAAAGAATGAAATAAAATGGGTTTTTACATTCTGGTAACACATCATATCAGGTTTATATACTGGTTCAGAGCAAGTTCAGAGGGAGATGAGATGAAGGATGAATGTATACTTACGTATTTCTGCAGGACACTCTGGAGGGAAGGAATCACATGTTTCCGTGCCAAGTTCTCGTCCGAATGTCATTTCATACAACAGAACTCCAAAACAGTATACATCCATCGTCTCTGTCGTCTAAACACAAAAAAAAATACAATGATTTTAAAAACAATTCAAATGAAACATTGTCATGATATGGGGGAGGGGTGGAGGAAAATACTGATTATGTATTTCTCCAGTACTTTTTGGCAGTATTAATGGTTAGATGAGAACACACCACCTGTTGAATGAAGCAGCAAACCAGAGTGACTTGCTCTCAAAGTGCAAAGTACCTTTAGTATTGTTGACAGTAAGAAAGCTTAATATCCAAACACACCACAGAACCACTAGGTTAATATGTGTAGCAAGGTTTATGAAGTGGTTTTAAAATGGTTTGGAGTAAGCCTTTATACACGAACATTTTGATAAATTGAGACTCATGAAAATACCAAAATATAATGATATAGGTATTAAAGCAAGTTTTTCATATAAAACAACACTTGGTTAAAGTGTGCAACACATTTTATGAAGATATCTATAATGATTTTGTAGTTATGAACTGAAACATGTGACAAATTGGCCATCTTGTTTACACGGAAATGCCAAAATTACTGATATTTGTATCGAAAGGCACTATACGACCAATAGCTTGATATGTGTCGAGTTTCATGAAGATACCTTGACATCAAATTTTCTGTTAAATGTGCGAAAATCAAAAATATACTTGAACATGTTAAACATGTACACAAATAAAGAAAGATCCTTTATAAACTGAAGTGAAAAAAGAAACCGCAACTCGGGAATTTCCACTATATATTGTATATACTGCACACTTAATACCACATAATATTCAAAAGAAATCCCAAGATATTTTGTAAAAATGAAAATGTAGTAATTTAGAGAAAGGACACAACTGTGATGTTGTAGATGTTTTAATCACAGTACACTTTGTAACAAGAAATTCATAAATGTTGAAGTTCCTCTTTGAAAAATTGAGCCAGTTCAATACTGTTTACCTAAAGAGTTTGCAAAATTTTGCACCCTGAGTTTGCTCACATGCTTGAGCCATTTGCTGGGTTGTGTTGTTTTAGTCTTTTTTTCCGAAAGGGAAGGTCTTACTTAGCCATGTAACATTCGATTAAAACCAGCAATTTGTACATACAATATGTAGTGGAAATTCCCGAGTTGCGTTTCTTTTTAGTTTCAGTATATATTACAAACCTGAATCTTTTTTAATTGTAGAACATTTTGCCGGAGGTATGAGGGCAACCCCAACAGCCAGTTTTCTATTTCTAACAGTTTACATGCGTTGTTCTCTATCACAACGTTACCTGTGTGTAAATGACCTGAAAACATAAAAAAACATTTATACATGTAACAGTCTATTAAATCATTTTAGAATTATTTTATTATTAAAATTTTGTGTTTCTGGATTTCAAGAACTTCAATACTCAATGTCAAGTAAAAAATCAATGAGTTCTGAGAATTGAATGAGTTTTAAATTAACTGGTTTCATTGGTCCAGTTTTTATCACTGAACCTATCAGAATGCTTCATTCATATTTTCATTTGGTTGTTTCTATCTAGTCTCGGCCTGCCAAGACCGTATCAGGCATATGTCTTAATTGCAGATATCGGTCTGGGCAAATAAGGCCAATTAAAGCGTCCACTAGCAATTAGCCAAATTTATTTACGTTTGTGTGACGTCATGTTGTAAATAAACGTACAATGTCAATTGTTGATGCATCAGACAAACTTTTTAACATGACTTGCTACTTCTCATAAGTTAAAAATAAGAAATTAATATTAAAATAACTTGCAACTACGTTTTTGGAAGTCTCTAAAAATCTCTCAAAATCACGCCAAATCGCCTTCAACATGAGGGGCGATTTCAAACGACCTATTTTCCCAAGGCCCTGGTTCTGCATCCATGTAGCATAGCATAACGAAGAAATCAGAAGCGGGCCGAGTGACTGAGGCTAGTTTCTATCATGACATCTCTTTATTATGACATCATGTCATGCTATAATGATGAAACTCATTGAGTTTTGAGAACTGACTGAGTGTTTAAATTGCTGTGAGGAACAGGTTAAGACTGTTTGTATCTCTCAATGAGTAATGAGTTTCTTAAAACCAAGACTCATAAAATTCTAAATATAAAATAATTCTAAAATGATTTAAAGAGGCTCTACCTATATCTTTTTGTCCACCAATTGATATAAACTTTACTTAATTATAAAGAGGACTATGAAAAAGGTAAATGGCAATAATTTCACCCAATGTAATATGCGTTTTGCTGGGGAAAAACAGGATTGAAAAGATCGGATTTTTGAAATTGTATTCGTAATTGTTTTAGACAAGCCGATTGCGGAGATTTTCCGATCTTATTCGTTTACAATCGGAACTACCTTGTCTGATTAGCGAAGAGTTCCGATCGATTCGTTTGCTATCGGAACTGCGCCGAATAGTTTGTAATCGCATTGCGCATGTCCGAGAAAATCGTAAAAACTTGTAGTTCTCGGGCAGGAATAAACGGCTGGGCAGCATTTTATTCAAGATATTGTTTTGATGATAATTAATAATTAACAGAACTGGAATACGAACCATGTTTCTTTTTAGAATACTCATAAAATAGCTTTGTATACATATAAATGCAGTACTATTCAGTATTTAATATTTTACATTAAAAATCGCGTAGATATAGGTAGTGCCTCTTTAATAGACTGTTTTATGTACATACGTCAAGATGTTTGCCAATAAGAAGAATGCATGTTCAATGTTTAACCTTGGTCTGCATATAAAAAGGTATTATTGGAAACCTTTAACTGACCAAAAATTCAAAAGTTGTTTAAGGCCAAAGAAATGCTGTGAGGTTCCTGTTACATGCTAAAATATAAGAATAGGGTTGGTACATGCCTATTTTTAAATATTTTATTATATACTGTTGTCAAACTAGCGATTAGCCAAATTTATTTACGTTTGCGTGACATCATGTTGTAAATACTCTCATGACAACATAGGGTTTGAACTAGCTAAAACTGTATATATAATATTACTTGAGTACATATTAATTTTATCTATATAAGGCATCAAGATTTTTTTTTAATGCAGTTACCAAATTTTTTGGACCTGTTGGGAACAATCACATACTTTTTATTTGCCCATTGTACATTGGTATTATACACACAAATGTTCACACTGACAAGCAGAACACTCATGAGATACAGAAACTGATCACACACATTAGAGCATGCCCTTTTACAATGCAATGTAATTCTTAAAAGATAGTTCCACGGTTGTCATCGAATAACATAATATCACAAAAATATTGTTCACTTACCATAAGGTAGGCCCTTTTCGTGAAGCAAACTCAATGCTTCTAAAATCTGTTTTCCATACAATTTCACTGTTTGTAAATCCACACAACATGTTTTTAATGGTGAAGTGTATTTTTTCATATAGTGTCCTTTAGGTTTACATTTGCAGATAAAGTCTTTAAGAGTTCCTCGTTCAAAATATGGACGTATAACAAGGCCTCCATTTTCATTAGCCGTAGACAGGATTGCCGTCTGTATATATGGATGCTGCAAAGAAAAAACACACAATATGTTTCTAACTAATTGTATAATTTGTCAAACCATATAAAACCATTATAAATGGCTACAAAGCTGAGAGGTAGAATGCTCAGATCATGTGAATTCATTCTGTTTTCTTTGCAAAAGAAATGTGTAAGTTTGTCTTTCGGACATTTATAATTTCGTGATTTTTAACTAATCCAAGGGGCATAACTCTGGAATTACATAGGCGATGGGGCCAATTATTGAACTTAGCCTAGACATTGTACCCATATACAATTTAACTTGGAGAAGATTGGATAAGAATTAGATCTACCCAAGTTAGAGTCCGGATGTCACGACTCATCAATTTTGTGAATTTGTACTATTCTAAGGGTTATAACTCTTGAAATACTGAGTGAACGGGGCCGATTATCAAGCTTGGCTGAACCAGTATGCACATATAGAATTTTACCAGGTTTGGAGAAAACTGAATACAAATTACTCGAATTAGAGCGAAGACAATATTAATTTCATGAATTTTTATTATTCGAAGGGTCATAACTTTGGAATTACTGAAGCGATGGGGCCGATTATTGATCTTTGTGCCCATATTTAATTTAATCAAGTTTGGAGAAGATTGGATAAGAATTATCCAAGTTACAGTCTGGACTATATTTTTTACACCAAATGACAGGGATAACACTATATGCCCTGCCATCATTCGCGGGCAAAAATATTCACCGAAGGTCCCTGAATACCTGGATCCATGCCTTCATCCAAGATGGCCACCATGAAAAAGCAGGGACTAGTCAGCTTTTAGGGGACTGGGGCCAGGACCCTCAGGAAGGGGAATTTTGCATTGTTTTCATATCAAAGGGGAATTTCTAAGAAATATAAATTAGTTTTTTTATTATTATTTAAGTGGCATCAAGAATATACCATTCCAAATTGCAAAAAGTATGCTGTTTTCCTGTATTTGAGTTTAAAAGTTCGTATAAAAAAAAATCATAAAAAAAATCAAGAGGGGAATTTTTCACAGGAAAGGAAAGTGGGGGAAATATATACTTTCAGGGGAGGAGAATGGCCAAACGAGTGCGCTGAAAAGTCTTGGTTAGTGGTGCGAATTGGTCTAAATTTCATTGATTTGGAAAGGCAAAGAATGATCATTTATTTTTTAAATCCTTTTATCTTTGAAGACCGAGGCGATACAGAGGTATAGCAATCATCAGCTAGTGATAATTTCATTAATATTTTTATCTAACAAACTATATTGTACACATCTGAACTTGTTAATATTACTTGTTAAAAGTAATTGTTCATATGTCTTGCCTAACAAGGACCGGGCACCATGATTTATCAGTTGATCAAAAGCCTAGACCAGGCAATTGTCGACCAAATCAATTAATCTGATCACCAACAGAGTTATCTACCTTTACATTCTGAAGCACGTTCATCAAGGCACCAAGTTCCTTGTCAGGTAGATACCTGTCTGGACCAAACTCTACCTGAAATAGTACAATACAAATTGCCTCAATTACAAAACATGGTTTGTTTAAATATAAAAAACTGTTTTAATTCACAGTGCAATATATCTCTGAAGATGTCATCATTCTAAACAGGGATGGCATTACCTCCTTCTCTAAGAGTATTTTCTGTAGACAACTTTTTTCTCTTTTATCAACTATCCCACCCCAACCTGCACTCTCCCTGGGGAAGGATCTTTTCCAGCAATCCACAAAGAACATTATTTTAATCACTCACTACGGCTTTAGCCCTAAACGTTTATTTTGTCAGCATTTTTTCAGCAACTATCCAAAAAAGCACTTTTTTACCACTGAGAAAGATTTTTATACCATGAGAAAACCACAAACAAGGCACATCATCTCTTATTACCCATGAGGCTATTACCACTAAAGCTGTCAAATAACATCTAACTAACTCTGATGCAACAATCTTCAGTTCATACTCATGATAACATCTGTCTAACTGAGACAGGGCTCGAAATTAGCACTAGTCCTGTAGCCCGAGGCTAGCAAAAATGCTGCCGGGCTATCAGAGTCTGTGTCTGGGTAGTCCCGATGGGCTAGTAACACAAATTATTCAAATAAGAAATAAATTACAAATCGATAGATTACATGTATGTAGTGACAGCACTGTCTAACCTAACAGGTCTTTTAAAAACCTGATATTTCCAAAGTTTCAATAAAACTCGTACAAAGAAACTGAAACTTGAATCAAAATAGTATTTTTTGTTGAATATTATATTGGGCTAGTAAATTTTGAGCAGGTCTAGTGATTTTAACCAACTACTAGACCGGTGGTCTAGTAAACTAAACATGTTAATTTCTTGCCCTGTGAGACAACAAACTGTATTGCATACCATGCTAACATCTGTCTGACTGAGACAACAAACTTAACTGTATTGCATACCATGCTAACATCTGCCTAACTCTGAGACAACAAACTTTATTGAATACCCATGCTAACATCTGCCTACCCATGCTAACATCTGCCTAACTCTGAGACAACAAACTGTATTGCATACCATGCTAACATCTGCCTAACTTTGAGACAACAAACTGTATTGCATACCAATGCCTAACTCTGAGACAACAATCTGTATTACATAACCTTGATATCTGCCTAAGTCTGAGACAAATATCTGTATTACATACCCATGCTAACATCTGTCTAACTCTGAGACAACAAACTGTATTACATACCCATAACAACATCTGCCTAACTCTGAGACAACAATCTGTATTACATACCCATGATAACATCTGCCTAACTCTGAGACAACAAACTGTATTACATACCCATAACAACATCTGCCTAACTCTGAGACAACAATCTGTATTACATACCCATGATAACATCTGCCTAACTCTGAGACAACAATCTGTATTACATACCCATGCTAACATCTGCCTTACTCTGAGACAACAAACTGTATTGCATACCAATGCCTAACTCTGAGACAACAATCTGTATTACTTAACCATGATATCTGCCTAAGTCTGAGACAACAATCTGTATTACATACCCATGCTAACATCTGCCTAACTCTGAGACAACAATCTGTATAACATACCCATGATAACATCTGCCTAACTCTAAGACAACAATCTGTATTACATAACCATGCTATCTGCCTAAGTCGGAGACAACAATCTGTATTACATACCCATGATAACATCTGCCAAACTCTGAGACAACAATCTGTATTACCTACCCATGATAACATCTGCCTAACTCTGAAACAATATGTATTACATACCCATTAACATCTGCCTAGCTCTGAGACAACAATCTGTATTACATACCCATGCTAACATCTGCCTAACTCTGAGACAACAAACTGTATTGCATACCCATGCCTAACTCTGAGACAACAATCTGTATTACATACCCATGATAACATCTGCCTAACTCTAAGACAACAATCTGTATTACATACCCATGCTAACATCTGCCTAACTCTAAGACAACAATCTGTATTACATACCCATGCTAACATCTGCCTAACTCTAAGACAACAATCTGTATTACATACCCATGATAACATCTGCCTAACTTTAAGACAACAATCTGTATTACATACCCATGCTAACATCTGCCTAACTCTAAGACAACAATCTGTATTGCATACCCATGATAACATCTGCCTAACTCTGGGACAAATATCTGTATTACATACCCATGATAACATCTGCCTAACTCTGAGACAACAATCTGTATTACATACCCATGACAACATCTGCCTATCTCTGAAACAATCTGTATTACATACCCATAATAACATCTGCCTAACTCTAAGACAACAATCTGTATTGCATACCCATGATAACATCTGCCTAACTCTAAGACAACAATCTGTATTACATACCCATGCTAACATCTGCCTCTAACATCTGCCTAACTCTAAGACAACAATCTGTATTGCATACCCATGCTAACATCTGCCTAACTCTAAGCCAACAATCTGTATTGCATACCCATGATAACATCTGCCTAACTCTGGGACAAATATCTGTATTACATACCCATGATAACATCTGCCTAACTCTGAGACAACAATCTGTATTACATACCCATGACAACATCTGCCTAACTCTGAGACAACAATCTGTATTACCTACCCATGATAACATCTGCCTAACTCTGAAACAATCTGTATTACATACCCATGCTAACATCTGCCTAACTCTAAGACAACAATCTGTATTACATACCCATGCTAACATCTGCCTAACTCTGAGACAACAATCTGTATTACATACCCATGCAAACATCTGCCTAACTCTGAAACAACAAACTGTATTGCATACCAATGCCTAACTCTGAGACAACAATCTGTATTACTTAACCATGATATCTGCCTAAGTCTGAGACAACAATCTGTATTACATACCCATGCTAACATCTGCCTAACTCTGAGACAACAATCTGTATAACATACCCATGATAACATCTGCCTAACTCTAAGACAACAATCTGTATTACATAACCATGTTATCTGCCTAAGTCGGAGACAACAATCTGTATTACATACCCATGATAACATCTGCCAAACTCTGAGACAACAATCTGTATTACCTACCCATGATAACATCTGCCTAACTCTGAAACAATATGTATTACATACCCATTAACATCTGCCTAGCTCTGAGACAACAATCTGTATTACATACCCATGCTAACATCTGCCTAACTCTGAGACAACAAACTGTATTGCATACCCATGCCTAACTCTGAGACAACAATCTGTATTACATACCCATGATAACATCTGCCTAACTCTAAGACAACAATCTGTATTACATACCCATGCTAACATCTGCCTAACTCTAAGACAACAATCTGTATTACATACCCATGCTAACATCTGCCTAACTCTAAGACAACAATCTGTATTATCTACCCATGATAACATCTGCCTAACTCTGAAACAATCTGTATTACATACCCATGCTAACATCTGCCTAACTCTAAGACAACAATCTGTATTGCATACCCATGATAACATCTGCCTAACTCTAAGACAACAATCTGTATTACATACCCATGCTAACATCTGCCTAACTCTAAGACAACAATCTGTATTCCATACCCATGCTAACATCTGCCTAACTCTAAGACAACAATCTGTATTGCATACCCATGATAACATCTGCCTAACTCTGAAACAATCTGTATTATATACCCATGCTAACATCTGCCTAACTCTAAGACAACAATCTGTATTGCATACCCATGATAACATCTGCCTAACTCTAAGACAACAATCTGTATTACATACCCATGATAACATCTGCCTAACTCTAAGACAACAATCTGTATTACATACCCATGCTAACATCTGCCTAACTCTAAGACAACAATCTGTATTACATACCCATGCTAACATCTGTCTAACTCTAAGACAACAATCTGTATTGCATACCCATGATAACATCTGCCTAACTCTGGGACAAATATCTGCATTACATACATACCCATGATAACATCTGCCTAACTCTGAGACAACAATCTGTATTACATACCTATGACAACATCTGCCTAACTCTGAGACAACAATCTGTATTACATACCCATGATAACATCTGTCTGACTTTGGCTTCATCCAATGGCTTCACCAGTATATACTCCTTTCGTATTCTCCAGCCTGTAAAACAGTTACACTTCAACATATTAATCTCATTCACCCACCTTGATAATGTTTGAAACAAATTCAGTTACATCAGTGTTTGGTTAACAAACAGATAAATTTCATCTGACTGTCCCCGCTACTGGCCAGTTGTCTGGCCACAGCTATGAACTGCTTAGACCCAATTGCTTTTTTGTTTTAGATAATTGGTTATGACCAGAACTATAAACTGCTACATCATACGGAGACAAATTGTATGCCATTACACCCCATTAGGACCCGTATGTTGGAAGTGACATCTGGACACATATACAAATGTCTATAAACGTTGAATTAATGTCTGGCCAGTTATGAACTGCTATACTAAGGGAGACAAACTGCATGCCATTACGCCCAATTAGGACCGTAACGTCGAAAGTAAATCTGACCACAGTCATGAACTGCTACATCTAGGGGAGACAAATTGCATGCCATTTCACTCAATTAGTACACACAAGATGAAAGTGACATTCTCATTTAAACAAGATAAGTCATGGCAGCCAAGAACTTTTTACAATACCAGAAACAGAACAATTTAGTTTGGGTATCTAATGGTTGCTAAGACAAGAACATAGTTTCTCAGGGCCCCAGAATGATAAGCTGCGTATCTGCGTATTTCACTCAATTAAAATTGCCAAATACTCAATTAACTTCCCTGACATGCGTACCAGATACGTAAGCAATTTCCTTTTCACTCAAACATTTTAATTTTCGACAGTCAAAGTGTTCAAATGATTGATGGATTGATGTTTTCGTGCGTATTCCAATATTTCCAATATCTGATTTTACTTCCGGTGTTTATATTGACTGGGACGCTTTCTTTTTTACTTTTGAAAGCGTTTGCGTTGTGCAGACGATTAAAATGCCGGGAACGAAAACCGTCAAGCGCGTTACCGTTAAGAAACACTTCTGAAATTAACACAGTCATGTGATTAGTGTTTCTGTGGAAATTAATCGTTAATAATGATTAATCATTGACAAACCACTGCCATAATAACAAGTCAATAAAGCTCACATAAAGACGGGTAAGTTACTTTGCTTGTTTAACATTTGATCCCCAAATCGCCCTATTATTTTTGAAAATTTGAAATTCACTCAATTACTTACTTATCGATAAAGTGGAGCAGTAAAAGAGAACGCTATATAGTGGAATATGTATACGCTTTACCAGTCTATACTACTGTGTAGTGGTCTGGGTGCTTTCTTGTTTACTTTTGAAAAAGTTTGCGTTGTGCAGACGATTAAAATGTTGAAACGGGGATGTAAACCGACAAGCGAGTTAATAATAATTAATCATTGACAAACCACTGCCATGAATAACAAGTCAATAAAGTTCACATAAAGACGGGTAAGTTACCTTGCTTGTTTTACATTTAATCCCCAAATCACCCTTTTATTTTTGAAAATTTGAAATTCACTCAATTAATTTAAATTCATGAGTGAAATACCCAATAGGTCCAACATTTATCTGGGGCATTGGTTTCTAAGGAACATACCAATTTTGGTACTTAATCTTACTGCACACTGCTATCAAATGGTCTTTCTCTTACCTATATCTGGTAATGGTTCTACAACATCCCACTTTTTCTCTGATCGCAGGACCATTGACACATGTTGAAGTGCTATCTCTGTTTTAAAATAGAGGTACAACAGTTTGATATTTTAAAGTTATAGACACATATTTTGTAATTTGCTGTCTGACAAATACATTTTGTTTTTTATAATAAACACTTGCAGAAGGTCAAATTTCAAATGCAGAAAATCTCTGGTTATGTAGTTTCATCACGTCCAACAACTGTCTTAACACTATATTTGATAATTTGGTATCCATTCTTTAGTTGTTATTCAACAAGAGACATTTTTCTCCCATTTCCAGCCATGTGATTCCTCCTATGTGAGATTATAATAATCCATCATGAGTATCCATGTGAGATAGAGAAATCTCACTCGAGCGGTTAGAATTGCAACCAGGGACGAGGCTCTGCAGAGTGCCTGGTTGCAATTCTGATCCCGAGGGTTAGATTTCCCTATCTCACATGGATCACTCATGATGGATTATTTTTCTCCCATTATGTGTTTATTACCGGCATAAAATCAATGACTTTGCTGATTTAACGCCAGAATAAGGGACGTCGAAGAACGTCATGACGTGGTAAGTCACATATCATGTAAGTTAGAGTTACCTCACATGAGGAAAATGCCTATCTCACATGAGCAGAAATGGGAGAAAACTGTTTTCTTACATGACTATTTTCTTTGCTTTCAAATGTCCAAAAATGATAACAAAAAGGCACAACAAAAAGGCACAATTATATAGAGATAAATAAATTTTGTTGTAATTTAGGAATCAGTCATACAGAAATGGAAGACAAATCATCATACATGTATTCATATGGGACAAGGAAACTCCACATGGATTCTTATATTCCTGTAAATGGAAGGTAACGAAATATTTTCTGGAATAGTTTTCACGTGAATTTTTGTACATCTACTGGATGCTTTCTGTTGAAAGAAAAATGCTTTTGATTTCGACTTAGCTTCATTTTTCAAGGAGGCGGAGCTACTGCTCACACAGCTAGTGTGTCTCATCAGAAAATGACTATACTACACTGATGGTAGTTGTCTCACTTGCACTTTTTTATCATTATTATTGTCCCAAGGCAAGTTATTGTTGGTACTATAGCGACGGGAAAATAATAAATATCAGAATTGATTTTCATTTTTACAGCATTTATGTAGTTGGTTTAAACTTATTTTATTTCCAATATTTATACAATTGGTGAAAATGTACATAATACAAAATGTGAAAAAGGATTGGAACGAAAGCAGTTGCTTATAGAGTTCCTTTCCTAAATTATGTGGTTGGAAAAGCCAGTAGTGAAATAAAACAAACTCGAAAAACAAACTCGAAAAATGTGAATCAATTCTTCGATGTTATTCATTTTAGTTATTTATTTTAAGAGACAAATATCTGTTTTAGGGCTATTCCATTAAAAGATACATGGGACCCCAGGAAGACACTTTTGAAATTGAACACCCACCCACAGATGAAAATTAGAGTGTAAAAGAACCAAAATTTAGAAAATATGGTTCACCCATACAGTCCAGCATCATTTTATGCCAGATTATTGAGTTTTCTCCAGTTTTCAAGAATCTGATTAACACCCTACTGTAAATAAGGCGTTAAATTATAATAACAACTTTCACAGCAAGGGGTCATTATAAATGAGGGGCTAGTTCTGACAAGTATTAGATTGCACAGAGATTACACACATGGGTCAGTTATTAACAAAGTATTGATTTACAGTTTTATTATGGGTTGTTCACTTTTATTCTAGGAAAGTTAACATGAATGTGCAATGTTATCTGAACTATAACTAATATATCATCATATTGTTTACTTGAAGTTTAAAAGAAATACAGATATACATGTACACAGCATAGGAACTGTGCACATACCTGGTTATTATTATGTATGTGAACTGCACAATTCTCAAAAATGAGAGCCATAATGTTGTATAACATAGTGTATCATATACAGACATATACACGTTTCATTTGAAACCTTGTTTAATGCAAGAGAGGGAAAAAAAACAATAAAAATATAGGTAGGCTAGTTTGTTCTGTAATTTACTATATAGAATATTTAATACATCAGCAGTAATAGAGTCTGCCCTCATTGAGGTAAGGCTGATTTAAACATCGAGATGGGCGTACTTCTTACTTCACTATTTTACCATACTCAAACTTCCGAGAACTGGTAAGCGAATATGTTGCTACTTTTTATTTCGAATTAGAACAATATGAACAATATGATCTATTAAATACAATAAATTACATATTAACAATCCTCAATCAGTGTACAAATCATCCTCTGTAACGTATTACCCTTTGAAAATACTGTACATAGCATTTCGATTAGGAATATCAGTTTCCTCAAGTGGTGGTCAGAGCAGCAGGGGTGATGATTTGTGGCTGATAAGCCAGAGCATAGAATTCAGCCAAATTTTGGGATAAAATGTTAGACTGCATAGATATTTGTTAAACTTCCTTCCTGGCATCCCAGGTATGTTTCAATGGAACAGCCTTTATGTTTATACAATAGTCTTACCTCTGAAATTGATCATATAGTTGTCTGGATCTAGAAATCTTTTCACAGGTAAGCTGTTGGCCAGAACTGTATGACTTAGTAGGGTCGACAAATAAGTCTGAAATAATAAGTCTGAAAATAAGTCTGAAATAATAAGTCTGAAAATATAGCTATATACATGGCTTTTTTCCCATCATAAACAGGAGCCGATATTCGGCCCCTTCCCATAGCAAAACAGACTTACTGTTTTCCCCTCTTGGCTGAGAAAATTCCCCTTTATTTTCCCCCCCTCTGACTTTATCAGCATTATTGTGTTTGGGATACATTTATAGAAGACAGTTTATCTAAAATCTACCTCTTTTGGATATACATGTATTTGCACACCCATATCTTTAATTTCTGCCAAATACACTATTTCTCCTATATCTCGAAATCGCATTATTTTACCCCCCTTTAACTCGAAAATCATGCTTTTTGCCACCTATTGAATGGCCTGGGCCTATTTCCGAAAAAAAAGTCATGACATACATGTATAACAGAACTGTTGGCTATATCTGTATAATAAACTATTACCAAGTACGGCCCTTAAAGGGACACATGACAATCTTGAAGTGTTTGAAATGGGTGTTTCGATTTATATATCCAGTATCATTTTACTTTTACAATGGTTACTTACATTTAAAGAAATCAGATTTTAAGTATTCACTATTGTGTCTTATAATACTATAAGTTTTAATATATTACTGGTGCAGTAATATCAAAAATTAATGATATGCAAAAACAAATTGCTTAATACTATTCTTATAATTAATATTAATGACTGAACAAATGCAAGTTATGCAGAAAAACTAGCTGGATGCGGTGAGTTTTTATAAACAAGAGGTCAATGACCTTGAAGGTCTATTGATAGGTTTTCGATAGCTACATGTAGATCAGCATTCCTGTGAAGTTTCATGAAAATCCGTCAAGTAGTTTCAGAGGAGTAGTCGCTACAAGGTTTTCATTATATAACTCTATGTAAACAAAGATGGCCGCCAGAAAGATGGCCATTGGCGGCCATGTTTAATGTCAAATCAAAATATTTTTTGACAAGGATCAACACCATGTCATACTGATCATTTTAGAAAAAGTCCCATATCAATATCACTTATAGTTGTCAAGAAGTAGTCGCTACAAACTTGTATTTTGAAAATCTATTTTTAGCCATGGTGGCCATCTTGAATTTCCGGCCAACCTAAAATTTTGCTAGGATCAATTAGACATCAAGAGCAACATTCCTGTGAAGTTTCATGAAAATCCGTCAAGTAGATACAGAGGAGTAGTCGCTACAAGTTTTTACTAGATAACTCTATGTAAACAAAGATGGCCGCTGACAGCCATGTTTAACATCGAATAAAAACGATTTTCGACAAGGACCAACAGCATGTCATGCTGATCATTTTAGAAAAAGTACCATATCAATATCACTTATAGTTTTCAAGAAGTAGTCGCTACAAACTTGTTTTTTGAAAATCTATTTTTAGCCGTGTCGGCCATCTTAATTTCCGGCCGACCTGAAGTTTTGCTAGGATCAATTAGACATCAAGAGCAACATTCGTGTGAAGTTTCATGAAATCTGTCAAGTAGTTTTAGAGGAGAAGTCGCTACAAGTTTTCATATATAACTCTATGTAAACAAAGATGGCCGCTGGCAGCCATATTTAACGTTGAATCAAAATAGTTTTCGACAAGGATCAACATCATGTCATACTGATCATTTTAGGAAAAGATGCATATCAATATCACTTATAGTTTTTAAGAAGTAGTCGCTACAAACTTGTTTTTTTGAAAATCTATTTTTAGCCGTGGCGGCCATCTTGAATTTCCGGCCGACCTGAAGTTTTGCTAGGACCAATAAGACATCAAGAGCAACATTCGTGTGAAGTTTCATGAAAATATGTTAAGTAGTTTCAGAGGAGTAGTCGCTACAAGTTTTCATACATAACTCTATGTAAACAAAGATGGCGTAGCCATATTTAACGTCGAATCAAAAAAAAATTCAACAAGGATCAACATCATGTCATACTGATAATTTTAGGAAAAGATGCATATCAATATCACTTATAGTTTTCAAGAAGTAGTCGCTACAAACTTGTTTTCTGAAAAATTATTTTTAGCCATGGCGGCCATCTTGAATTTCTGGCAGACCTGAAATTTTGCTAGGATCAATAAGACATGAAGGGCAACATTTCTGTGAAGTTTCATGAAAATCCATCAAGTAGTTTCAGAGGAGTAGTTGCTACAAGTTTTCATTATATAACTCTATGTAAACAAAGATGGCCGCTGGCCATGTTTAACGTTGCATCAAAATAATTTTCGAAAAGGATCAACATCATTCCATACTGATCATGTTAGAAAAAGTCCCATATCAATATCACTTATAGTTTTCAAGAAGTACTCGCTACAAACTTGTTTTTTGAAAATCTATTTTTAGCTATGGCGACCATCTTGAATTTCCAACCAACCTGAAATGTTGCTAGGATCATTTAGACATCAAGAGCAACATTCCTGTGAAGTTTCATGGAAATCCGTCGAGTAGTTTCAGAGGAGTAGTCGCTGCAAGTTTTTACTAAATAATTCTATGTAAACAAAGATGGCCGCTGGCAGCCATGTTTAACGTTGAATCAAAACGATTTTCGACAAGGACCAACATCATGTCATGCTGATCATTTTAGAAAAAGTCCCATATCAATATCACTTAGACTTTTCAAGAAGTAGTCGCTACAAACTCGTTTTTTAAAAATCTATTTTTAGATTTGGCGGACAGCTTGGATTTCACATCAACATGAATTTTTGCTAGGATCGACTGGACTTCATGGGCAACATTTCTGTAAAGTTTCACGAAAATCCATTCAGTAGTTTCAGAGGAGTAGTCGCTACAAAAAAAGTTTACAGACGGACGACGGACACCGCACCACGGCATAAGCTCTACTGATCTAAAAATAAAGATTGTCGTGTGTCCCTTTAAGTCAGTCTAATAAATCACACACACATATCAGCAATCATATTCCCATAGTATGTGCATGATACACGTATCCCTTCTTTTTTGCACAAATTCTATTAATAAACTTGTGGTAAATATTTTATTATTCTTCATTATGTCTTATGTTGGCCTGTATGTAATTTATTAACCCATGCAATTATATTAATATATAGGGTGCCCTTAATAATAATAATAATTATATTCCCATGCCTTTATAAACCTTGAAGGGAGACAATTATTTAAAAAAAAAAAGAAGTCATGTCCAAAGTTAAAGAGTTTGAATTCCAACACATTTTTTTAATCCGAAGGAAAAACACGTTAGAGTCAGTGTTAACACCTATTTTGCCTTTATGGACAGAAATAAAGTTCACATGGCTTTGTTTGGCATGATACCATTGCAGCCAATGCACAACAAAGCCTTAATAAATGTTTTACCTGCAGTCCACGCTGTCTCTCCGCAATGAACTCCCTGTCCAAATTACCGATCAGTTTCTTGGGCGGTAAAGGGAGATCAATACCAGATACCCGGAGTTCTGCATCGAGACTGACAAAGTGTGAGTACCGCTTCTTCAGTTGCCAGCACAGATCTGTTGACAATCCACGCTGAATCTTTAATGCGTACTCCTGCAAAATATAATTTGAATGTTGTCTAACGACCCACTGAAAAGCACATAACATTATTAAGCGGTGCTGCCCCACAGACAAAAGGATATGATTATAACCAATTCCGTCACAACTGGGCATTTAAGCACGATTTTTCATTATGCTGAGAAAAAATACAGTAAAACATTCATTTCATAATTGTATCTTTAAAGAAAATAATGGCAAAATTATACCACAAACTCGTATATTAATCAAAGTGCTGAAGGCACTGATGGGCGGTGATTTTTGTAAGTGTTGGAATGGATGGGAAATGTAAGAGCTGTAAATATAACTTCCATTGTTTGTTTTTTACATTCAGTGATATTTCAGATGATTGATATTCATTACCAATTCCATATTTAAACATATTTTAGCTAACTCATATGGCCCGAATTAGCTTCCGTAGATTTTTTCTGAGCAAGCTTTTTAGCGAGCACTGACTGTTCTATTTTTAGTAACATGCACTTTCTATAGACACAGACCGTCTGCTTGTAGCACAATTACAACTCGATTTATAACCGTTTAAACAGATGATAAAAAGTTGACTTAGTGAAATTTTGATAAAATAGGTATGTATGACCTAAATAAATAATAAATTGCCTTTATTCTGAACATTGTTTTTTATTTAGGGCATCAAATGAATAAGCGACCTTTTGTTTACAAACACCGACTGATCGTCTGTCAAAATGCGTCATAATCTCGGAGAAGCGCTCTTTTCTTGCGTATTAAGGCCTAAAAAAAATATGTGTGTTTCTGGTTTCAACCTGTCAAAAAGTTAGGGTAGGTAGGTAGGAAATTATTTTTTTGTAGATATTTTTTTTATATATATATATGCCATTTTTGTACTAGGGCAACTTCTTGATAACCTTTGCAAACAGTTTGGATCCATATTAGATGTTTAACTACTCTGGCTAATAAAATTATTTGAATAAAAATATTTGTTGTTTGATTGTAATATATATATATTTTTTTTATTTATTTTTTTTCGCTAAAAATATTTAGGGTCGGCGGTGAAAAAGTAGGGTCGGTCGGGAAACCGGAAACACACATATTTTTTTGTTAGGCGTAATACATAAACAATCTAAGGATTTACTAAGGAGAATATTTGTTAATTACACAGTACGCGAACACACATGGACAATATTTGTTAATTACACAGTAAGTGAACACACATCATCATTTTCTGTCAGTGATCACATAATATCGAATTTATTAAAGGCATGCATGAGAGACTACTTCTTCTAGTGTAGTGTTGCATTGAGCTGTTAGGTTTAAAGCACCGCCAAAAATCTATCCAGGTGTTCATGTCATAACAATTCATGCATGTGCCAATTAAAAGTATAGGTTTATTCATGCGTTATATGCCTAAAATGAATCATGAGTTGGTATATCGGTCCCTGTTTATGAAGGAAAAAAAGCCCTGAATGTTATCTGTTAAATTGCCGTCAATAAAAGTTTATCGAGACACTACCTACAGGCACAATGCTCTACATAATGTGTACATGCATTTCAATGTAAACATGTGTTTATACAAATCAAAAGTGCACAAAGGTGTATCTATCTATAGAAATGATGTTAATTTATTCAAACAGAGAAATGATTCTTCTTTTCAATGAAACATTCCTCAAACATTCCTTTCCATTGGTTGCTGAGATATTTAAGTTCAAAGTTCACCTATAATCAGCGGTCAGTCAACCAATACATTTCTTTTTCCCACACTTTTTGTTTCATTGTTTTATCCAGGGCCTGCTGTTTATGAATCGGAAGTTATTCTTAAAAAAAGTCCTCCGCTAGACGGAGATGTATGAAAATTAGCTGCACTATATCTCCATTAGTGGTCACCATTCACCTCTTATTACTTCACTGAACAACTTAAGTGCTTGAAAGAGATTGAAAATATCTTTCAAACCACCCTTTTTAGAAATGAAATGTAGTTGTTGTTTGGTTTAAACTTATTTTATTTCCAATATTTATACAATCTGTGAAAATGTACATAATACAAAATGTGAAAAAGGATTGGAGCGAAAGCAGTTGCTTATAGAGTTCCTTTCCGAGGTATCAATAAATTACATATAACAATGGCGTATAAAACTGCACAGTGGAAATTTTTTATAAGTGTACAATGTAATATAGCTATACATCTAACAGTGATTAGTTATAGGGACCAAAACAAGTTTGAAAAAGAAATAATAAAGCAATAATAATAGTTGTTGTTTGAACGTACTGGTATGCAAGTAGTAGCCGAACAGCAATAGTATCCTAATTTCCGTAAACAAACGACGTTCGTAGCTCTTCAATAGAAAATATTAATTTAATTTAATAAAAAGATACATTTTTCATCATCAGAAGAATCGTCGTATACGAAAAAGTAAATATGTACAGAAATATAAATGATTTTCTTCTCAGCACTCATTTCTGCGCAAATTTGCACGTGGGGAAGTCGAGCGCTTACGACGCATGTCCAGTTATGTGTTTTTAATTGCTCTCCAATATTTAAACAATGCTTCCCCATGACAACACCAGCAGACGATAATAAATTAAAACTCTAATTTATATATATAACCCTGTTTATATAACATGTAGGCATAAACAATATTGGAAAAATACAATACTGCGGTAAAATATCGATCGGTCCAATCCGATTATACTGCAGTAGCGGAAATTTCCAATTGACGTAATCCCTGACGTAATGGCGACATCTCTTGTTAAATATATTTAGGTCATAAATGAGAAGAGTTGTTTTTCTTACGGAATGGGGCATCCAATATGGATAATGACCATAAATGTATCCGTTTTTTTAGCAATTCGGCTACTACTTCTGTACTGCTGTCAATCAACGGTTATTGGTTACCCTTTTGAGGGCCCCTATTAAAAGCGCGTGCGCGAGCTTGTAATCGGATGTTGTCATTTTTAACAATGAAGTGAACTTAACTCTGTAAGTTGTTTTTGTTTGAATAATATCAAATAACAACAGTACAATAAACACTATTTTCTGTTCGGCTACTACTTGCATACCAGTATGCACTAAAAGTTTCACTAGTATTTCGGAACTGACAACCTCATTGTACCGATACGCATTCCTAAATTGACGTTTCTGTTTGGTGGTCTGTGATATAGTGAGGGTTTTAGTTTAACATTACCGGTGAACAAATATGTTATAGAATGCAACTTGCATAACGATGTTGCACCGACTTTACATACGCAAGGCACTTACAAAATGGTCCTGAATTTTATCTCCATTTTCGATCGTACACGCCAGCGTGATTGTGTCGTCTAGAGTGACCTTGTTCGACTTCTGTTTCTCAAAAAGTTTACTCATGATTGCTCATGTACATGTATCAATATATATATATAATTAGAGAAAAACGGAAACATCTAAATAGCTAAACTGTCTCAAAATCATCATTATGTTGCGCAAAAACGAAAGGAGGCGTAACATTTGCCACAAAAAAGTAGTTGTTTACCTTTTTCTGTTAGGTGTCGTAAACCAATTAATTTAGCGGCTTTAAATGTATTTCTTGGATATATTTCCGAATAAAACAATGAGAGATTTTAGAGAAGCGATAGTGGCGTCAACTGTCTATAGTAAAAGGCAAAAACAGAACATAATGTCGTAATATTTGCGACTAACTTACCTGGGTATAATTTACATCTACACCGTAAAGATGTCAACGAGATTGCTCAGCAAGACACTTTTTAAAGTGATTAATGGACAAACGTTGCAATGTCATCGACTGCTGGTGTCGCGAATGAGTACTCAAGCCTCTACTGCAGATGAATTCAATGTGAATTACCTGGACGAGGGTATGGTTATTTTCAATACTTACCTGTGTCCTTGGACACTCATACAGTGACTGTTACATAATGTTACAGAAGTTATAACACCCCCTTTTTAGATAATTGATTTAGCATGTTGCATAGATCACGAGATGATACATTTTTTATTTTTGACTGGATATTTGTATATCCTAGTTATGCAATAATATTTTATGCCATGCATGGCCACTGGAAAATTCCTGTACAGAAGATAGAATGCATCTAAAGTGGAGTGATTTTGTGGTAGTAACTGATTCTGGTTACTATCCCAGTTTTAGTGTTTTTTTAAATAACAGTCACAGGTTATGAAAAAGGTAACTGTTTAAGGTTAGAGCTCTGACTGATTAATTATGTTCAACACTGCAACACCTTGTTCGACTCAGAGTTCATTGGCTCACAGTACAGAATCTTATGCAATGTTGACACATTACCGTAATTTGGACTGCCAAAGAAACATTAAATTTATTTAGTATCAATACTTAATACAGTCATATAAATTGATAAATAGATATAGCTGTTATATTTCTTGACATATGTTTAAAATGAAATGGGGCTACGGACATTGGAGGCTGATAAGTTTTTGCAAAATTATTTTGTTTTTTAGAATAAAGTCCTGTGCAATCAAATAATATAATCCTCTCTTCAAATTACACTGTCTTTGAAAATCTCTTTGCAAAAAGAAAAAAAAAGCATCTATAATTATTTTAAACAAAAATGTGTCACAGAAAGTTGATTAGACCTTCTGAGAGTAATTTGTATGCTTTTATACCTACAGTCATGAAACTTGTAAATAGTGTCTGTGTTGCAGTACGACCCCTATAATGATTCTATGTAATTACAACTATCTCAAATTTCAAGGCGGTGCATGCTCTTGTTTGTTTTTTTTTGTATGGGGAGTAGGGAGAGAAGAGAATTGGTAGCCGGGAATTAGACGGACAACAGAGATTATGGGTTAGACACTGTTACTAACCGAGTGCCTTAGTCCTGATTGGAATTAATCGATTTTTAAATTTGTTAAATTGCCATATCAATTTCTTTCTCATAAAATGATATCCCTATGAATCCAAAGGTTTTAAATCAAGATGTTGAAATAAACATATTTTAATAACACTATAGACATACATGTATTATAGTCTCAAGAATTTATGTTTTTCAGGAGCAATAGTTGTATTTTCACTAAATAAACCAGCAACTAGAAATGCCATCAGTAAAAGCCTCCTTCAAAAGGTATGTCAGTGTGTGTAGTACTGTACTTAACTTAATACATGCATTGTGCTTATGCACTTAACTTAATACATGCATTGTGCTTATGCATGGTTTTGAATTTGAAACTGTGGCATGGCCTTATGGTAGAGCATCCATGTGGCCTAGTGTTTGAGTGTCCGCTAAAGACTTTATAAAAATGGTACGAGTAGCTCAGTTGCTTGACGTTCAGCATATAAAGGGTAGTTCTAGGATTGGTTGGCCCCATGTCAGTATAATGTGACCCTGTGGGGTATCATGTCATGTGTCTAAAGCATCGTATTTCAGTGTGGCAGCACTATAAGGTTGAGCACTGATCTACTCCTACAAGTAGACACTGTTGTGATATGGTAAGATTTTTAAAAGTATCGTTAAACCCCACACATACATACTTTTAAAGCATTATTATTGAAAACACTGACATATTTGAAAAAAGGTCGGATGTAACAAAAATCAGGTGAAAAACAAAGAAAAGTACAGTGATTTTTTCAATATTTTTTTTTGCTTTAAATGATATCAATACGCCATTTATGGTAATTGAGAACTGTGATATCATAGTTCCCAAACTGGCGGCATCCCTATCCCTTTTAAAAACCTTCAGATAGTCGTTAATCTTAATTCTTTGTTTATTATCCAATTTTGATCATTATTTCATCCTTTTCCAAGTTTTTTAGAACTCTAAATAATTAACTCATATTTTGAAAGTATGTCAAAATTTCCTTTAATTTGTCTTTTAATAATTTTTTATCAAGACTTATGTGGAATAATATTTGCCATTTTATAGTCAGTTTAAATTATACATGCCTTTGCAGCAATGTTGCAGTATGAAGTATAGTAATAATATATATATATATATTATACGTTAAAACCATTTGTAATTTTCTTACTACATGTAGTAACTTATTAGAACTATTTTCCATTGTAAAAGTTAGGACTGACACTAGTCATAACAAAGAAATAAGAAAGTTGGAGGATACCAACCCATAAGTATTAGTAGGTACATGTTTATAGCCTGATTACTCATTAAAGTATTAGTTAGCAAAAATCAAATCAGATCTCTAAGAGTAACTTTACACCATTTTTGGACTTTCTGTCAATATATTTTATAGCTGTTGCTTTTTCCACCTACTGGATTAAATGCATTTGTACCTAATTGTTTTTACAGTTGACTGAGGCCCTGGAAAAAGTCAAGTATGACAACAATCTTAGAGCTCTTATCATTAGAAGTGAGGCCCCAGGGGTGTTCTGTGCAGGTACGTAGTCAAGTAAAACAACAATCTTAGAGCATGTATTCTTAGAATTGAGGCCCCAGGGGTGTTCCTTGCAGGTACATAGTCAAGTATAACAACATTCTTAGAAGTGAGGTCCCAGTGGGTTGTTCTGTGAAGGCAATGTCAAAGATATTGAACACCTCATGTAAGGTTGTGAGAGCTCAATCTGATACTGCACATCTGACAGAGTTAGGCAGACGAGATGTGTACTTAAAACGGGGGCAGATACAGGACTTGGGAATAGTGAGGCGAAACATATGGTAGATGTAAGGGGGAGGGTGGCACTTACAACAGTTGACAACTAGCAGTGTTTTTTTTATTGTTTTGTGAATCCAGCCTGTGCCATTGTGAAAAATAGCGGCATTTTTCTAGAAATTGTGAAATATTATAACAAAAGAAAAAGAAACTTTTTTCACTTTTATTTTCACAGTTTAAGTTTTGTTTTTGGTATTTAAAATACAGACTAGTTTTGACACCAGCTTATATTAAGACTAGTATCCTTACTGCGTTTTTTTTTTTTTTTTTTTTTTTTTTCAGATTGTGAATTATTTGGATATAATTGTGAAAAAAGTATACTTTTTGGCATTGTGAATGGGGCCGAAAAACGGCCCCAAATTAGGCATAAAAAAACACTGACTAGTGACAACCAAAAGAGGTTTTAGGGAAAATGCACCCCTCACACCCCACATCCACACCTGTCACCCAATGAATCCACCCCTGCAAACAATAAAAACAATAGGGTTCAAAGTAAGATAATGTACTGTTCCAATTGTAGAACATTTCACAATAATTCCAACCTTGTTAGTAAATCACTATTTAACGTTATTTCATTGGATGAAACCCAACACGTGATGTCATTTTCAAAAAAGTTTACGCATGCATGAACTCTTTTTGGGGGAACTAATTTTCTTATGTTTTATTGTCCTAATATTTATTGTCTTATCTTAAATGGTTTTCTCAATCTTTAGTATCTTGAAATTATAGAATTACAAGGATTATATTCATTTTTTAGGGAAGCCTAAACTTGATCAAATCCTGTATATATTTTCCATCCGAATGCCCCACCCATCCAGATTTGTGACAAAGGAGTACTTAAGCTCCTCCAACTCCCTTAAAGAGGACTGGCGTGGTGCAGTCGGTAGCCGGCGGATCTGTAACCGGAGGCCAGGGTTCAGTCCTCCGTAGTGCCACTGTGTTTCATCGGTGTGTTCTTGGGGAAGACACTTTCCATTAGTAGAGAAGTAAACTGGGCGGTCCTGTGTATCGGTCTATCCTCCGAGCACGTTAAAGAACCATAGGAATCTATTCGATAATAAGAGTAGGGCACGGTTCCCGGATTTTTATGTATCCTTCTCCTCTCTCTGAGGCGGCTCTAAATAACCTATACTGTGTTGATGAGCCATTAAACAACATTCAATTCAACTCCCATAAAGCGACTGATCCTGTCCAGATTTCGTCAAGATTCTTGAGGGGGATGGCAGAGAAACCCTGCACAGTAGCGGAAGTAGAAGAAGAAAAACATTTATGATTTATGATTCGGCAAAGTTTTCACATGCATAAACAATTTCTTGTGTTAATTTGTGCATGATTCATATAAACTCCACGAAAAATAAATTGAATTTTATAATATTTTCCCTCATTTGGGATTCAGATTTGAATTTTTGAATTCAGTATTAGCTAGAAGACCTTTCTTTTCTTTTTAACTGTCATAATATAATCGATACTTACACACATGGAGTAACAGTGTCACCATATATATTTTAAGGTGCAGACTTAAAGGAGAGGGCTGCAATGAAACCTGAAGATGTCGGACCTTTCGTTGGCAAATTACGAGGATCAATTTCGGAGATAGCCAATCTTCCGATACCCACCATTGTGGCACTAGATGGCATAGCAGTAGGAGGTGGGTTAGAAATGGCACTGGCCTGTGACATGAGAGTGGCGGGTAAGTTGCAATTTGTAACGCAGATAACCTCATGATGGGCATATGGGGTGAGTGGGTTATGTTTCAACATAGCATTTGTTTATACAATATATATATAAACCTTGTTGTTTAGAACACCGTCAGTTTGATATCAATAACCTGGTTATAAATTATGAATAGAGATTCTTGTCAAAATGTTTTGTGCAAAATGTAAAGTTTTCTTTTTAGCTCTACTGGTCGAAGGCCAGCAGAGCTTATGGGATGCCATCCGTCGTCTGTCTGCAGTGTTTTTTTATGCCTAATTTGGGGCCGTTATTCGGCCCCATTCACAATCCCAGAAAGTATACTTTTTTCACAATTATATCCAAAAAATTCACAATCTGACAAAAAATAAACAAAAAAAAAACAGGCAGTAAGGATACTAGTCTTAATATAAGCTGGTGTCAAAACTAGTCTGTATTTACCAAAAACAAAACTTAAAACCAAGGGATATAAAACTGTGAAAATAAAAGTGAAAAAAGTTTCTTTTGCTTTTGTTATAATATTTCACAATTTCTGGAAAAATGCCGTTTTTTTTCACAATGGCACAGGCACAGGCTGCATTCACAAAACACATAAAAAAACCACTGGTCTGGCGTCCTTTCCGTCGTTAACTTTTGTCTCGTTAAGACGATAGGGCCTTCATTTTCATCTGATCTTTACCAAACTTTACCAGATCGTTAATGTCAATGGAAGCTCAGACAAGTTCGAAAACAAGCCAAATCGGACCAGTAACAGCGGAGTTATGGCCCTTGATTTAGTTAAAAATGCTATATTTTGCCTCGTTAAGACGATAGGGCGTTCATTTTTTTATCCGATCTTTACCAAACTTTACCAGATTGTTAATGTCAATGATAGCTCGGACAAGTTCGTAAACCAGCCAGATCGGACCAGTAACAGCAGAGTTATGGCCCTTGATTTAGTTAAAAATGCTATATTTTGCCTTGTTAAGACAATAGGGCCTCCATTTTTCATTCGATCTTTACCAAACTTTACCAGATTGTTAGTGTCAATAAAAGCTTAAATATGTTCGAAAACCAACCAGATCGGACCAGTAACAGCGGAGGTATGGCCCTTGATTTAGTTAAAAATGTTATATTTTTCGTTAAGATGATAGGGCCTTCATTTTTCATCTGATCTTTACCAAACTTTAACAGATTGTTAATGTCAATGAAAGCTCGGACAAGTTCGAATACGATAGGGAGGGGCATCATTTTTCATCGCTGATTTTTGACGGAGTTATGGCCCTTTGACATTTTTACTTTAAATTTCTTGTCGGCACTACTCCTCCTAAACGGCTTGTTGGATTTCTACGAAATTTGGCAGAAAGCCTCAGTATGATGTCTAGTTTTTGAAAAATGCTATATTGTATTTTCCTTTGTAAAATCTGTAGTTACTTATTTTTTATCTGATCTTTACCATACAAGAGCGTCCACAGGCCCTCTTGAAGAGGGCCGTTTGTTATTATCTGTATTGGCCAAGTTCGAAAACCAGCCAGATCGGACCAGTAATGGCGGAGTTATGGCTCTTGATTTAGTTAAAAATGCTATATTTTGATCTTTGAGACGATAGTCACTCGCTTCATTGATGTTTATAAGAGCCATATTAGCCAGTAGAGCGTCGGCAGGCCTCTTAAGCCTCTCGTGTCTTGATAAAAGGGACACACAACAAAGAAATCAAATTATTTTTTAAATAGTTTAAAGACAATTATTTTGGAATATTCCTAATGGTTTTAGTATAATGCATCAATAATTCAGAAATGACCTAGTATGGTATGTAAACACATGTAGGAATAAAAAAAATCTGATTTTTATTTCCACGATATTTAAGTACATATTTTAATACATGATAAAATACTTTACAGATTTCATTAATTTTTGTTTTTAATCCAAAGTCATGGTCAAAACACTTACTTACCGTACTAATTGTTTGTAATTTCGAGCATTTTCTTACAGCAGATATTCTTTACATTTCAGCAAACACAACCAAAATGGGTCTCGTGGAAACAAAGTTGGCCATCATTCCAGGTGGAGGTAACCTATCTAATAATTTATATTACCTGATGTAAAAGTTACGTATGTGTGGCCAAGAATGTAAAAGTGGGAAATAGTATGAAATCAATGACTTTAATACCTATATGTCTATTTCTGTCTGTTTCCGAGTTGCTTTTAGCTCATGTGAGCTGATAAGGCTTAAAGTGAGCTATTGTGACTGCTCTTTCTCAGTTATCATTCAAATTTTGATCCATCTTGCGGATTTCAGTTTTATATAGAGTTATTGTCTCACCTTTTCGAAGAAAAAAAGAGACATAGGTGTTGCTTTTCCGGCGGCGGCGGCAACATTCAAGTTTTGCGTTTAGGTCATTTTCTCACAAACTGTATGCACTAGACCTTTCAAACTTTGCTTATAGTTGTATCATGGGTGGTACAACGCAACGTGACAAAGCAATGGTGGAAGTGACCTTGACCCTCCAAGCAAAGGGCAGATAACTTACTATTTTTTAGGTTCAACTTTTGCGTTTAGGTCACTTTTTCACAAACTGTATCTACTAGACCTTTCAAACTTTGCTTATAGTTGAATCTTGGGTGGTACATGGCAACGTGACAAAGCAAATGTGGAAGTAACCTTGACCCTCCAAGCAAAGGGCAGATAACTTAATAATTTTTATGTTCAACTTTTGCGTTTAGGTCACTTTTTCACAAACTGTATGCACTAAGACCTTTCAAACTTTGCTTATAGTTGTATCTTGAGTTTTACATGTGACCTTCATCATCCAAGCAAAGGGCAGATAACTTTAATTGTTACATTTACATCACTTTCTCATAGACTAGAATTATGCACTAGATGTTTTAAACCTAATTTATAGCTTAATCTTTGGAAGAAAACATATTATATTACATATTTGTTTGCAATTTGTATAGGAAATACTGGGAATAGAAAATCTATATCCCAGCAGGTCTCCCAGTGGGAGATATTTCCCAGTACGGAACATTGCTTGGCCTTTTCCGTCAATGGCGGGAACGCCAAATGACGTTCCGATTGTTTTACGGACGTCGTCGTCAGATTCAGCCACTAGAGAATAATGATTATGGAAAATAACGAAGAGTTTCGTTTCCACTTGTTTTGTTTGTACAAATTTCTATAGTCCTCTACCAAGTATGTTTGTTCCTCGGTTACGTACCATCGACTTACCATTTCAGGTGGCACACAGAGGCTGGCGAGGGTAGTTGGTCCTTCGCTCGCCAAGGAGCTGGTATTCACCAGTCGAGTAATAGATGGTTTAGAGGCCAAAGACATAGGACTTGTTAATCACGTTGTTGTACAGAACAAAGATGGGGATGCTGCCTATCAAAGGGCATTAACTCTAGCTCAGGAAATAGCACCACAGGTCTGAACACAGTTATCTGTCATTTTAAAGGAAGACGTGAAAATCTTGTTTTATTTTAACCAGTATTTTTTTTGGAAACCAAGAATCTTTCCATTATGTAATATTGGAAGTTACCCCTGATGATTTCTTTAAGTTTAAAAAAACAGATAACTGTCGTCAACATCTAAATTATTATTTCACACGTGTTATTATATTCTGGACAACCATGTACATAGATAGGCATACGGTTCATTAGCCAACCAATGTTTGCATGGTCGATTTTGAAATTAGGATTCGTAACACTTTTTAAAAATATTTTTTGGTAAATAACAACCCCATCCTACCCTCAGAATTGTTATTATTAATAGAAGGAAGGTTATCGTAAATGTACGTTTCACATGCTTATCAGTAAAAAGATGCCCAAAAGGCACAGATTGGGTGCTCATGTTAACACATTACTTTGCGTGCCCTGCTTGCAGATATTTAAGTTTCACACCCTTATCAGTAAAAAAAATGCTCAAAAAGGCACAGATTGGCTCCTTAAATTAGTTTGCACTCCTTTTTGCAGATATGCACTCCCAAGCCTTCAATTTACTCTGCAATTTTATAATGATAGCCATTTTTGTTGGCATTTAGTTTAAATGTGAGAAAATGTATAACACATACCTCAAGATTAATGTGTGTCCCTTGTGTGTCTTCATTTATCTGACATTCCTTAAATGTCTTCATTTATCTGACATTCCTTAAATGTCTTCATTTATCTGACATTTCTTACAGGACTTCATTTATCTGACATGTCTTACATGACTTCATTTAACTGACATTTCTTACATGACTTCATTTATCTGACATTTCTTAAATGTCTTCATTTATCTGACATATCTTACATGACTTCATTTATCTGACATTTCTTACATGACTTCATTTATCTGACATTTCTTAAATGTCTTCATTTATCTGACATTTTTTAAATTTCTTCATTCATCTGACATTTCTGACATGACTTCATTTATCTGACATTTCTTACATAACTTCATTTATCTGACATTTCTTAAATGTCTTCATTTGTCTGACCTTTTAATAAATATTTTATTTATCTGACATTTCTTACATGACTTCATTTATCTGACATTCCTTAAATGTCTTCATTTATCTGACATTTCTTAAATTACTTCATTTATCTGACATTTCTTAAATGTCTTCATTTATCTGACATTTCTTAAAGTCTTCATTTATCTGACATTTCTTAAATTACTTCATTCATCGACATTCCTTTAATGTCTTCATTTATCTGACTTGTCAAAGTCTACTTAAATTAATTTACAATTGAAATGTATGGCAAAACACCATGTGTGTCATTCAAAATACCATAATTAACTAACAATACTAATATATTATCCCAAATGTTCCCAAAATACCACTTCAATTTGGAACTCAAAGGTGAACATGTTTTTAATTCATTGATTTTCTTTCAGGGTCCAATAGCATTAAAGATGGCCAAGTTAGCAATCAACCATGGCAGTGAGGTCGACTTGGAGAGTGGTCTCAAGTTTGAACAAATGTGCTATGCTCAGGTAAACCATGAGGGCCTAATACAAAACTTTTGTATCTTGTTCTTTATCTATATAGAGTTACAATAGTTTTGCAGTCACCCCTTGGCTTGATGTTATTGGTTAATTAATGAAAGAATCCTTGAGATATTTTTAATGTTAAAGAGACTGGAGTTGATCTGGCTGTAATTTTATGACCACAGGCAGTCTACCCATGAATTTTCGAAATTTGCTTCTGGAGAAGTAGAGTGACAGTGCGAACAAGGTTTTTCACTATCGGTCATTGTGTCCTTGACCTACTGACGTCAGATGATGGCTTTATATTTCTATCGACATCCATACATAATTTTGTCACTTTTAAGTATGTTTTTAATATTATTTTGTCAATTTCAGGTAATTCCGACTAAAGACCGTATAGAAGGTCTAACAGCTTTTAAAGAGAAGCGGCAACCAAAATATAAAGGACACTGAGAAACTACGTACTACAATTTTATATTTTTTTTTATAGGAAAAGTGATAAAATAAATTTAAAAAATTAAAAACAGTACTTAAGGCTGACAGTGTAAAATCGTATTTATAATATTAAAGATTCTGGAAATCTGACATAAACTTCTGTTATAATATTTAAAACTGTCTCACAGCCTCTATGTTCTACCAAGGTAATCTGGACCAAACCCCGAAAAATGATAATTCTATGAATTTATTGCATCAAGATGTTTATCATAGATCATCCTCAGATACCCACGGGTGACATTACGGCGGACTCTGTTCTGCATGTGATAAATTGGGTATCATGTAATGTCACCCTTGGGTATTAAACGAGGATCATACATAAGTTTGATTCTTATTATTTTGTATAAATGAACAGTCGTTGTTTTGTTTTTTGAGACTTTATCTTAAATAATAGCTATCAGAGGTAAAAAAAATGTGAGGTTATATTGGAACAGTGACTTGAAAACGTTACAGGGAATTTTAAGTTTTCGTGACCAAAAAAACTACCTTAAAACCATGGCTAAAAAGTGAGTCATCTGAAAGCTTTATGGGTGTCAATCCAAGTATGAATACAACCACCATGATGAGTCAATAATTTTACAAAAATTAACTTATCCAGCGAGTCTGATCGGTGACACGCCTGCGGTTTGTTGTTAAATCATTAGATTGTCTTTTATCTGGCTGCCCTTGGTGTGTCGACAATTTTATAAAAATTGACATATCCAGCAAGTCTGAGCCCCATTGGGGGATTACAGTGGTCATACTGTTCCCCTGGTTTTACCCTTTGAAAATTCCATCTAGAGTTTTACCCTCTTTGGGGATTACATTGATATATAGAACATATTTTCACTTTATTTTGGTACATTAAAGGTTGAAATCATTGAAGTTCTTACATGCTTCCTAATAACCGGCTTATATTCCTTATTGTAAAAATAGTTTGAACATTTGTCCCCATCTTTTATCCATTTTGCTTTTGCTCTTACAGATAAAGCATTGTACTTGCTTGTGGGTAATGTGGCAATACATATGGATTAAAATAATCCCCATATCTTGCCTTGCTGCCCAGATGGGAGAAAATGGCATATTTCTATTCGATTTTGTTGTTGTATGTGTAAGAATTCTATTCACTGTGTCTTTGTCGCTTGCTTAGCATGGAAGTCATTTAGGGATCACTTTGTTAGTCATGTCCATCATCCATCACACTTTAAAGTGGTTGATGCACTGTTTTCAAACAATATTTTTTTAAAACGGCACTGAAAAAAGCTGAAAGAATTATCAAAATGTCATAAAAAATAAAGAAGATACGACCAATTGAAAATATGCAAAGTAACATAAATGGAGGCGGCCATCTTGGAATGATTTTTACCATATATTGCAAAATATTTTTTTATAAAGCATGGAAAACCACAGCAAATGAAAACTAATCATACAATGTATACATTTAACATTTTTACATTTATTTTTAAATTTGCAGTGATTTTCTTTGCTTTAAAAAAGTTCAATATGCCAATGTTAATAAGGCTTGAATGACGTCATCGTTCCAAGATGACTGCCTCCATTTATGTTTCTCTGCAAATTTTCAATAGGTCATATCTCCTCTATTTTTCATGGTATTTTGATAATTCTTCAGCTTTTTTCAAGTTTGTTGGTGTGCTTTTAAATAAATCTTGTTTGCAAATAGTGCATCAACCCCTTTAACCTGCAACCTAACCGTGACCATAAATTGCAAAGTTTTCTACATATGTTCATGAAACTTCAAACACATCTTCATCTTGCCTCAAGGAATGTCGTTATCTTTGTCCAATAACTCTGACTTTCATTTCGACAGAGTTATGCCCCTTTTCATAAAACTTTAACCTGCAACCTAATCAAGCTCATAACTGACCATAACTTCAAAAGTATTTGACCGATGTTCATGGAAATTCACATATCTCTTCATCTTACCTCAAGGAATAGCGTTACACATGTCCAATGACTATGATTTTCATTTGAATGAGTTATGCCCCTTTTCATAAAACTGACCAGCATTGTAACTAAGCTCACAACTGGCAATAACTAGAAATGTATTTGACATACTTTCATGAAACTTCTCAAATATTTTATTCTTACCCCAAGCAATGTTGTTGCACATGTCCTATAACTCTGACTTTCATTTCAGCAGAGTTATGCCCCATTTCATAAAACTTTACCTAGCTCATTATCATAACTTGGCAAAATATTTACCTATTGTCATGAAACTTTCTATTGTTTGGGGCGCTTGTTTCAGCCAAAGGTTTTTCTGCAATAACTTGAGCAATTTAAATAATATGCACATCAGTTATATATCATTAGAACTGGCATTTTTACTGGTAAATAAAACTGCTTTAATTTTGAAAATCGGTTGAGAAATAAATATTTTACTGCCAAAATGATTTTTTGATGGGGCTTTTCCTATGTAAATTCCTTGTTGGTGGAACCGCAAAAAATTAAGAAATTTCAAATAACTTCAGTTAGCCTTCATATTTTGCTATAAAACTTTCATGGTGTTTTAATTTACTAATATCCAACAATTTAAAACCATTTTTGGATAAAAATTATAAAAAAAATTATTTTTCCAATTTTTCATGCAGCAGAATTTTGCATTGAAAATGCCCCATCAAAACCAACTATCGCACATGAAATTTTTATTTCTCAACCGATTTTGAAAAGTAAGGTATTTTTATTTACCACTAAAAATGTCTGTTTCACTGAAATATAACTTAATTAGGTAGTAGATTAATTTTATCTTGAAATACCAAAAACCCTTTGGCTGAAACAAGCGCCCCAAACAGTAATAATGGATTATTGATGACCATTTTCCAACTTTCAAATCTATGCATACACGCTGTGAGCAACTGTCCGTGAAAACAGCTGAACGGTTTGTTAAACAAACAAGAACAGACTTACACCTTTTTTGGTGATTTTTTTAAATGCAAAACTATGTTTCTATATACAAATTAAACTGCTGCATTATCCATATTTGATTTGAAGTTGCAGCAAATCATAACCCATATTTTATGTGACATTTTAACATTGAGGTCAATGGGGGAAATTATCAGTGGTTTCATTCCTATGCATGAGACATTCATTATGTCTCACATCTCGGATAACTGTCCCAGATTAATACAGGGTACCTTCATAATACATAACATTCCTAGAGAGAATGGGGACAGCACATGATATATATTCTGTTAGCAAGATAACCTGACTCAAAATTTTAACCTTTGTCATAAAACGAGATAAGGGTATAATTTTAAAGGGACACACGACAATCTTGAGTTTTATATTAAGCATTAGAAGCCGCACCTCGATATATCAGTGCTGTACAGTATTATTTTGACTTTAAAACTGCTTGATTTAAATGAATATTTGAGATTTCAATTGTCTTTGTTATTCTACCAAATTTAAATATATACTGAAAGGAAAAAGAAACGCATAATCAAAAAATTGCATATACTACACTATTATATATGTTCTACGCAAAGTAAGAATATGGACGATTCCGGAATTGTTCTGCGCAAAGTAAGAATTCTTACTTTGCGCAACGATTCCGGAATTGCGCAGGACTATTCCGGAATTGCGCAAGGGGTTAAAATATATAAAGCATACATAAAGTGCCTCTGCGCAATTTGAGAATGTTCTGCGCAAAGTAAGAATTTGTGTTGGGATCTGAAATTTTGAAACCTATTTATTTTCTATTTTCATCTGCTTATTTGCTTTATCCATCTGTGGCGAAAATATAAATGTGTTTCATAGTTAAGTATCGTGTATGATTTACATGAACTTAATTATAAACAAAACAATTTGAAGTCCTAAACTTCAAACAATAAAGCTCATATTTTTTACTATATTACATACTATTTGGTTAGAAAATTCAATTGAATTATTTATTTTTTTGTGACGAGATTGAATGACAGTACATTTTATTTATAGTGCATTAATAGCCCATTTATGAAACATAACAGAAACAATCATGTAATTAAGTTTTACCGACATAAGCCGTAAGTTGTTAAAGTTTTGCCATTTTTAATAATTGTGTCACACTTCTAAAATCAGTTAGTATTTATAGATGTTTAATAATAAAGACATTGTATTTGCATTGATAATATAATTAACTTCAATCTGTTTATCAAAAGAAAACCGACACAAATAACTATGTACTATTGCATAATACGTGAGAATCATTAGATAGGTCGTTTCTATTTGCTGAATCGAAATTAACTCTAAAGTTTGATTGGCATTTCATATGGTATATGTTAATTTGGTTCAAAAAATGTTTAGAGTTATTCTAAGTGACCGTTCACTATGGATGAACAAAAACATTTAGTGCAACAGTTTGTTGATAGTGTGTGTAACAAGCAAATACGAAGTTACTTTTAAAGGAAAAATACGAAGAAGTTGTCAATTGTCTAAGTAACTCTAGTGTTTCAGTCAGTGCCAAGTTTCGTAGGTGGATTAAAAGCAAAGGATTTCAATTAGTGAATTTCCCGGAGTTAAATCTAATCGATGTATTGTGCGTGCCAGCCAAAATTGAGGTAAGTCATAATATGTTTTAAAGGTACTGCAGGTGATCTGGAAGAACTGTGGCTGTCTATCGAAATATGAATTGTGGGTCGTATTTGATATTAATTTTTATATTAAGTGTGCTCGTGCACTAAATAGGCAATTCAATTGTAATATGTTATATTAAGGATCGTTTGCGATAATGGGCCTCATATGGCTATCAAGGGCCAATGTCACAAATAGGCACATCTACCCCAGTTAATTAAAGCTCTCGGGCCTCATATGGCTATATCCGGCCAATATCGCAAAGAGTTAATGACCTGTTTATTACATGTGTAACCAAAACAATATTATTTTGGGTATATCTAAATTGCGCAAAGTAAACCTACTTTGTATCTGCTTGTGATTTTTTTGTTTAAATATGATTCTTTATTTAGAGCCATAAAGACATCAATGTTGCATGTGTCCCTTTAAATTTGTATTTAATTATATGGAAGTAGGGTAAATTCAAAATTATACTGGATAAATAAATCGAGATGTTTGATAAACACATCAAGATTACCGTGTGTCCCTTTAAACTCCTATATATCATTATAATATGTTTGCAACAGTGTTCTTCTCTGTAAATCTGATATAAAGTAATTGCGTATTTGTTTTTAATATGATTATTTGTTCATGTTCTCACTATCTTCACATTTTCGAGTAATTGTTTAGCCTATAAACAGGTTTATAACAAGTTGCAATGTAAGCAAATGTAAATGTAAATAATAATACTATTTCTACAATTATACAATTATAATATTTCTACAATGGGTCAGTACAATTTAAATGTTAATAAAACAGTTTGGTCTGGCAAACTAGACGACTCGTTTAGTTTCGTTGAATATCATATGACGCTTTAAGGCTCTAATATATATTTCTTTATTAAAGTCTCATCATGGTTTACAATAAATACAAACATAAATAAAACATCGTAAGCATTATAAGATAGCCATGCCATTCTAATTAGAATTATAAGAGACTATAGTTATAAAACCATCAACATATTTTAAAAGTAGCTAATAACATCAAACTCTAATACAATCTTGTTTTGTGATGGAAGTACACGTTATTTAAATTATATGTACAACTGTTGGCAATATAATCCTCATTTACTTGCGACCTTCTTTTTGCTTCTATCGAATGATATAACTTAATATTCAAATATATGAGGTTATGCAGCAGATTTGTTATTAAATTATTAACGTTTATGAAAATGGCATATTATGGTAAATTATACATATAAATGTACAACTCTACGAGTTTATATACGACCTTATTTACTTCAGTTGAATGATATAACTTGATATGTAAGTATATGAGGGTATGTAGACTTAGGTACATAGTATGCATGTACAGAGAGTACGGGGACATATAAAGTGTACGGGACAATTGTATTTATTAAAGGGAATTTAGCGACACAGCCAAACATGCTCTTTTATTAAGAGTTCTGAAAAACTTGCAAAAAGGTGAAATAATTATCAAAATCGGATGATAAACAAAAAAGATATGACCATCTGAAGGTTGTACTAAAATGGATATGGGAGCCGCCATTTTGAAAACTATGACGTCATAGTTCCATATGACCATATATGGAATATTGATAAATATCATTTAAGGCAAAGCAAATCACTGCAAATGAATGCAAACTTCTTAACTGGGCATATAAAGCATTATTGCCATTAGTTATACATATTCTTCATACAGTTACTTTAATGTTTTCCCCTATAAATGAGTATTTTTTTATATTTATCAATATTCCATATATGGTCATTTAGAACTGTGATGTCATAGCTCTAAAAAGGGCGGCTTCCATATCCATTTCAACAGAACCTTCAAACGATCATATCTTCTTTGTTTATCATTCGCTTTTGATAATTCTTTCATCATTTTCCAAGTTTTTCAGAACTCTTAATAATAAAGATTGTTTGGCTGTGTCGCTATATTCCCTTTAACACACATATAGGGTATGGAGGTATAATATGTACGTTTATAGGGGTATGGCGACATACTAAAAGAGAGCACTTGGACATACTATGAAAGTATATAGAGGGTCTGGGGATATAATATGAAAGAATAAATATGTACGTATTATAATATAGAGGGTATATAGAGGATATACATAGGGACATACTATTTAAAGATATAGAGGTGACCATGTGACATAATAGGTAAGGATATAGAGGGTATGGGGAAATATTATGTAATGATATAGAGGTCTGGGGATATAATATGTACGTATTATTGTATACGTGGAGTGCGTGGTCCAGTGGTAGAGCGCCGAACTCCTGATCGAGAGGTCGTGGGTTCGATCCTCCGTCGCGACCACGTTATTTATCCTTGAGCAAGATAATTAATCCACATTGCTTAGTACTGGTTCTACCCTGGAAGCCATCGAGAGTGATTAATCTAAGTTGCAATAACTTGTTTCGCAATCGATGTTAAATAAATATGTTTAAACATATTATTATATAGAGGGTATATAGAGGATATACATAGGGACATAATATTTAAAGATGTAGAGGTGTCATAATATGCAAGGATATAGAGGGTATGGGGGTATATTACCGTATTTCAGGATATAGAGTGTATGGGGGCATGATATGTAGGAATATATAGGGTACGGGGACAGGTACAGGGAAATACAATGAAAGGATATCTAGGCTGCGGGGACATAATATGTCAATATATAGGCTATGGGGAAATACAACGTAAGGATATCTAGGTTGCGAGGACATAATATGTCAGTATATATTCCTTTTCGATTATTAAATAACATAAGGTCGTAAGTGCAACTGTTCAGAATACTAAGTAAAAGTTACATTGTTGGAATACTACGTATTCTATTTTATGAGAAAGAAAACAATACAACGTATGTCATATGAGATTGTTCCGAGAATTCATACAATTGATACTGTCAGGCAGATTTTTTCACTTCCCGGAAAGCTATGATTTTCACTTGTTTTCATTTTCTCTCCACCTGTGTACATGTTGTGCAATATAATAAGGCACATGTTGAATTATGCTACTTTTCCTTGTGATACTAATTATATAATAACTTATTGTTAAACACATAAACATTGAAGTAAGATTCTTAATTTCCTACCTGTAAATAGTAACTCCAGTATCACTGAATCACTGTTGAACTGCACTGTTCGAAGAAATATCTATAGACAGTACGTCGAAGTCCCGTGCAAATACTGATTTTCATGTAGCTACTAGACGAAAAGATCATTCATATTGTTTATCCCAGCTTAGTTAAATGTATGTATTATGTATGCCGTAAAGAAATGAACCAACGTTGTATATTGTTATATTTCGATTTTCATGCTTCTATAGACCTAAATGCAATACTTAATATTAACCATAATTAAATATTTAATATGTTACTATTATTTGTATTATAGTTTATATGTTTAAAGGGAGGGAGACCAGCATGATATACAAATAAATATACACGTGTCTATGCATGCTTAGTTGTCTCCCCTCTGACACCAATGAACAATAGCTATCCTATCTCTCTTAACTTACATCATATTTTCTTATTTGACTGTAGATTATTTTGTGAAAACTATCAGTTCTGCTCTGCACTATCATCATTTTCTCTCGCTGTACTACCACCTTTATTTGTCATAACGATTACCATTTACAGTTGAACTTGCATTTATATATTATATCCATTGTTGTTTTACACATGTAAAATCTTGGAATAAAAGAAATTGAATTGAACTGACTTGCGACGTTATAATTATTGACCATCGACACTCATTCATGTTCGCATAATTATGGTTTGTATTTTGTATCAATTTTAGAATGATAACGACCCAACCATCCTTGGGAAATGGCGAATACAGATACACAGTGGCAACATTGCCGATATAGTACAGCGCATCCTCTGGGCAGGGACCAATCATGTTGGTAATAAGAATCTGCTTGCAAAGGTAAACACATGCACTTAATCTTGAATGTTAAAGGGACAAACGGCAATCTTGAATTTTTAAAAATGCACGGCGTCCCGTTAGTTTTCAACATAACTTGCATTTGTTGTTAGATCTGTGATTTGTTCAATCAACAATTTTGATTATAAGGATAGTATAAAGGAAATTGTTTTTGCATATTACTAAAAAATAAATATATAAACACTCAATGTTTTATTTAATTATATGCAAGCGTAATTCATATTTGTATAATGAGCTTTACTAAATTGATAATGTAATAAATACGCCATCATTAATATCCTGTGGTGATAATTGAACGTCATATAAATATTAATGCTGAATATATTAATGCGTAAAAATCAAATCTATTGAAAAGACAAGAAACTCCTTCCTTAATTGTGATTGGCTGATTGAAAGACGAGGGTGTAACTGATCGCGTGTAACACAGTATGATTGGTTAACATGTATCAGAATACCAATTACGGTCTGCATTAGTGGTCAGTAATGGTCAACGTGACGGACACGTACGGCTCGGTGACACCTAACACGTTTAAATAACATTACATATGCGCTCATTATATAAATAACAGTTTGTGACGTTTGTTAGTGCAAGATACACGCAGTCCTATATCAATTGATAGCAATTACTTAACATATAATTGTGAATAAATGTGAATAAGTAAATGCATCGATATAATGTTTGATGCCAATACAAATACCAAAAAAAAAAAAAAAATGTGCTTCAGTTACATATGAAATATGTCTATGCATTATCTAAGGTGTAGTTAGATCACAAACCACGAATTTATAATAGCCTTAAAGCTAACGTTTTTTTGCGATCAAAGATTTTTATTAATAATTAAAACGATTATTTTATGGGACCCGGTTTAATGCATATGTACATTGCATATATAACTGAAACACATTATGATGGTTTTACTCGTATTTGAATTGACACCAATTATTCTTCCAGATCACATACATATATGCATATTTTACAAATCATCGTCGTCGACGCCGCCGCATCATCATCATCATCACCATCATCATCATCATCATCATCATCATCCTCATCCCCATCCTCGTCCTCATCCATCAACATCATCATGTCAACATACATCTCATCATCATCGCAACATACAACCTCATCATCATCGCAACATACATCCTCATCATAATCGCAACATACATCCTTAAAATCATTGCAACATACATCCTCATCACCATCGCAACATACATCCTCATCATCATCGCAACATACATCGTCATCACCCTCGCAACATACATCATCATCATCGCAACATACATCATCATCATCATCGCAACATACATCCTCATCATCATCGCAACATACATCCTCATCATCATCGCAATATACATCCTTAAAATCATCGCACCATACATCCTCATCATCATCGCAACATACATCCTCATCACCATCGCAACATACATCATCATCATCGCAACATACATCATCATCATCATCGCAACATACATCATCATCATCATCGCAACATACATCATCATCATCATCATCATCGCAATATACATCATCATCATGAATGCAACATACATCATCATAATGAATGCAACACACATCATCATCATCGCAACATACATCCTCATCATCATCGCAACATACATCCTTAAAATCATCGCAACATACATCCTCATCATCATCGCAACATACATCCTTAAAATCATCGCAACATACATCCTCATCACCATCGCAACATACATCCTCATCATCCTCGCAACATACATCATCATCATCGCAACATACATCCTTACATCATCGCAACATACATCATCATCATCATCGCAACATACATCATCATCATCATCGCAACATACATCATTATCATGAATGCAACATACATCATCATGAATGCAACATACATCATTATACATGTATTGAATAACTTATTTCAGGTGCAATCCCGATATGAAGGCGTCCCTCGATGTGTTGCATTTATGTTCTTTGCATATTTTTAATCGGTCATGTCTTCTTTATTTTTTAGTACAACATATTAACATATATATGAGATTTTGGGCCGATATCGGCCTATGAGTCACTAATTTATAAATACAAATCAATAACATGCCGATTATGTGTTATTTTGGTTCCTTTAATATCTAGATAACACTCATTCTTAAGAAAAATAAAACATTATGGAGTTTAAAAATATAATAACTTAGAATTTGCAAACATACTGAGAAGGCGATAATATTCATATACAAAAGAGGACATAAATTAAAGCTGTTAAACGACGGAATGATTTTGACAGATAAACATATCACAATAGTAATAGAAGTACACCCCCATTTACATTAACATTTATGATTTAGAAACAACACGCAGCCGAGTCGTCGAGCTTTCCAGACCGCACATGTTTATTAGCAATAATTGACCGTAATGTAAAATTAATTCAATACATATGCATATTGTATATGAAATTAAAGCACATTATAAAGGGTTACATGAGTTTAGTCTATATTTGATTACGCAAAACTTGGTATTTTTTGTGTGTTTTAACTGACAAAAATAGAGCAGGTCTTATGAAACTGTGTATCGACATATGTTAACCTTTGGGACAAAGAGACTTGTGTACTAACATAAAATACAACCTTGATTTGAAAAACAACAACAGCGGACTAAATATAATCAAAAAATATTTTTAAATGTATTCAGTATTTCAATTGACACTAATTACTTTTCTAGATCGCCTAAAAAAGTCCCTTTAAAATTATCCTGATGTTTTCTGGATTTAATAGCGTTTTTACTTCTTTAGAATTTAATATGCTAGTATTATGTCGATATTTTTCTCTGTTTCAAATGAAAAAACAAATCAAAATGTATACCCGCAAATATGTTGAAGAATCCAAATTCCTACTTTGCGTACGGACGATAACGAAACTATTCCTACTTTGTCCCAATTCCTACTTTGCGCACGGACGATTCCGGAATTGAACCGCGCATTTTGAGAATTCCGATAATGCCGCGCATTTTAAGAATTCTTACTTTGCGCAGGGCAATTCCGGAATTGTCCATATTCTCACTTTGCGCATAACATATATACCGACTTCTACGTAATATTCCAGATATATCTCAACGTGTTTTGTACAAAAATGGGCTACCACTAATTACAGAAAGGACAACTCTGTCATGTAGTTCTTTGTTACTTTGTTACACGAAATTCATAAATGTTGAAGTTTCGTTGAAAAAGTCAAGCCATTTCAGTATTGTGTTTAATGTTAAGAAATGGCAACGTTTAAAGCCTAAGTTTTCTCACCTGCTTGAGCCAAATGCGCATTCTGTCAATAATCAAACTTTGAAGGGGTAACCATCAGTGTGTTCGGTCCTGTTTAAACCTTCTTTCCGAAAGGACAGGCCTTATGTCACCTTGTACGATTCGATTAGCAGTAGCATATTAAACATACAATATATAGTGGAAATATCCATTATGCGTTTCTTTTTCCTTTCAGTATAGTATTGGTGCAATATAATATAGAGTTAGTAATATGTAAAAAAACAACAATTTCCTTTGAACCATTCTAATAATTATTGTTAATGATTAGACAAATGCAAGTTATGTAGGAAAACTAACGGGGAAACCCTGAGTTTTTAGCTCTACTGATCAGAGATCAGCAGAGCTTATGCTGTGGTGCGGCGTCCGTCGTCCATCCGTCCGTCTGTCTGTCCGTCCGTCTGTCCGTCCGTCTGTCCGTTAACTTTTATTTGTAGCGACTACTCCTCTGAAACTACTGGATGGATATTCATAAAACTTTACAGAAATGTTGCCCATGAAGTCTAGTTGATCCTAGCAAAAATTCATGTTGATGTGAAATCCAAGATGGCCGCCAAAGCTAAAAATAGATTTTTTAAATTCAAGTTTGTAGCGACTACTTCTTGAAAACTATAAGTGATATTGATATGGGACTTTTTCTAAAATGATCAGCATGACATGATGTTGATCCTAGTCAAAATTTTTTTGATTCAACGTTAAACATGGCTGCCAGCGGCCATCTTTGTTTACATAGAGTTTTATAGTAAAAACTTGTAGCGACTACTCCTCTGAAACTACTTTGCGGATTGTCATGAAACGTTACAGGAATGTTGCTCTTGATGTCTAATTGATCCTAGAAAAATTTCAGGTCGGCCGGAAATTCAAGATGGCCGTCACAGCTAAAAATAGATTTTTAAAAAATAAGTTTGTAGCGACTACTTCTTGAAAACTATAAGTGATATTGATATGGGACTTTTTCTAAAATGATCAGCATGACATGATGTAGATCCTTGTGGAAAATTATTTTGATTCGACGTTAAACATGGCTGCCAGTGGCCATCTTTGGTTACATAGAGTTATATAGTAAAAACTTGTAGCGACTACTCCTCTGAAACTACTTGACGGATGTTCATGAAACTTCACAGGAATGTTGCTCTTGATGACTAGTTGATCCTAGAAAAATTTCAGGTCGGCCGGAAATTCAAGATGGCCACCACAGCTAAAAATAGATTTAAAATAAATAAGTTTGTAGCGACTACTTCTTCAAAACAATAAGAGATATTGATATGGGACTTTTTCTAAAATGATCAGTATGACATGATGTTGGTCCTTGTCGAAAATCGTTTTGATTTGACGTTAAACATGGCTGTCAGCGGCCATCTTTGTTTACATAGAGTTATATAATGAAAACTTGTAGCGACTACTTCTCTGAAACTACTTGACGGATTTTCATGAAACTTCACAGGAATGTTGCTCTTAATGTCTAATTGATCCTAGCAAAATTTCAGGTCGGCCGGAAATTCAAGATGGCCGCCACGGTTAAAAATAGATTTTCAAAAAACAAGTCTGTAGCGACTACTTCCTGAAATCAAAATCAATCAGTAGAGCTTCAAGGTCATTGACCTCTTGTTAAAAAAATCGCCATGTGTCCCTTTAAGTTTAGGTGAAATAGTAAACCATTATCTCTAAGTAGTTTAAGCCTTGTTGACACAAGATACAAGGTCTTAACTTGGAGAGACAAATCTGATTTAGAAATTCAATTTCAACTTCAAAATATAAATGATTGATGGGTTTTACCAGGGCATATTTCGATTTTCATCCCAGGCTTTACATTGTTAAGTTACTTAACCCGCAAATTAACGGCAAACTAACATAGTTTATTGAAACTGTATGCAGGTGTTCAGGTCATATAATAATGTTTTAAATGTGCCAATAAAAAGTATATGTTTATTCACGGGGTCTTGAAATACTCATAATAATGTATTAAATGTGCCAATTAAAAGTTTTATGTTTATTCATGGGTTCTTGAAATACTCATATAATAATGTATTAAATGTGCCAATTAAAAGTATATGTTTATTCACGGGTTCTTGAAATACTCGTGATTAATTATGCGGTAAATGAATTACGAGTTGGTACCTTCTAATTCGACGCTCCAGTTTTGAGGTTTGGCCTTGCTGGTTAAAGCTGTTTATATTGTGTGTTTGGATTCTCAAAGAATCTTAAGTTATATATATATACCTCATTATTAGTCAGTAGGTTTAGAAACTGTACATTTGTTGTAAAGTTTGACTGTTGATGGCTGGGATAGGTACTTCTGTATTTGCGTTCCCTTGTCAGCAGATGATTTCATCTTTATTTTATTCTTTAGAATATAACTAGTAATTTTAGATGACCGTTGCAAAGGAGTGTCTATTGTGGAGGTAAAATAAAACAAAAACATAAACAGACATCCTTCTGACGGATTGCTTTTATTGATACTTCATGTCCGTTATCTACAAATGAAATAACCATTAACCACAGAACTAATCGTATTTTGTTATATAGGTATGTGCATTGATTTGATTTAACCAGTTATATTCAATGGATTTTCTAAATGTGATTCATTAAATTAATCCCTAATATTATGTATGTAGCAACATAATCATACATGCATAACATCTGTATTACCTTTTGTTTTGTTTGTATGGTGTTTTACGTCATTTTCAACACGTAAGGTTATATATGACGGTCAATTGTTTTGTGGTGGAGGCAGACCACCCACTTTTCCTTGGTAGAACCAGTAATGTACACCTCCCAGCCATCTGTAAGAATCGACACCTCCTTATATAGATCTATACAGGCCTGCCAAACCTCTGGATTAAATCCGGATTCTCCAGATTAAGTGTACAACCTCTGGATTTTTCATCAAAACAAAATGTTCATGATTAACATTTCATTTTATATTTTCACAGTTTATCAACTGTTTCCTGCATTGATCATGTTACCTCCCTAGTCCCTAGTCAATGATGCAAAGGAGGGTATTTACAAGTGTCAATCAATGTGGGTCATCAGTGTAATGTACAATAGCAGCAAGTTATCTCTTGCTTCTTTAATTGGTCAACCTAATTGAAATAACAAGTGTGAGGAACTAGCGACTCCTGTGTGGTATCACCATAATAGCCGTTGCCATGTGCGATGATTATAATTTAAGAGCCTTGAAGACTTTTATTTGCATTTATGAATATCATGTAGAATATTTGCACTTTCATAAAAGTATGTAAATTAAGATATATAAGTTAAAATTAAAAACATGTTTTTTTAAATAAAAAATAATAACAATAAAAAATAACTAAAAGAAAATTGTGGTATAAATTAAACCAAGTCTTTCTAATTGAATGATCTAATTACAAAGTCCTCCCTAAAAAAAAAAGTATTTGTGCGAGGTTGAAGTATGTAATCTATTGTTTTCTTGAACTTTCAAACAATGCATAAGCATTAATAGCATAAATAATTTAAATTTGCGCTTTAAAAAAAAAAAGGTTGAAAACCAAGTCGCGCACTCAAATTTACATTTAAAAATGTTCTTTGCACGCTTTAAATCTTAATTTTTAAAAATCTCAGGATTTTTAGATAAAAAGGTTTGGCAGGCCTGTCTATAATACAATTACACTTACGTTGTATTATTTTTGGAGGGATCTCATCTTTGACAATTTTGCGGAGGGACTACAATCCTTAGAACTACACACAAACACACAGTTTTAATGGTTGCACCTTAAAACCAAATTCAATGGTTGATAAATACTTCAAAGATTGCCAATGGTCTCTTAAACACTATTCATAATTTTGATAGAGCATCATCAAAAAAACTGACCAATCAGTGACCAGATATAAGACCTAACTAATACATTCTGGTAGGTGATAAACTCGGTCTTTATCCTTGATGTTCAACCAAGTTTTCTGTTAAAATTAAGGTATCTACAGTGTGATTCATTTAAAACCCTGCCTATTTCATGCACATTCATGCAAAACGATTCAATATATGTATATTTTAAAATCAAAATCTTGAAAATTATCATCTTTTTACTCTGCCAAAGATTTTTGTTTTACTATAGAACCTAAGGATAAAAACCGAGTAACACAAATTTTATCACCTACTGAAAATAAAATAAAATCTCAACATCTCTGTAATGCAAAATTATGAATTGTTTTACTAGCAAGATGGAGACTCACACACTTTTCGCAAGATTCAATTACAACTTAAATCCAATATCAAACAGTTTCAAGAATTTGCACATCTTCATTCCTACAATGAGCATAGACGTTTTGGGACTCAAACAGCAACAAACAGAGTGACACTGGGATCGTGATCTGCTCCGTTTCCATTATTACACCAACCATTTTCTGATCAGATCCTATCTGCACGATTGTTTACAGTCAATAATATACATTGATGTATTATTTTTTAATGCGTAGTGCTAACTTGTAACACTGTTTTGTACATCGACCCGTGTGGAGCGATTCCGTGGCCGGGATGGTAATAACGCTGTGTTTGAAACCTCCTCGCCTCTCGCCGCTGCGGGTTGAATCTGACTGGGAGCTCGGCTAGTGAGGAAATGTCGATTCTTAAGAATGCGGGAGATATACAGTAGTGGTTCTACCCAGAAAAAAAAGTGGGTGACCTGCCTCCACTACTAGAAATCGACCGTCATATATAGCCGAAAAGTGTCCATGTACATTGGGCAAGTTCAATAATCGGCCCCATCGCCTCAGCAATTCCAGAGTTATATCTCTTGAAATAGTTAAAAATCATGAGATTAACGTTGTCCATACTCGAACTTGGTTAACTGTTATCCTGTCTTCTCCAAACATGTGGGCGCAATGTCTCGTCTAAGTTCGATAACAGGCCAAATCGCCTCAGTAATTCCAGAGTTATGCTCCTTGGAATAATACAATTTCCTTATTAATATGTGAAGCAATAGCGGGGGCATCTGTGTCCTTCCTATGGACACATTTTTATGTTAGTCCTGCCCTTTTAAGGTAAACGTGGGAATGTAAATAGTGTCTACTATAGAATTTGCAGCAACTTCGCAGTTTGTATATATACTATTTCTTGTTTTCGTGTGCAGTAAACACCAATACAATTCAGATCTCTCTCTCTCTCTCCCTCTCTCTCTCTCTCTCTCCTAAACACCCACCCCATTACCCATCCCCCCACAAAGAGTTAAATGGTTGATAACTAGTGTTTTTCCGATTAATCCATTTGATCGATCATCGAACAGTTATGCCTTTGATCTGATTAATCCATTACAATTGTCCACGATCGACTTTACTCGGTTATTGAACATTATGGCTTATTTCATTCTCTTGTGCTAAAATATACAAGAAAATAAAAATGGGTTATACTTTTGCAACACGTAATCACATATTTATAGTGGGTATCACAACTTATTTTATTAAAATATATGTTGGTCAGTTTAATTCAGTTCCTTTATAACCAGAACTTGAAATGTGATTCTTTTCTTCATTATTTAGTCTGAAAAAGGCTTACACTTGTCTGTTATAGCAGTCATGTTTAATAGATTAATGATCGATCATCGGTCGGTTAAATATTCTGATGATCGATCATGAATTTTCAGCCGATTCCCAACACTATTGATAACTAATTATGTGCGTCCCTTTAGCACTGTGTTTTGACTTGCAAGACGGAAACAGTCACTTCCGCATGTTGAATGGAAAACAATTATTTCAGTCCAATATCAAACAATTTCAACATTTTGCACCTTTCCATTCCTACCATGAGCATAGACGTTTTGGGGCTCAAACAGAGTGACACTGGACTCGTGATCTGCCCCGTCTCTGATATTACACCAACCATTTTCTGATCAGGTCCTATCTGCGCGATGTTATGAGAGACGAATCCGCACACGAGCATGCTTCCCTTGCCATCACTGCAGATTCCGAATGGTGACTTCACACCAGTCTTTTGAATACTTGCTATTACCACACCGCTAATCAAATCCAACACTTCCACATCGTCTGCATCTGTGATAAACATATTTGTTTTATCTTCACTGAGCGCAATTTGACGCGGTCTGGCGAACAGAACATTCCCGGAAGTGTTTTTCTCAAGCAGACGATTTAATTTTCCCGCCGTTGTGAGTATCCTGATATGACCTTTACTTTCTCCACTGAAGCCGCCGCACGCCACATATAATTGGTCGTTGTGGAATGTGATTCCGCGACATGCTTCTTTCACATTTATTTTTCGCGTAATTCTCAGTATTTTTTTATCTAAATCAACGGAAACGATCACTATCGTCTGCGTGTCAGTCAGAGTCACTGCGTATTCTCGTTCAGATACAGGACAAAGTCCCCACGGTCTTCCAGGCAGGTCAAGATGAGTAATCAACTTATTGGAAGAGTCAAATACTTTTAGGCGCTTGTTCCAAAAGTCTGTTAGCAATATTCTACCATCCGCTAGAGGCATAGTTCCATAGACATGATAAGTATCTACAGCATCCGTGGCCATAGAAACATCCAAGTCGCATACATATCTGGCCTTATAAGCTTCTGTGTTTTCAATTTTAACACCAGCACGAACAGGGGACTTCAGGTTTCCCGTTTGACTATCGATTGTGAAACGAAGTTGTGAGACGTCAGTTTTTCCGCTGTCGAGTAACTTCTGTAACTCCGCGATGGTATTATATGCTTCTTTCACAGAGGAAAACATCTGTTTTTCGTCTTTTGTTGTTTTAATATTTCTTCCAAGCGTTTGCAGTGTTTTCACTATATCTTGGCATTGGCCGAGGCTTTGAGATAATTGGTCGCAGCACACATTCATCTCATTACCGATGCTCTGTCCACAAACCTCAAGCGATGTAAAAGTTCGACCTGGTGCGTTGTCTGAACCAGAACCTACAGAACGTGCACCTGCTTTTCGTGAACTGACAGACATGTTAGATGGTTCTCTTGAAAACGTTTTATACATCACAGTGGCACAAAATATGCAAGTTTATACATCACAGTGGCAGAAAAAATAATCTGTACCGCACGTTTTACTAACTTTAATATGTTCAGTTTTAAATTAAATCCTGTATCGCGATGTGCAACCACATTATACTGCACTTTCTCGGTTAATGTAAATCACGACAACATATCCCCTATAATATAATAAAACAAGTCAATAAGCTTTTGAATTTGGAGCCTTTCCAAAATCATTGTTTACCCCGAAGAAAGAATGTTATTCGTGTATCGTGCATACAATAACGAGAACGTGTTGACAAACAAGTCTTTAGCAACTATAATACTGTTGATTACGTATTATGCTCAGGTCGCAGAAAAGAAAAAAAAAACACATTGTGTTTGCTTCGTTACCATGGCAATTGTAACATTAAAGAACAAAAGTATGTTTACCTTTATTGTAACCAATCATTTCTTACAAAATCAAATGGTAACGTATTCTCAAAGGAACATATTCCTTCTGCATTTCCTATCCTTTTTTTATTATGTATTTTTTCTTATCACTTTTAAGACATTTTTAAGAATATCTTTATTTTAATTTAACTAATGAGCAACCAACTCCCGTTGGAATCGTCAGTTGTGGCGGAAGCATGTACCATACATATACAGCTAAGTAAAACGTGCCATGAAGAGGTAATCGTCGCTCTCCGAGTGTACACAAGGGAGGCACTCCCAAGGGGGGTCCTTGTTCCCTGAACATATGACTCAATGTTCCCTTGTTCCCCAAACATATTCTGCTTTGTTCCCCAAAAATATTGTTTCAATGTTCCCTTGTTCCCCAAAATTATTATTACCAAAACATACAATGTTCCCTTGTTCCCCAAAAATAAATGACCATGTTCCCTTGTTCCCCCAAAACCCCTGGGAGACCCTCACAAGGGTAACAGGATCATGCATGGGTACTAGTCATCGATGTTAGATCTACTGGTCGTCGCCCGTCGGTCGTCCACGTTTGCATCGTTAAGATGATGTTGGGCTTTAATTTTTCGTCAGAACTTTACCAAACCTTCCAGATTGTTAATATCAACCTAGGTTTACGCTCATAAACTATAGTTCACGTTCATAAACTATGGTTCACGCTCGTAAACCTAGGTTCACGCCCGTATCTGTGCTTTACGAATCGTATCTATTATGTACGAGCATAGCAAATCGGCGGTGTGCACCACTCTTAACGTAGTTGAAATCCCCTCAGCATTCATTGCAGACGCCTCGTGTATTCATTGCAGACGCCTCGTGTAAAGAACTCATCACTTTCTTCTGAATTTCTTTCCGTTGCAGATCATATAATAGTTTTGAAACTTCTCGAAAAAATCACTAAGAGTCGCGCAGAGGAACGTTCAGTTCGATCCGGTAGCGGAGATCGAATAAATAAACACAATAATACAAATATGAGAAGGCGAAATATGCCCACCATTTTATCTCTTTAGAACATTTGTAGTTTCTTGTTTCCCATTCGGATATGCGCTGTTGCGATTGGCTATGCTCGTAAATCACAGATACCGGTCCGAAAGCATAGTTACAAGTCGATAAACCTGGTTTTACGTTCGTGAACCTACGTTTACGAGCGTGAACCTAGGTTTACGAGCGTGAACCATAGTTTCCGAACGTAAACTATAGTTCACGGTTGTAAACATAGGTTCACGTCCGTAAACTATGGTTCACGGTCGTAAATATAGGTTCACGCTCGTAAACAGGTTCACGTTCGTAAACTATGGTTCACGGTCGTAAACACCCATTATCACGCCCGAAATTCATAGTTGATTTGATAATCCTAATATATCGACCGTAAACCATGGTTTACGTTCGATAAACTAGGTTTCTCGATTGAATTATGAATTTCGATCGTTATCCTATGTTTACGAGCGTGAACCGGGGTTCACGAGCGTGAACCATAGTTGACGAACGTGAACCTGTGTTTACGACCGTGAACTTGGGTTTACGAGCGTGAACCTACGTCTACGAGCATGAACTATGGTTTACGAACGTTATCCTATGTTTTCGCTCGAAAGTATAGGTTAACATGCTTTTACGTTCGAAAAACCTAGTTTATCGATCGTTAATCCTAGTTTTTCGACCGTGAACCTGGGTTTATGTAATTATTGGACAATTGGCTTGCCATAGACGTCGCAGTCATGAATTTTACGCTGGACACATGATATATTAGCGAGGTTTTGAATATTTTTCTGTGTATTTGAATCGACTTAGACTGCTGAATCTGTGCTATTGTTTTACCTTTACATTTGTTAAGTTTTGTGAATTTCGTTTTCACACCTATGCTTTTAAACTGATTTTTTTTTTATTATTTGGTATATTTCGATGAAATGTTGTGTGAACATCAAACAAAGATGTTATTAAAAGAAAATCATGCTACAATTGTTAGTATTTTCTTACTGTCTCCGATTTTGCAGGAAAACAAAGTGGATACTTTTTATTTTTGCAAAGTATAGGCTACCAGTCAACGCTGTTGCAAATTTCAAGCGGGAGTTTCAAATGCTGTTTGTTTCTCTGTCGTTTATATATTCAGACCCAATTGTGAAGTTAATCTTTAAAATTTGATCTGTCATTTTTAAATCTATATAAAATGTTGCCAATAATATGTTCTGTTCAGTAAATCCCATCCAGACATGCCTCATGTGAAGATATATAGTCAATTAGTTTGGTTTTGTAAGATATAACGTCATTAAATCTTAGTGAGAGTGGAATGTCGACTTGTGGTATACTTTTCAGCAAGTAAATACCTGACTTAATTTCGTAATATATAACAAAACACTCGTTGATCTTTGATACTGTTTAGAAACTGTTGCAAAATCTCGGGTGCTTTAATCTCGAAAAATGTCGCTTGATATCAATGTTACCATTGTATGGCATTCAGCCAACACTTGCATGTTTGATATTTGTTTAATTAAATTTCTTTTTCAATTTAACGACCACTCAGACATGTAAGTGCACTTCTACAAGGTATAAAACCTCTTACAATTTAATTGCACAGCAGAGTTCAATATTTTGGATTTTTCTCCTTCGTTTTTTCTTATCAAGTTCATATTTAAATGTATTGTTACAATTTCAAACCGATAATCACGTACACATTTTTCAGCCACAATGGAGAGAACTGTAACTGATGTTGTAATAACTTGTAGTTCAATCCATTTGCATATGTTTCTATGAATATTTTGATGCTGAATTGATATCTGCAATAAAATATTATTAAACTAAAAATTAAATTAAATTAAACTACAATTTAACGATGGTGCCTACTCATATCAAGTGTTTTAGTTCTCATATATAATTATAGGTGGAGGATGTTTAACTAACCACTTACTACATAACAATGACACAGCTCCTCACTTAAAGATCAGACTACACCAATTACCAACCAATCAGCGGGCATGGAAAAATTCGGAGCTATTACACACAATCTCTTAATTTTGATTGGTTGACAAGGGCAAACAAACCAAAAAATCTTCTTTTTTTTTTCTGAAAAATTAAAATTCAACTTTTGAAGAATATTTATAAAGGTTAAATAATATATTTGTGAAATGTATTCATCATTTGTTGCATAATCAAAAAGAGTATATTTTACATTTTCCTCGTGTTTCTGCATGCAAGTAGGTGGGTCAGCACCATCCGACCCAAACAGCTTTTTCAAAACATACTCAACGTATGGTTTGTGTTTGTTTTTAGATAAAACTAAGATAGGTCTTTCAAAACAAGTAAGCAAAAATATAGCTTTTTATATTAGGGAACTCAGTACAGAGCTTAAAGCTATAATGTACGTCTATTGAAAATGAATTGGTGTAGTATGACCTAAAGGCGACGGCTTAGACCGTTTAACAACTGCGGTGGTGGCGTAGTACTAGAGTGTCCGCCGCCTTGAATACGGGAGGCCATGGGTTCGATGACTATTAAATTGGTACTCTCTCTCTCTCTCTCTCTCTCTCTCTCTCTCTCTCTGTCTGTATTTGCCTCTCTCTCACGATCGCTTTTCTCGCTTTCGCTCATTCTCCCTGCCTTTGTCTTCTTTTCCCCCGCTTGTTTCTTTATCACCACTCTCTTTCCATCCTGTCCTTCTTTCTGTGTCTTTGCTCAATCGTTCAGTGACCATCACCCGCTCCGACTCTCATTCTCCTTCTCCATCTACTAATTCTACATCGCGTTCCGATATCTATTTTTTTATATCTTTTTAACAACTTTTAAGTGTATCGTTTGCTAATTTCCGTTGAATGTTGACTTTGTTGTTTGAGATTTCCATTTGATTGTACTTTAATTTGCACTGTTTGAGTATAGGCCGTATTGCCTACTGACTCTTCCAAGTCGTTAACTCTGTCTTCACCACTTTTCATGTTGTTTAGAATATCCAATCGCCCCCTTAGAGGTAAAAGGTGCTAACTAACATTTTCACAGAAAATGTTTTTTTTGCATATTTAGATTCCTTTTAATGATACGTTTCTTGTCAGAAAAAAATCTTTATTGCATATTGAATCAATCTGGAGATATTGATAAAAAGCATAAGGTGCTATCTGCTTTACATAAAAGTAGTGTGCGGTAAAAGGAGTTATGTGTATACAACATTGCGGTAAAAGGGGCCATTTGACAAATAGCACCTTTTTACCCCAAATTGTTACCTCAAAAGCATTGGTTTAAAACATGATAAATGGGACTAAGTGGCAAATAGCTCCTTATTCCTCTAAGCATTTTTACATCTTATGTATTGCTAATAACCAGGATAATTGGTGTGGACAGATTTGATATCACATCTTGTTCTGGTATGAAGCAAATTATGTTCTAATTACCTAATGGCATTATTCTGTGTTAATCTTGCAGTTATACTTAGATTTTTCAGTGTGAAACACGCTCAATAAAACAAAACAAAAACATAGATGAAAATAATAGGGTAAGTTTGTTCATTTAAATCAACTTACTGAAGGCTAAAAGGAAGAAGAACATTGATGGAACCGAAAATCCCAAAGTTTTGAGAAGAAAGATATCATATCCGTCATATACAGATCAACTACTTGCCAGTAATGAACTGAAACGTGTGCCTGTCCGTGCTGACGGAATTTGCTTTTTCGCAGCACTTGCTAAATGTGTACAATTTAATGATTCAATTTTGTCACACATTGATGCATTTAGAAATTCAGTGTGTGACTTAATGATGGAAAACATTGCAAGATACAGTAAGATTCTAAGTGTGAACTCAGAGGAGGCAGATCATATTGAGCTTCTTCGTAGAAGTGAGGTATTGCTGATTGTTTACCTTTAGCAGTTGCTGACAAGTTTAATTGTACTCTACGCATATACTCCAGCAACCCCTGTCATTGATGTAAAGCCTTCTGAAGAGGCAGAACAAAGGGATAATCTCCGATGCATTGAAATAGCATACCTAGCTATTAGAAACGAAGAACATTATGAGGCAACACAACCAATAACGGAGAGTTCATCAATTAGACAGACAACACATCCCCAAGATGACTCGGACCTACTATAATATTCAACTCCACAAAAAAGTACATCCGAACATACAGAATTAAACGAGAACACGTTGCTTGCTAGTTCAACCCCACACAAAAGAGCTGATTACCAGAGTCCTATTGAAAAACATCAAGCAGAAAGAAAAAAAGAAATGAAATGCAATGGAAATCTAACAGCCGTAAGAAACTAAGATGTGAAGGCAAACCATACACCTCAAAAACAGGAAAACCTGTTGCAGAAAAAGTGCTTAAACCACAAAATTGTGCAAAATGCAGGTTTAAGTGTAGCACAAAATTTAATGAAGATGAACGAAAAGCAATGTTTGATCATTACTATGCTCTCCCAAGCTATGAAAGGCAGAGGTGTTTTATATGTGACATGGTTTCGAAAGCAACACCAGGTCGAAAAAAGACAGGGAAAAGACAGACTTCCTTGAAGTATTTCCTAGGCGTTGGAAATAAGCGTGAACGTGTTTGCAAAGATTTTTTTCTAAAAACACTCGATATCGGAAAGAAAACGGTTTTCTATACATTAGGTAGAAAACAGCATGGGACATTTTGCGGTGTTGATATGCGAGGCCGTAAAACACCGTCTTCAAAAATCAGTGATGAAAGCATAAACTTTGTTCGTGAACATATCAATTCCTTTCCAAGAATGGAATCCCACTATGCCAGAAAAAATACAAAAAAATAATTATTTAGCCCAAGACTTGAATATTAAAATGATGTGGATCCTCTATGCAGACTCGTGCAAAAAGAAAGGAATTCAACCTGTAAAAGAAGGCAAATATTGTCAGGTCTTCTGTGAAGACTTTAATTTGTCTTTTTGCAAACCAAAGAAATACCAGTGTTCTTTATGTGCAAGTATTAAAGACATCAGAAGTCGGGCACTGTGACTGACAAACTCCAACTCACCAAAAAAGAAAAGTCGACACAAGAGAAGAAAAGGAGCGAGATAAAATACTGTTGCAAACACACAATAAGCACTATGTGGCAACTTTTGACCTACAGGCAGTTCTCACAACGCCATGTTCCCTTGTCAGCAAATTGTATTATTCAAGAAAGTTGTGTTGCTATAATCTAACAATTTACTCTTTAGGGGACAAACATGCAACTTGTCATCTCCGGGATGAAACTAAAGGAAAACGAGGGGCATGTGAAATTGACACATGTTTAATGAAAAACACTCAGTCAGTCTGTCTGCTCTTCTGCGCCAATAGAAGAGGTAACATACTATTATGATACGTGTGGGGGGCAAAATAGGAACCAGTTTGTAGCTGCTTCCTATCTGTATACTGTTTCAAAGATACCACAACTTAAGACTTTAAATCACAAATTCCTTCAGTCCGGCCATAGCCAAATGGAATGTGACTCGGTACATTCAGCAATTGAAACTTCGAAAAGGAAGACGTCCGTTTTTGTTCCATCACAGTGGAGTACTGTGATTTGTATGTCCCGGGAAATAAATCCATATATTACCATCCCTCTGAAATATGACCATGTAATTGACTTCAAAGCATTTGTTAGAAAGAACTGCGACCACTCTGGGCGTAAAGGTGAACTGGCTCAACGTGCGCTGGATTCAAGTTCGCCAAAATGAACTAAAGTCACTGTTTTTCAACTACACTTTTAACAGCGAAAATTTCATGAAAATCAAAACACAGCATTCTGCTTCTTTACGGAACAAAGGTCGCCCTCAGCATTGGCCAATGACAGATGCAGAAATGGGCTTATGCTAATGTTCCGATTTGCCTATTTCAACACAGAAGAAGGCAGACTTAATCAGCCTGTGTACGAAGGGAATAATACCCGATGACTTTCATGGGTACTTTATGTCTTTGGCGACAATTGCCAAAACAAAAGACACAATACCAGTTGGCTCAGATGAAACGACTCTGAGTAAGTGATAAAAAACTGCAGACAGTGGAGTGTAAATAAGAAGTATATCGAAATAGTAGTCAAAATAGAACATGTTATGCAGGTGTATTGTTTCATAGCCATTTCCTATCAGAAAGGTTAAGAAACAGATCACAAATTTGAAGTTTATGAAGTACATGGCACCTTTTTTGCTTCAAGAATAAAATGTTTTCACACATTTTGTTTGCAGCAAAAGGGGCTATGTGTCAAATAGCACCTTTTACTCCAATTTTTCTTTGAAAATTGATCCTTGGAAAAAGGTGCTATGTACAACATTGATTATATTGGTTGAACTATTGGGTTATTATTGGTTAAAATATGATTAATAAATAGTAGAAATATAATCCCAAATATGTGCTTAGTTTCGTTTTTTAGAATTAAAATCCTGATTTTTCACAAGTCCTTAAACCTTTAAACGCGATTTTCTCGAAATAATAAAAAATGCACATAGCACCTTTTACCTCTAAGGAGGCGCAATGTTCATTGATAAACGTCACACACACACACAGGCAATGTAACATGCAAGGACCACAATCAGCCAAAACAGGCAATGCAACATGCAAGGACCACAATCAGCCAAAACACGCATCGAAACAAACAACAATTACAAGGATGAAAAAGAGGCCAAGTATGTGACACCACAAACCTACAATGGTTGACAGTAGGGCTATCGCATCGGAACGGTCAGTAGTAAAAAGACCGCTGGGGATTAAACCAAATTCTAGGGTCACCAAACCGCACTCTTATCCTAGTGTCATCATATTTAAACAGGACGGTGCAAACCAACTAGCCAGCATTAATAATAAATACTGAAAAGGTGATCCCTTGAAAGCAACACACACAAACAAGAGAACACAAAGTAGCAGAATCGGTTTTATTTAGTATGTTCATGAGAGATAATTATAAAATGCAACACCTCTTACGCATCCTAGCACCGGTTTAAGCGATATGCTACTTTAAAGCAACACAGAATGGGCTTGATGATCCCAAAGGACCAGTAAATAATAAACTACTGATTTGTAGTCGGGCGACTTTTTACGGCCGCCACACAGCACTAAACAAAGGCGAGTGCGAATGTTAATAAATACTGAAAACTTAAGGTGATCCCTTGGAAGCAACAAACACAAACAAGAGAAAAAACCCGTAGCAGAATCGGTTTTATTGAATCTGTTCATGTGAGGTAATTATAAAATGCAACACCTCTCACGCCTCCTAGCATATTCTACTTTAAAGCAACACAGAATGGCCTTGATGATCCCAAAGGACCAGTAAATAATAACACTACTGATTTGTAGTCGGGTGACTTTTTACGGCCGCCACACAGCACTAAACAAACGCTAGTGTGAATGTCAATAAATACTGAAAAGGTGATCCCTTGGAAGGAACACACAAACAATGGACATCCATGGCGTACTCCTCCGTTAGAAGGAGAGAAAAGTAGCAGACTCGGTTTCATTGAGTCTGTTCATAAGAGGTAATTATAAAATGCAACACCTCTCAAGCGATATTCTACTTTAAAGCATGGATGTCCATTATCCCCTTATCTGTTTATGTTATGCATAGAACTTTTGTCATATGAAATATATACTAATACAGACATAAAACATGTTAAAATCATAGGACATGAGTTAAAAAAACTCATTATTTGCAGACGGATCGAAAACATCGTTTATAACTTTAATTGATGTACTTGATAAGTTTAAACCGTACTAAGAAAGGACTTCTAAATATATGTTTTTATTATATACCTATCAGTGATTTATAAGGATTTCTCAGTGACATATTTTTAGTATCAGACAAAAGTGATCTCGTCACACCAGTGACCATTTTTGTATTTAATGGTACTGTAGATTGCTGTTGCTTTCAAGTATATGTCTGAATAATTTTCTCCTGAACAGATTCCTCATTCCTCTTCATTTCCCATCAACTTCTTCATTGAAATGCTCTTCTGTGAAAAGCTCCATTGTGATGATAATAAAGGTATATAATAAATAGAATAATCAACAGTCTCGGTGTGATACAAAATGATGTCACTCGAACATGAACGTAAAGTTGGCAGTAGCAGTAGCAGTAGTAGCAGTAGCTACTGCTACTGCTACTACTGCTGGCACTGCTACTGCTACTGCCAACTTCACGTTCATCACTCGAACACGTTGTTATTCGGTTAAAAATCTCGTTCTCCGAACTCGTCGTGTCGTGACATGTTTTTCATATCACACCGAGACTGTCGATTATTCTCTATTTAAAATATAATGATACAATCGACTGAGCGAACAAAAATGTCACTGGTGCTCCGATAATATAAAATCATTAGGACTGTTGTTTATGACTGATAACTCATATTTTTCAATCAAATAAAAAACATAAGTTATGTAAATGTTTGAAATAATGGCAGCACAGAAAGCCGACCCTCCTATAGAAAATTACTGTCGGAAAATACTTTGCCTTACTCAATTACTTCCAAACCCTCCAAAAGAAGATATAAAACGGATACATGACACCATGCTTGATATTTTATGGGCTTGCCAAGATTTATGAATATACATGTATATATTTGTTTTTATTAATTCTACTGGCCAAGTTCGAAAACCAGCCAGAAGCGGAGTTATGGCTCTTGATTTAGTTAAAAATGCTACATCTTCAATCGTTAAGACGATAGTGCCCTCATTTTTCAACAGACCTTTATCAAACTTTAACAGATTGTTAAAATCAATGAAAGCTCGGGCAAATTCGAAAACCAGCCAGATCGGACCAGTAACAGCGGAGTTATGGCCCTTGATTTAGTTAAAAATGCTAAATTTTGGCTCGTTAAGACAATAGGGCCTTCATTTTTCGTTTTATCTTTACTAAACTAGAACATATTGTTAAAATCAATGAAAGCTCGGAAAAATTTGCAAATCAGCCAGATCAGACCTGTAACAGCGGGGTTATGGCCCTTGATTTAGTTAAAAATGCTATATTTTGGCTCATTAAGACGATAGGGCCTTCATTTTTCATCCGATCTTTACCAAAATAAACCAGATTGTTAGTGTCAATGAAAGCTCGGGCAAGTTTGAAAACCAGCCAGATAGGACTAGTAACAACGGAGTTTGTCCTTGATTTCGTTAATAAATGCTATATTTTGCCTCGTTAAGACGATAGGGCCATCATTTTTCATCCGCTCTTTACCAGATTGTTAATATCAATGAAAGCTCGGAAGATTTCGAAAACCAGCCACTGATCAGTAACAGCGGAGTTATGGCCCTTGATTTCGTTAAAAATGCTATATTTTGCCTCGTTAAGACGATAGGGTCTTTATTTTTCGTTTTATCTTTACCAAACTTGAATAGATTGTTAATATAAATGAAAGCTCGGACAAGTTCGAAAACCAGCCATATCAGACAAGTAACAGGGCCTTCATTTTTCATCCGATCTTTACTCACTTTTACCAGATTGCTAATGTCGATGAAAGCTCGGATAATTTCGAAAACCAGCCAGATCGGACCAGTTACAGCGGGGTTATGGTCCTTGATTTAGTTAAAAATGCTATATTTTGGCTCGTTTAGACGATAGGGCCCAACATTTACCAGATTTTTTAGTTATGGCCCTTGATTTAGTTAAAAATGCTGTATTTTGCACAAAAATGTAAAAAAAACACGTAAATTGCAGTCACTCGTTTCATTGATGTTATAAGCGCCATGTTAGCAAGAAGAGCGTCCACAGGTCCTCTTGGGCCTCTTGTTTATCAATTTGCATTTGAATGACTATATCAGAAAACTAAATTCTGATAAAGTCTGTGTTGTTAATTTTTTAACTATCATTAAGGATTATATCAATAAGACCTTGGCCAAATTTGACAGTGAACACTATAGACGCATCCATTGCGTAGTTATTGCTTTTGATAAAAACAGCAACACTTAGTTCAGTTTGATAATTCTTAGATTTTCATTAATTATACAAACAATTGTTTGCATTCCTATCAGTTCGCAGGCCCACAGTCTTGTGTATTGGCTTACCGGCAGCTTTTTTACGCTTGCGTAAAACCTTGCGTGTCTTCATACAGTGGTAGTATCTCTTTATCAGATGTGCCAGACATCAAGAAAGACTGTAGCAGAGACGAATGTATCCCGCTTTCTGTTGTATATCCCGCATGCTGTTTATCCCTGGTCGTTTTCTCTGGAAGCGGTTCCAGTTACTCCGTTCAAAAGAATGTATGCCGCCAGAACCGTGACCTTCATGGCCAGAACCTCTCGGTAGTGACCTTTCTTCCCCCATGGTATTCCAATGACTCTACAAACTGTAAAACTTCACTCAGTCCTACAAACAAGTCTACGAGGGAGCATCTCCTGGATGCTCGGCTTATCAGCTACAGTAATCATTAGTAACTGTAAATGAGATGTTAAATGGCCATAAATATCACTACCTGCTGGGCTGACCAACGTCTTGAGAAATCCTATCTAATTACCTAATGCTCACCATATGTTTGCAGTTTGCTTTTCATTCTATTGGAGTTTTGTCTTATGAACATTCACAAGTTGATTTGTTCATTAGGAAACTAATAATTCTGCAAGATGTGAACACTAAGAGTAATTAATTCATAATTAATAGTACATTTTCTATTTAATTCATAAGTATCTTAATTTAAACTCAGAAAATCTATCTTAACTTCATCTGTAATTATAAGTGTATACTTTATATTTAGATGTTAGTTGTTACACTACCAATTTTGCCACATGATTCTTACATAATTTTCATATGATACATATTATATGATAATTATATAAAAGGAACCTTTTTATATATTAATCATATGAGTATCATATAAGAACACAATACGCACACATACACAAAAAAGAAAAAAAAGAGAGAAACGTCTGGTGGCGTTAAAGTCGGGTTTTCCAAAATGTGAAAGTTGCTTGCCTGTGTCTTTCGTGAACTATTTAATAGAGCTTTTTTAGATGGATTGTTTTTTGGGAGTGGGAGGATGCTTTAATGTTGAAAACCTAGTTTTCATTTTCAGCGCATAATGTTTGGTACATGTCAGCAACTTACTGTCCCAGATTTATTATAATTGCCCATGACATTGTTGAGATATAAAAATAATTGGACATGACAAGGTAAAAAAAATGTGGATACCCTTATAAAGTAAAAAAGGTTAACATAACATATATTTTGGAGAAATAGGTTACAGTGACCTAGTTTGCAGGATATTGTCAGTGCTTGACGAGAGGAAGGTGCTGTTAAAATTTGATGAAAGTCGGATTAATGCTGAGCTATAACAAAAAGTTAATCCCCCACTCCAAACTAAAACAAAAGGGTTAAGGTAAGGCATATTTTGGAGAAAGTAGGTCATGGTGACCTAGTTTTCAGGGTATGGTCAGTGCTTGATCAGAGGAATGTGTTGTTAAAGTTTGATGAAGATCGGACATGATAATTTCAAACTTAAACAAAAAGGTTAAAGTAATGCATATTTTGGAGAAAGTAGGTTACAGTGATCTAGTTTTGATGGTGTGGTCAGTGCTTGAGGAGAGGTAGGTGCTGTTAAAATTTGATGAAGATCGGACATGGTAATGCTAATATATAACAAAAAGTGAATCACCCCACCCCCCACCCCAAGCCCAAAATTAAATAAAAAAAGGTTAACGTAACGCGTATTTTGGAGAAAGTAGGTCATAGTGACCTAGTTTTCAGGATATGGGTATTTACCGACTGTTGATAGAAGCTTTTAGGACTTCACATCACATTGCCAAGAGTACGCCAAAAAAAAATAACAGCCTTATTCGAGTGACCAGTGCACTTGAATGTCATGCTTATTCTTTGACGTTGAAAATATAGTTTGTGGTGAATATTGACCTTGAAAATGAATAATATTGACCTTCACATCACATTGCCAAGAGTGCGACAAAAAAAATAACAGCCTTATTCGAGTGACCAGTGCACTTGAATGTCATGCTTATTCTTTGACGTTGAAAATATAGTTTGTGGTGAATATTGACCTTGAAAATGAATAATATTGACCTTAAAAATGATCCATGGAACAACCTTCAAGTTAAGTACAAGTTACACAATTAACATTGTCATTGATGAATAAATAATACGGTATATTTAACATTTATGTTGTAGGTAGTATTAACTAACTAGAGCAAGTCGATGGCATGCCATCACATTTATTCCCCACACGTTTTAATTAGTGACATGTAGTGGCATGAAGCCAGTGACAACATAGTGAAAGTTTAAAGTCTGCATTGCAGAGAAGAATGATAAAACAAACATCGGATATATACTTACTTCTATATTCTGACCCATCCCCACCACGGATGACCCTCGGGCATTTTTTTTATTTGATATGCAACATGATCCTTTTTGGAAAAAAAAAGAGTTTTGAACCTGCCTACCTCGCCAAGTCCAACCACCAGGGCATGACCCAGAATTCACGCAAAAAAACCCGTAATATTGACCATTTAGCTAACGATAATACAAAGACAATTGCATATTCCTGCAGATAAAGGGACACACGGCAATCTTGATTCTTTAAAACCTCGCGGCATCCTGTTAGTTTTTCTACATAACTTGCATTTGTTCAATTATTAATATTAATTATAAAAAATGTATAAACCAAATCCTCCGATCTTCATCAAATTTTAACAGCACCTACCTCTCCTCAAGCAATGACCATACCATCAAAACTAGATCACTGTAACCTACTTTCTCCAAAATATGCATTACTTTAACCTTTTTGTTTAAGTTTGAAATTATCATGTCCGATCTTCATCAAACTTTAACAACACATTCCTCTGATCAAGCACTGACCATACCCTGAAAACTAGGTCACCATGACCTACTTTCTCCAAAATATGCCTTACCTTAACCCTTTTGTTTTAGTTTGGAGTGGGGGATTAACTTTTTGTTATAGCTCAGCATTAATCCGACTTTCATCAAATTTTAACAGCACCTTCCTCTCGTCAAGCACTGACAATATCCTGCAAACTAGGTCACTGTAACCTATTTCTCCAAAATATATGTTATGTTAACCTTTTTTACTTTATAAGGGTATCCACTTTTTTTTTTACCTTGTCATGTCCAATTATTTTTATATCTCAACAATGTCATGGACAATTATAATAAATCTGGGACAGTAAGTTGCTGACATGTACCAAACATTATGCGCTGAAAATGAAAACTAGGTTTTCAACATTAAAGCATCCTCCCACTCCCAAAAAACAATCCATCTAGAAAAGCTCTATTAAATAGTTCACGAAAGACACAGGCAAGCAACTTTCACATTTTGAAAAACCCGACTTTAACGCCACCAGACGTTTCTCTCTTTTTTTTCTTTTTTTTTGTGTATGTGTACGTATTGTGTTCTTATATGATACTCATATGATTAATATATAAAAAGGTTCCTTTTATATAATTATCATATAATATGTATCATATGAAAATTATGTAAGAATCATGTGGCAAAATTGGTAGTGTAACAACTAACATCTAAATATAAAGTATACACTTATAATTACAGATGAAGTTAAGATAGATTTTCTGAGTTTAAATTAAGATACTTATGAATTAAATAGAAAATGTACTATTAATTATGAATTAATTACTCTTAGTGTTCACATCTTGCAGAATTATTAGTTTCCTAATGAACAAATCAACTTGTGAATGTTCATAAGACAAAACTCCAATAGAATGAAAAGCAAACTGCAAACATATGGTGAGCATTAGGTAATTAGATAGGGTTTCTCAAGACGTTGGTCAGCCCAGCAGGTAGTGATATTTATGGCCATTTAACATCTCATTTACAGTTACTAATGATTACTGTAGCTGATAAGCCGAGCATCCAGGAGATGCTCCCTCGTAGACTTGTTTGTAGGAAAGTTAAGAGATAAAGGTTTAATATTATTTTTTTTTATCAGCTTTTGGATCCTCTACCAAGTTTGTTCAAATGTTGTCAAATTGGGGCCCGGCCCAAGGGGTAGCAAGTAGAGCGATACAGGTCCTCTTGGGCCTCTTGTTTGCAGGTTACTAATTTTACAATCTGATTCAGAGTCAACAAAAGATGAAGAATACGAATCACCTGAACTTTCATGATCACCAAACCTTTCATTATTGAGATGAGTTTTTTTACATTAAAACTAGATATTATATTTTTTTCCCCTGTAAACTCATGTTCCCCATTTCCCTAAAAGTATGCCAATGTTCCCTTGTTCCCTGAAAATAACCGATAATGTTCCCTTGTTACCCCAAAAAAAATGGCGTTGTTCCATTGTTCCCCAAATCCCCTGGGAGACCCTCATGATCTATTATCTCCATATCTCCATAAACAACCTCGCAAATGTGCCAGGTATATGTATATCGACCTTGAGATTAAACTGTGTCAATGAAACCTTTGCTTAACCTGTGCAATGAACCTGTTTGCATAAATTTGGGAAGGGCATAGTATGTTATATAGAGCGGAGTCTTGGTGTGGAGTCTTGGAATGGAGTGGAGTGAATAATTGGAGTGACCTTGGAGTCACATTTTGGAGTGACATAGGAGACAAATTTGGAGTGAATACTTTGGAGTCAAATTTTGGGGTCTAAATTTGGAACCTTATTTTTCCGTACAATTTAGTTTTTGAAACTAATAAACAGTTCCGACGTTTGTTTTTTGTTACATTATTTTGTTCTTAACTCCAAAAATGGAGTGAATACTTTTGAGTCAATTTTTTAGTCTAAATTTGGAGTCTTAATTTTCCTTACAATTAATAACCTTTTTATATCACAACAATCTAAGTTTGTATTTGTGGTGAAATCCGTACTTTAGTCAAATCGTAGGCCTACTCAGGCCTACTCAGGTCAAATCGTAATCATTTTTCAAGAAAACCTGGACCATATTTTAATGTCTTTTTATTATTTAAAATATATTACAACATTACTTGAAACTTCTTGTATTATAATAATAGATCAAATATAATCAATAATCAACTGAAATTAGATTATTTCTAATGAAATAAATTAATGAGTACGATTTGACTTAATTCAAAATGTCAATGAGTACGAGTTTTGACCAAAGTGAGAGAGATTTGACTTAAGTACGATTTGACTTAAGTACGATTTGACTGGATACCGATGAGACCATACTCTATTTGTTTTGTAGCATATCCATTTCAGCTGTCTGCCATACTCTAACTTCCAATAACTGGTAGTTAGAGTACACCATTTATTCTGACAGGGGTTATTTTGAATTAAACGATTTACACCTGTGCTATTACAAAGGGAATGTTCAATGACCACGCTACAATATCAGGTTATGATTACTTTTCCACTGAATTAAGATGATCATACATGAGTATTATTGTGTATTATGTGTTATAGTGTATTATTGATTTTATCCAAAGAATATATTCTCAATTACGAATGTATGATTCTGTATATCACAGAAGTAAATCAAAAATATCAAAGTCAATAAATATATCTGAATTTAGACTCCAAAAAATATTCACTCCAAATTTGACTCCAAAGTCACTCCAAAATGTGACTCCAAGGTCACTCCAATTATTCACTCCAATCCACTCAAAGACTCCACACCAAGACTCCATTCCATATAATATAATATGCCATTGAGAAGTGGAGCGTATTCAATTAAAAAAAAAAAATAACTTAAAAAAAAATGTCGGATAATAACACAGCAGGTTCGGTCTATTTTTTTTTCTGATTGTGCAAATGTATTATGTTCTATATAGAGATTTATGTTCTGTAAATATTATGGCAAGCCAATTGTCCAATAATTACGTCGAAAAACTAAGATTAACCAGGTTCACGGTCGAAAAACTAAGATTAACGATCGATAAACTAGGTTTTTCGAACGTAAAAGCATGTTAACCTATACTTTCGAGCGAAAACATAGGATAACGTCCGTAAACCATAGTCCACGCTCGTAAACGTAGGTTCACGCTCGTAAACCAAAGTTCACGGTCGTAAACATAGGTTCACGTTCGTAAACTATTGGTTCACGCTCGTGAACCCCGGTTCACGCTCGTAAACATAGGATAACGATCGACATTCATAGTTCAATCGAGAAACCTAGTTTATCGAACGTAAACCATGGTTTACGGTCGATATACTAGGATTATCAAATCAACTATGAATTTCGGGCGTGAACATGGCTTCACGACCGTGAACCTATGTTTACGACCGTGAACCATAGTTTACGAACGTGAACCTATGTTTACGAGCGTGAACCATAGTTTACGAGTAAACCAAACCTTTGTTTACTCGTAAACTATGGTTCACGCTCGTAAACATAGGTTCCCTGGTTTACTCGTAAACTATGGTTCACGCTCGTAAACATAGGTTCACGTTCGTAAAACCGGGTTTAGCGACTTGTTATTATGCTTTCGGACCGGTATCTGTGATTTACGAGCATACCCAATCACGACCGTGAACCATAGTTAACGAACGTGAACTATAGTTTACGAGCGTGAACCTACGTTTACGACCGTGAACCATAGTTTACGGACGTGAACCTATGTTTATGGCAAGCCAATTGTCCAATAATTACGGGAACCACCCAGTTCACGGTCGAAAAACTAGGATTAACGATCGTTAAACTAGGTTTTTCGAACGTAAAACCAGGTTTATCGAATACTAACCTATATTTTTCGAGCGAAAACATAGGGTAACGGCCGTAAACCATAGTTTACGCTCATGAACCCAGGTTTACGTTCGATAAACTAGGTTTCTCGATTGAACTAAGTATTTCGGTCGTTATCCTAAGTTCACGAGCGTGAACCTATGTTTACGGGCGTGAACCTGGATTCACGAGCGTGAACCATAGTTTACGAACGTGAACCTATGTTTACGACCGTGAACTTGGGTTTACGACCGTGAACATGGGTTTACGACCATGAACATAGGTTCACGCTCGTGAACATAGGATAACGACCGAAAATCATAGTTTTGTTCGAGAAGCCTAGTTTAACTATGGTTCACGGTCGTAAACCTAGGTTCACGGTCGTAAACTATGGTTCACGGTCGTAAACCTAGGTTCACGCTCGTAAACTATAGTTCACGTTCGGAAACTATGGTTCACGGTCGTGATTGGCTATGCTCGTAAATCACAGATACCAGTCCGAAAGCATAGTAACAAGTCGATAAACCCGGTTTTATGAACGTGAACCTATGTTTACGAGCGTGAACCATAGTTTACGAGCGTAAACTATAGTTCACGGTTGTAAACATAGGTTTACGTCCGTAAACTATTGTTCACGCTCGTAAACATAGGTTCGTAAACTATGGTTCACGGTCGTAAACATAGGTTCACGGTCGTTAACATAGGTTCACGGTCGTGAAGCCATGTTCACGCCCGAAATTCATAGTTGATTTGATAATCCTAGTGTATCGACCACCGTAAACCATGGTTTACGTTCGATAAACTAGGTTTCTCGATTGAACTATGAATTTCGGTCGTTATCCTATGTTAACGTGCGTGAACCGGGGTTCACGAGCGTGAACCATAGTTTACGAACGTGAACTTATGTTTACGACCGTGAACTTGGGTTTACGAGCGTGAACCTACGACGTTTACGAGCGTGAACTATGGTTTACGGACGTTATCTTATGTTTTCGCTCGAAAGTATAGGTTTACATGCTTTTACGTTCGTAAAACCTAGTTTATCGATCGTTAATCCTAGTTTTTCGACCGTGAACCTGGGTTATTGGACAATTGGCTTGCCATATATGTTTACGACCGTGATCTTGGGTTTACGAGCGTGAACCATAGTTTACGAATGTGAACCTAGGTTTACGTTCGATAAACTAGGTTTCTCGAACAAATCTATGATTTTCGGTCGTTATCCTATGTTCACGAGCGTGAACCGATGTTCACGGTCGTAAATCCATGGTCACGGTCGTAAACCAAGTTCACGATCGTAAACATAGGTTCACGTTCGTAAACTAGGGTCCACGCCCGTGAACCCAGGTTCACGCCCGTAAACACAGGTTCACGCTCGTGAACTCAGGATAACGACCGAAATTCTTAGTTCAATCGAGAAACCTAGTTTATCGAACGTAAACCTGGGTTCACGAGCGTAAACTATGGTTTACGCCCGTTATCCTATGTTTTCGCTCGAAGATATAGGTTAGTATTCGATAAACCTGGTTTTACGTTCGAAAAACCTAGTTTATCGATCGTTAATCCTAGTTTTTCGACTAATTATTGGACAATTGGCTTGCTATAGGCGTATTGACGATATCTATCTAGTCTACCTGTTTAATCCAGTGGGTAGCATAGTCACTGAACAAGCACAGGTGTAAATCGTTTAATTGAAAAAAAGACCCGTCAGAATAACAGTTAGAATAACAGTAAGAATAACTGAAATAGAGCTGAAATGGACATGCTACAAAACAAGTAGAGTATGGTTTCATCTCGTTGGTTAATTTAAACACCTCGATGGGCTACGACCATCTCGATGTTTAAATGAACCAACTCAATGAAACCATACTCTATCTATTACTTATCGCGTAGGTAATCCAAGCCTTCTCTGACCTTAATAGTCCTTTTTACGATTTGCCTATATCATCTGAGACCGTATTCAGATTTTATTGATCCATAAGAAGCTATATGAATACGGACCCTGGCTGTGTAAATAGCCACACATAAAAAAAACTAAAAATGATTTTTAGGGTCTGAGAAGGCTCGGATTAATGCGTAATAGCAAGCGGGCAAGAGACAGAGTGGGAATGTGCAAACACCGTACCCGATGTTCAGAAACTGATTGTAGGGAAGGTCCAGAGGCCTTCATTACGATAGTACAGACTGAGATAGGGGACAGAGGCCTTCATTACGATAGTACAGACTGAGAAAGAACAGAGGCCTTCATTACGATAGTACAGACTGAGATAGGGGACAGAGGCCTTCATTACGATAGTACAGACTGAGATAGAACAGAGGCATTCATTACGATAGTAAAGACTGAGAAAGAACAGAGGCCTTCATTACGATAGTACAGACTGAGAAAGAACAGAGGCCTTCATTACGATAGTACATACTGAGATAGAACAGAGGCCTTCATTACGATAGTACAGACTGAGATAGAACAGAGGCCTTCATTACGACAGTACAGACTGAGATAGAACAGAGGCCTTCATTACGATAGTACAGACTGAGAAAGAACAGAGGCCTTCATTACGATAGTACAGACTGAGATAGAACAGAGGCCTTCATTACGATAGTACAGACTGAGAAAGAACAGAGGCATTCATTACGATAGTACAGACTGAGAAAGAAGAGAGGCATTCATTACGATAGTACAGACTGAGATAGAACAGAGGCCTTCATTACGATAGTACATACTGAGAAAGAAGAGAGGCATTCATTACGATAGTACATACTGAGAAAGAAGAGAGGCATTCATTACGATAGTACAGACTGAGATAGAACAGAGGCCTTCATTACGATAGTACAGACTGAGAAAGAACAGAGGCCTTCATTACGATAGTACAGACTGAGATAGAACAGAGGCCTTCATTACGATAGTACAGACTGAGAAAGAAGAGAGGCATTCATTACGATAGTACAGACTGAGATAGAACAGAGGCCTTCATTACGATAGTACAGACTGAGATAGAACAGAGGCATTCATTAAGATAGTACAGACTGAGAAAGAAGAGAGGCATTCATTACGATAGTACAGACTGAGATAGAACAGAGGCCTTCATTACGATAGTACAGACTGAGAAAGAACAGAGGCCTTCATTACGATAGTATAGACTGAGATAGAACAGAGGCCTTCATTACGATAGTACAGACTGATATAGAACAGAGGCCTTCATTAAGATAGTACAGACTGAGAATAAACAGAGGCCTTCATTACGATAGTACAGACTGAGAAAGAACAGAGGCCTTCATTACGATAGTACAGACTGAGAAAGAACAGAGGCCTTCATTACGATAGTACAGACTGAGATAGAACAGAGGCCTTCATTACGATAGTACAGACTGAGAAAGAACAGAGGCCTTCAATACGATAGTACAGACTGAGAAAGAACAGCGGCCTTCATTACGATAGTACAGACTGAGAAAGAACAGCGGCCTTCATTACGATAGTACAGACTGAGATAGAACAGAGGCCTTCATTACGATAGTACAGACTGAGAAAGAACAGAGGCCTTCATTACGATATTACAGACTGAGATAGAACAGAGGCCTTCATTACGATATTACAGACTGAGATAGAACAGAGGCCTTCATTACGATAGTACAGACTGAGATAGAACAGAGGCCTTCATTACGATAGTACAGACTGAGATAGAACAGAGGGCTTCATTACGATAGTACAGACTGAGATAGAACAGAGGCCTTCATTACGATAGTACAGACTGAGATAGAACAGAGGGCTTCATTACGATAGTACAGACTGAGATAGAACAGCGGCCTTCATTACGATAGTATAGACTGAGATAGAACAGAGGCCTTCATTACGATAGTACAGACTGAGATAGAACAGAGGCCTTCATTACGATACTACAGACTGAGATAGAACAGAGGCCTACAGACTGAGATAGAACAGAGGCCTTCAGTTCGATAGTACAGACTGAGAAGGAACAGAGGCCTTCATTACGACAGTACAGACTGAGATAGAACAGAGGCATTCATTACGACAGTACAGACTGAGATAGAACAGAGGCCTTTATTACGATAGTACAGACTGAGATAGAACAGAGGCCTTCATTACGATAGTACAGACTGAGATAGAACAGAAGCCTTCATTACGATAGTACAGACTGCGATAGAACAGATGCCTTCATTACGATAGTACAGACTGAGACAGAAGGGTTACAAGAGAGAAGGAGAGATCGTGTTAAAGTCTATGAATACAAGAAAACAACTCGTCTTCTCTCTATCCTTCTAAATGTCTCTAAATACTGTCGTAATATAAGCCTGTAGGAATGCCTAAGAGCGCATTATTGACCGTATACAAATAAATACCCTATAAAACATATTTCGTAAATCTGCACATTATGGAAATAATTACATCTCAGAGTTACGTACACCGGTCTCCCAGTCGATCAACTTATGCTATCGTTATGTGCCTCCTCCACACCCACACCCTCCCCCATCCCAACACACACACACACACACACACACACACAAACGCACGCACGCACGCACGCACACACACACACACACACACACGTCGGCTTAGTATAAATGTTTTAAAGAACTTTCAGCAAATGTATAATGCTCTAAATTAGGATAACATACATTTATTTTGATTATTGCCAAATAAAGTCATGTATACAAATTTAGAATATGAAAATAATGTACCCCACCACCACACCTCCCACTCCGTCACACCTTCACCCAAAACGGTCATGCCCTGTTAACATTCACACACAAAGGTTTGCCATAGGTCGACCATACACTATTAAGAGAAGGAGCACGTCATTTAGTCGCATCACACACGCACGTACACACACGCACGCACGCACTCACGCAAGCACATACACACACACGAACGCACACACACACACACACACACACACAGAGTATATATGACCATATATGCGTACGCCAACAAATGACAGCAATTTGTTTTATTATAACTATTTATCAAGACTGAGAGGTGACACGACAAAGACCACATAATAGCACAAGTGTGACGTGTTATACATTGGCTATAAGAACGACATTGACTAATATTTATCCAAGCTATGAAAGATATAGACTGCCTCTGCAGTAAATACAGATGTTTACTTACCGAGTCGAGACAAATCTTCGTTATGGATGATTTATTTCGTGCACCTGCTGATGACGTCGAGCGCAGGTACTCAGTGAGTCATGCTTAACACATGTGTGCTGTAGAGAGTATATTAAATATCATAACATGTCGGACAATGACACAGCACTACACCAGCCGCAATGTATACATGATGCACAGCATTATATTAGCCGAGTGTAACGGACAATGTATACATGATGACACAGCACTATACTAGCTGAGTGTGACGGACAATGTATACATGATTACACAGCACTACACTAGCCGAGTGTAACGGACAATGTATACATGATGACACAGCACTATACTAGCCGAGTGTAACGGACAATGTTTACATGATGACACAGCACTATACTAGCCGAGTGTGACGGACAATGTATACATGATTACACAGCACTACACAAACCGAGTGTGACGAACATTGTATACATGATGACACAGCACTATACTAGCCGAGTGTGACGGACAATGTATACATGATGACACGGCGCTATACTAACCGAGTGTGACGGACAATGTATACATGATGACACAGAACTATACCAGCCGAGTGTGACGAACAATGTAAACATGATGACACAGCACTATACCAGCCGATGTATACATGATGACACAGCACTATACTAGCCGAGTGTGACGGACATTGTATACATGATTACAAAGCACTACACTAGCCGTGTGTGACGGACAATGTATACATGATGACACAGCATTAAGTCTATACTAGCCGAGTGTGACGGACAATGTATACATGATGACGCAGCACTATACTAGCCGAGTGTGACGGACAATGTATACATGATTACAAAGCACTACACTAGCCGTGTGTGACGGACAATGTTTACATGATGACACAGCATTAAGTCTATACTATCCGAGTGTGACGGACAATGTATACATGATGACGCAGCACTATACTAGCCGAGTGTGACGGACAATGTATACATGATGACACAGCACTATACTAGCCGAGTGTAACGGACATTGTATACGATAATGATCAGTGACCCCTCTTGTTTTATTGTCTCGCCTTTTCGAAGGGGAAAAAGAAACATAGATGTTGCTTTTCCGGCGGCGGCGGCGGCGGCGGCGGCGGCGGCGAAGGTGTCAACATTCAAGTTTTGCGTTTAGGTCATTTTCTCACAAACTATATGCACTAAACCTTTCAAACTTTGATTATAATTGTAACTTGGGTGGTACCATTGCAACGCCAAACAAAGGGTAGATAACTTAATAAGTTTTACATTCAACTTTTGCGTTTAGGTCAATTTCTCACAAACTGTATGCACTAGACCTTATAGCTGTATCTTGGGTGGTACATCGCAACGTGACATAGCAGATGTGGATGTGACATTGACCCTCCAAGCAAAGGGTAGATAACCATATATGTTTTACCTTCAACTTTTGCGTTCAGGTCACTTTTTCACAAACTGTATGCACTATACCTTTCAAACTTTGCTTATAGTTGTATCTTGAGTGGTACATTGCAACGTGACAAAGCAAATGTGGATATGACCTTGACCCTCCAAGCAATGGGCTGATAACTTTATAAGTTTTCCCTTCAAAATTTGCGTTTAGGTCACTTTCTCACAAACGTTATGCATTAGACCTTTCAAACTTCGCTTATAGTTGTTTCTTGGGTAGTATATCACAATGTGTCAAAACAAATGTGGATGTGACCTTCACCCTCCAAGCAAAGGTCAGATAACTTTAATTGTTACATTTTAATCACTTTCTCATGAACTATAATTATGCACTAAAAAATGCTTTAAACCTAGTTTATAGCTTAATCTTTGGAAGACAAAACATTCTATTTTGACATAGTTGTGTCTTGGGTAGTGCACCTTTTTGGACGCATGGATTTCATCTATGACCTTGACCTACTTTTTGGAGCTGAACATATATATATATATATGTTTTTTATTTATTTTTTATAGAATGGCATTTTGTTTTTAAACAAATTCACTGAAACTGTCATCTAAGCAAACTGTAGTGTTTTTAGTTATTAAAATGTTTACAAACTTTCATTTAAACAAAATTTATCTTTTATTTTTAAGTCCTCCATTAGGCGAGACACGTGAATCCGCGGAGTTCTTTTATTTATATTGACCAGTTTTATATTCTAGCAAGTAGTTTCGCAAATTATAATATGAACATTGTCGATATAAATATAAAGCACAGATGTGAAAACATGATAGATGTCAACATCATTATTGTAGGACAGCAGCATATACACAATACAAATCTATACTTTTTACAGCTTTTTACAGCTATTATAGCCGCGAGAATCATGGCTCTTATGATAGTATGTATCTAAATGAAATGGTCTTGTCTTAGCTAGTACTGTTTAGTTCCATTTACTATTCTTGCAGATCTGTTTAAACATGCGGCCGTCCGTCCACCTCAGCTGGGTGAACTGGCAGACATCGCCAAGGACCTTGGCATTCTTTGCTCGGAGGAGGAATTGGTCGATATAAAAGGTTCGATTTTAAGCTACATATTTTACTAATTACCCCCAATCCCAGACGTAACTATATATTTTCCCGCCACTCAACCATCACATCGTCTGCATTCCTTAATAATAAGTATTCCATCATCATTGTTTACTAATGTTTGACATCTTCACGTTGTTCAATTGTGTGTCCGCGTGGTCATCCAGACCTTCAGTTAAATCAAAACGTTATTTAATCTAATAAGTAAAGTAAACAAACAATGTTCTATAAATTCAAATATCTAAAAGAGTACATCTTATGTTTAACAAAAATAGTGAAAGATTTTCTGATGCCAAATCTCAGTCTGAGTGAAAACAAAACAAAGCATAAGCCAAAACCCAACTCGCAGTCTGAGTTAACAACCAAAACATAATCTGAGCCTAGAACCAATCTAAGTCCCAATCTAAGTCTAAACTAAATCTCAATCTCGACAGAAACTGCGCAGCCGGACTTGCATCTTCGTCCTTGACCAAGTCCAACTGCGTGACTAGACATTCTAACTGTGTATTGTCCTATCATTCAGTGCTACCTTGATCACGCAACAATTTTGCGCACATAAGCATTCTTTTTCGTAAGTTTTGAATGTGTTCCATACAAAATATAATGTCCGTCCATTCCTCATCTGTTTATACAAGCCCGTTTATAATATAATTTAGTATACTATAGACCGTAAAATTCTATCAAAAAAACTCAAAATACTTGCAATATAAGTGATTTTCTGATTTTCAGACATATATAGAGACATATATATATATATATATTGCAAACAAACACACACAATGTCTAGACAAATTTAGATAGTGGAACTACGTTTTTTTTTATTTCATAAAATTTCTACAGATTAAAGATTATGTGTGGCTGCGACATTTTATTTGAAGTAGGACTACTATACAACCTGAGCCATTGACCTGGCCATAATCTATCTGATGATGAATATATAATTTGATAAACGTGTATATCAGATATTCCCAGTCATGCTTGCTTATAAATCCATGTCTATTTAAGTACTATAGAAATGACTTTGTCGTAAGATCTTTTATGGTGTACGATCAAGGTCATAATTATTTCATTAGTATGATACTATCTGTTAACTGTGATACTGTCTTTTTTGACTATCATTCAAAACGTTTCAGTACCATACACAATAATTAAGTATCATACTAACATCAACAATAATGACCCTGGTGGTACGTAACGCATTGTAATGTTTATATGATACATCATACTAATTAAGTTGTTACCTAAGTTGTTATGTGCATTTTCTAAGTTGTCTTGTGCATATTCCAAGTTGTCATGTGCATTTCATAAGTTATGTGCATTTCGTAAGTTGTTATGTGCATTCGTAAGTTGTCTTGTGCAAACTACAAGTCGTCGTTAAGTAGACTTTTTATCTGAATAAATTTTGAAGGAAACACCGGTAGAAATGGCGGCTCCAGGAGCGGACGCTCTGCTCTGCCTACTTAAAAAACAATTGGGCTAGGTACATCATACAATAAATTCTTAGAACATAAAATTGATTTCAAAATGTGTAAGGCATAGTCTGACGTGGAGTTAATAAATCTTGTTTAAAAAAAAAAAGGAAAAATAAGAAGAAAAACTGTTTATGTGTAGTCCCAAGGATTATAGTCATTCCATCTTTTAACCAATGGGATGTTCTAACGGTATAGGTTCCACTGAGTCTGGATTGCACGTATTATTTGTTGAAAACAAACATATTTTATTTACTCAGGAAAACTTCTCCGTCCCCTTTTCTCTCTTCTTCTCTCTTAGAGTATCCTCGACCCCTTAGTTTACGACCACTTAACGACAGTTGGCTACATATATCATTAATCACAGACATATTAATATTGTTATTAGGTCTGTGCATTAATGCATTATATATTTGACATAATATGATGCTAGCAAATCTAAAGTATTCAAACTTTAACAAAAACTACCGCGGCTTTGATAAAATTTTGTTCATTTTCCACATTTGCAAACAGTGAACGGCATGTGTTTCCGTTCACCTTACTTACTATAGCTTTTATCCCGAGATGCAGTATTTTCATACGGGCAATTGTATGCAAATTTGTTGACCTAAGTTTACACTAGCTGACAGCGTAAACAAATAAATGCAAAAATATCAACTAATATTTTTAAATTTAACAAGAAGCAACAAAGCCGTACTTATTTTCTATGACAAAATATGAGTAAATGTCTACCCTTATCACCCTAAAATCGATTTTATTTAATACTGTGGCGCTTTAAAGTTATTGTCTTCTGCTGTTTTCAAAACATGTCCGTCTGCTTGTCAGGAATTTAGGTCACATTCACGTAGGAAATGTACTAACATAACAATTACCAGATGTTTTTAACACAAACGACGATATTGCTGCATGTTTTATGCAGGGACCTCGCCCTTGATAGGCCTAAAGGTCTAAGTTTTCTTACTCTGTATGTTAGCCCCAAGCAGCCCCTCACAACAAGAAACATATGAGGATTGGTTAAAATGAGTGGTCGGTCTTGGTTCAGCTAAACTGGCCTATGTAAACACTTTATATTCAGATATTATTACCTTTTATCCCATTATTTGATGAATATATTTCATACAATGAATTACATAATTTTACAAAAACTCATTTTGTAATAAGTACATTTTAGGAAGGTTCGACAATGTCTTTGTATTTTTGCAGTTTTGATAGAAAGGTTCTAGATTGATGTTCATAATGGCTATTTCTTTAAGTGTTTTATAACAGTACACAAGTCTGTTTTTGAAGGCTGCTATAGACGGTGGTGTATTTAGACGTTTAGAAGAAAACATATGTATATAGTACTTGATTTCAAGTTTTACACTGAGATCAGATGTAGACATGTTATTTCCAATGATAAAAATAAATAACTCCCCAGTGAATGGAATTAAAACACCATAAAACCTGGTTTAAACACCCAGTGGCTTTTTTGCCACTGACCGTTCCAAGGTGGTAGCCCTATTGCCAATCCGACTGTGTTTGTGATGTCACATGCCTTGTTTATTAACGTTGTAAAAGTTGTTTTTCGCCGCCGTCAACTGCAAATTAATTAAATTGTATCTATTTTAAGTTAAACCCTAACACGTTAGTAAATAAATGTGGATTAAATTAATATTTCGAAAAGAAAATTATTTCCAAAGTATTCATCCATAAGCCTTGATTCTCCACTACTATTTTTAATTTGATGTAAATGTTGTAGTTCCCAAGAAAAGACACTCAGTAATTTACGAGTTTATATTTCAGACTATATCGATGAAATGTGCAAAGGATATGACAGACTTGATGAGCTGGTTGCTCCTACACTTCCGGTTACATACCCACGGACGCCGGGTTATCGACCGGAACCAGCGGACAACAATTGTAATGCATGGTATGTGTTCTACTGGTTTGAAGAAAATGAAATCCGAAAAATCTATTTAGGGATGAAGGCAAGCCTAATAAATTGGCTCCTATGCAGTTTTTTTTTTATTATTCTGGCGTTCTATGTAACTGCATATACGCCTAATTTCCTTTGCAAAAAACCCGACTGGAAAAAACGCTCTAACACCCATGTGACTTTCGAACGAAATTGAGCAGCTTATCAGACTCCTGTGCGTAAACCATGACGATAATCTAACAAAATAATGTTATTTACCATTTACTTTCGGTTTTATTATTTTCCGAAGCATATTTTACATAATATATCGGTTTTTCGTAGATCGCTATACATGTGTATTGACAATATATTGACAAGTGACCGTCTCTCCCAACGTTGCATGCGCATGCGCATAAGTACACATTTTCCACTGTGGACAACGTGTCACGAAACTACGTTGTGTATAATGTACCAAATATAAAGTTTTCAAGTCTTAGGTTAACAAACGGTAATGGGCGAAGGGTGCCGGGATATTTATTATATATTACCCCTTCAGACATTCTCCTGAAAGAAAAATTAAAAAATCTCGCTTGTTTTATAGCCTGATCTGGGGGGGGGGGAAAGCACCTAACCATAGACCTACTGTATGTCCATGACCTATCTTAAGCTTGTTTATTTTGTTTTGTTATGTTCATTTCATTTAGTGTGTAGGGGGTGGGGTGAGTTTACGGGTGGATTCAGGGGGCGACCCACTAAAAAATCTGTAAAATATGGAAATTTATATTAAACAAGAGCTGTAGGAGAACAGCGCAGCTCGACTATTCAGAGAATAATAAATGATATAGCCAGTATATACCATCAGAAAACAAGGCTAAAACAATGTGATGGTGGGTTGGGGGTTGGGGTGGGGGTGGGGGCGGGGTGGGTTAGAAACACGGGCCGATATAAAAATTATTGTTAGAATCTCATACAAATTATAGTAAAATTTGCGGCAGGGTGTGACATTTTTAGCTCGACTATTCGAAGAATAAGATAGCTTATGTAATCACCCCGGCGTCGGCGTTGGCGTTGGTGTCGGCGTCGGCGTCCCACATCAAGGTTTGCGTGTAAGCTGTGTTTACAAGTCTATATCTCTTACATTTCTTATCCTAGCACAACCAAATTTGTTCATGGGCTTCCTTATAGCATTATCTTAAGGGCTGCATAAGCAATTTTGGTTCCTGTAACCCATGGGCTCCCATGGAATCCAAATTATGATAGCCCATAAAATGTGTCCCATTTCACATCAAATTTTGCGTGTAAGCTGTGTTTACAAGTCTATATCTCTTACAATTCTTACCCTAGCACAACCAAATTTGGCCATTAGCTTCCTTATAGCATTATCGAAAGGGCTGCTTAAGTAATTTTGGTTCCTGTAACCCCTGGGCTCCCATGGAACCCAAATTCTGATAGCCCTTAAAATATGTCTGTTTCACATAAAATTGTGCATGTAAGCTGTGTTTACAGGTCTATATCTCTTACATTTCTTGTCCTAGCTGAACTAAATTTTGGAAATGTTTTCCTTATAGTATGTTGTAAAGGGTTGGATAAGTAATTTTGTCTTCTGCAAATTCTGGGCTCCCATGGAACCCAAATTGTGATGGCCCATAACATGTGCAATAAAGGCAGATCTAGGTTTGCATGTAAGCATGTTTATATAAATAATCTTGGTATGGGATTTGTTATAGCATTATGCATCTTATTACTTCACTCATATTGGGGCATGGGCTCCCTCCTCTCCCCCCCCCCCCACTTGAAACTTTTTTTTTTTTTACATATTTCTTTGTTGTTTTTGTCAATTCTTACACATATATGTTGCCCCCCTCCCCCCACCCCCCTCTCACCCCGTCCCACATGAAAGTTTTTTATTATTTTTTTACATATTTCTTTGTTGTTTTAGTCAATTCTTACATAGATGTTGCCCCCTCCCCTCCCCCACCCCCACCCCCCGCCTGTCAATTCTTACACATATATGTTGCCCCCTCTCACCCCCGCCCCCCGCCCCCACCCCCCACTTGAAACTTTTATTTTTATTTTTTTTACATATTTTGTTGTTGTTTTAGTCAATTCTTACATAGATGTTGCCCCCCTCCTCTCCCCCCCACCCGCCTCTCAACCACCCCACAACCCCCACTTGAAACTTTTTTTTTTTTTTACATATTTCTTTGTTGTTTTAGTCAATTATTACTCATATATGTTGCCCCCTCCCCTCCCCCACAACCCATTCCCGCCTCTCACCCCCCGCTCCCCACCACCCCTACTTGAAACTATCTTTTTTTTTTTTTACATATTTCTGTGTTGCTTTTTGTCAATTCTTACACATATATGTTGTCCCCTCCTCTCTCCCCCCCCCCTCTCCCCCCCTCTCCCCCCCCTCCCTTCCACACACACTTGAAACTTTTTTCTTTTTTTTTTTACATATTTCTTTGTTGTTTTAGTCTATTCTTACACATATATGTTGCCCCTCCCCCTCCCCTCACCCCCCCCACCCCCCACTTGAATTTCTTTGTATTTTTTACATATTTCTTTGTTGTTTTAGTCAATTCTTACACATATATGTTGCGCCCTCCCCCCACAACCCACTCCCGCCTCTCACCCCGCTCACTCCCAACCCCACTTGAAAATGTATATATATTTTTTTTACATATTTCTTTGTTGTTTTTGTCAATTCTTACACATATATGTTGTCCCCTCCTCTCTCCACCCACCCCCTCTCTCTCTCTCCCCCCCCCCTCCCTTCCACACACACTTGAAACTTTTTTTTTTTTTTTTTACATATTTCTTTGTTGTTTTAGTCTATTCTTACACATATATGTTGCCCATCCCCCTCCCCTCACCCCCCCCACCCCCACTTGAATTTCTTTGTATTTTTTACATATTTCTTTGTTGTTTTAGTCAATTCTTACACATATATGTTGCGCCCTCCCCCCCCACAACCCACTCCCGCCTCTCACCCCGCTCCCTCCCAACCCCACTTGAAAATGTATATATATTTTTTTTACATATTTCTTTGTTGTTTTAGTCAATTCTTACACATATATGTTGCCCCCTCCCCCCCCCCCCCCCCCCCACCCCCACTTGAATTTCTTTGTATTTTTTACATATTTCTTTGTTGTTTTAGTCAATTCTTACACATATATGTTGCCCCTCCCCTCCCCTCACCCCCACCCCCCACCACCACTTGAATTTCTTTGTATTTTTTACATATTTCTTTGTTGTTTTAGTCAATTCTTACACATATATGTTGCCCCTCCCCCTGCCCTCACCCCCCACCCCAACCACCACTTGAATTTCTTTGTATTTTTTACATATTTCTTTGTTGTTTTTTGTCAATTCTTACACATATACGTTGTCCCCTCCTCTCTCCACCCACCCTCTCTCTCTCTCCCCCCCCCCCCCCCCCCCCCCCCCACTCCCTTCCACACACACTTGAAACTTTTTTTTTTTTTTTTTTTACATATTTCTTTGTTGTTTTAGTCTATTCTTACACATATATGTTGCCCCTCCCCCTCCCCTCACCCCCCCCCCCACCCCCACTTGAATTTCTTTGTATTTTTTACATATTTCTTTGTTGTTTTAGTCAATTCTTACACATATATGTTGCGCCCTCCCCCACACAACCCACTCCCGCCTCTCACTCCCCGCTCCCTCCCAACCCCACTTGAAAATGTATATATATATTTTTTTACATATTTCTTTGTTGTTTTTGTCAATTCTTACACATATATGTTTCCCCCTTCCCTCCCCCACCCCCCAACCCACTCCCACCTCTGACCGCCGCTCCACCCCACCCCACCCATACTTGAAAATCTTTTTTTTTTTTTTTACATATTTCTGTGTTGCTTTTGTCAATTCTTAAACATGTTGCCCACTTCCACACACCGCCATATATCTGTGTTGTTTGGTAATTTCTTACACATAGCTTCTTACACATATATGTTGCCACCTCCACCCCCTCCCAAACACCACAAACTACCCCCTCCCTCCCCCACCCCCACACACTCTAAACTTGTTTTTAATTATTTTTATTTTTACATGTTTCTGTTTGTTGTTTTTGTCAATTCTTACTCCTAACTATCTTGCCCCCCCCACCCCCCTTCCCCCCAATCCCCCCCCCCCCCAATCAATTTTTTTATTTTTTTTTACATATTTTGTGTTGTTTTGGTGAATTCCTACATAGCTTCTTACACATATATGTTGCCCTCACCACCACCACTCCCCCACCATCCACCCCGCCTCTCTCCCGACCCCCAACCCGTACCCCACTCAAAAAGTCGAATTTTTTATTTTTATTTATTTTTTTACATATTTCTGTGTAGTTTTGGTCAATTCTTACACATAGTTATGTTGTGCTCCCAACCCCATCCCACATTGTTGTAGCCTTGTTTTCTGATGGTATATACTAGCTATAAATTTATTATTCTCTGAAAAACTCGAATAGTCGAGTGCGCTGTTCTCCGACAGCTCTTGTACTTATTTTTTATCAGTTTTAATCCAAAGTTGCTGTCATTTAAAAAAAATGTGGTCGAAAGGCAACTCGGGGAGGGAGTGGATATCTGGCGATTTTTTATTGTGGCCTCATTTCAGGTATATTTCATCTGTGTATCTGAATTTAATCTAAATTGCTTTATATGTAAATGATTGCGTTCAAATTAAAATTTAATATCCAATAATGGAAGATAGAATGAAAATAATTTCCTGTCCCCTGTCCTCCATGTGAGGGGGAGCCCATAAACCAATGGGGGGCAGGGCGGTGCGCATAATTGATATAGTTGTATATTTGATAAAGTAAAACAACACAGACATATGTTAAAAAACCCCAAAAAAAACAACATTCGGGTGGTGATGGGATGGTTGTGGGCGAAACATACTGATAACTGATAAAACAAAACAACACAGATATATGCAAAAACAAACAAAAAACAACAACATTCGGGTGGTAGTGATGATGGTGTGTTGGGATGGTTGGTGGGTGGGGGGGTGTGGGGTAACAAAAATTGACCAAAACAACACAGAAATATTTAAAAAAAAAAAAGAAAAAAAAAGTTTCCAGTGTGGGTGGAGGTGGGGGGAGGGGCGTAATGGGTGGGGGTGGGCTGGGGCAACATAGCTTTATTTGTAAGATTTGACCAAAACAACACAGAAATATGTATTATATATATATAAATCGAGTTGCAAGTGGGGCAGGCGGGGAGTGGGGGGGGTGGGTGGTGGCAGGGCCATATAAGAATTAACCAAAACGAGACAGAAATATGTTGTTTTTTTTTTTTATATATATCGAGTTTCCAGTGGAAATATAACATTTTTAACTAAGAGCCGTAACTCCGCCGTTACTGGTCCGATCTGGTTTGGTTTTCGAACCTGGCCAGTTGAGATAATAAAATTTACCAAAGCAATACAGAATATAAAAAAATATATAGTTTAGATTCTGGGGTGGGGGTGCGGAGTGGTAGGGGGGGTGCGGGGGGCATAGCAATATGTGTAAGAATTCACACAATTTCTTTGTGTGTTAGTGGAGCTGAACATGGTGATTTTGTTTACGAAAACAATAACTGTCACTAGTATTCAAATCCCCCATCCCCCCCCCCCCCCCACCCCCACCCCACAGGGTTTATGGGATGACGAGTTGTCCGTCGCCCGTCGTCGTCCGCTAACTTTTGTCTTGTGAACACTCTGGCAACTTCATTATTATTATTCGGATCTTTACCAAACTGCTAATTTTCATATATTTTATATTCTCTTTATTACGATTTAGGAATGGGGAAGAGTCTTGTAGAATAATAAACGAATAAAACAAGTAATTTTAAAAATACTATAAATATAACAAAAATATTACTTTTAAATCGGCATGAAATATGTGTAGTTTAAACACACTACACAATGTTTTACGATTGTTCTATTCTATTCTATCGACGGTGCATGGTAGGTTGCGTATGGTGAACTAATATGCGCATGGAACTCTGGGTAATAATTTCAAACAAGATGGGCGGGTAACTTTCGATAATTCGGAAATGTGTCAATATATTCGTGATAAATTTGGATAATCTGAGATATTTCATCGTGGCAAGTAAATTTTGAAACACCAATCGACTCAAAAAAAAAAATCTTCTTTCAACCTGTGGATATATAATCTACAAACAATGCTGTTTAAAAGCGTGAAACCTTCCAACAGATTCCGTTGGGAAAGTCCAGTAGTAAAATGTGCAATAATCAATACACGTTGATGCTCGCCAATACGAAAAATTTCAAAAGATCATTAAACGTGTATTTTAACACACTAGGAGGAAGGCATGTAAATATGAACATGCCTCCATTGGTATGCCTCTGAACAAAAGCTGATGACAATAAAAAGTTCAAATGTATTTTTCATACGCACTATCAATACTATCAGACTTTGAGATACCAAAATTGGTATGTGGATACATCTTGGGATAGCGGTGTGTCTCGTACTAAAAAAAGATCACTGTGACCTTGACCTGTGACCTCTGTCATAGAAAATGCTTGTCAAGATCGTATTTTCAATATTATAACTCTTAGACATACCAAACTTGATATTTGAATACATCTTGGGATAGCGGTGTGTTGCATACCAAAATAGGGTCACAGTGACCTTAACCTGTGACCTCTGTCATAGAAAATGTTCCGAAAATGTTTGTCCGGGCCATATTTTCAATACTATAAGACTGAGATACCAAACTTGGTATTTGAATACATTTTGGGATAGTGGTGTGTCGCGTAACAAAATAAGGTCACTGTGACCTTGACCTTGACCTGTGACCTCTGTCATAGAAAACAAATGCTTGTCCGGACCGTATTTTCAATACTATAACACTTAGAGATACCATACTTGTATTTGAATACATCTTGGGATATCGGTGTGTCGCGTACCAAAAGAAGGTCATTGTGACCTTGATCTTGACCTGTGACCTCTGTCATAGAAAAATGCATAGAAAATGCTTTTCCGGACCGTATTTTCAATACTATAGCACTTAGAGATACCAAACTTGGTATATGGATACATCTTGAGATAGCGGTGTGTAGCGTACCAAAATAAGGTCACTATGACCTTGACCTTGACCTGTGATTTCTGTCATAGAAAATGCTTGTCCGGACCATATTTTCAATACTATAACACTTAAGAGATACCAAACTTGGTATGTGAATACATTTTGGGTGATAGCGGTGTGTCGCTTAACAAAATACGGTCATTGTGACCTTGACCTTGACCTGTGACCTCTGTCATAGTAAATGCTTGTCCGGACCGTATTTCAATACTATAACACTTAGAGATACCAAAGTTGGGATGTGGATACATCTTGGGATAGCGGTGTGTGTCGCGTACCAAAATAAGGTCACTATGACCTTGACCTGTGACCTTTGTCATAGAAAATGCTTGTCCGGACCGTATTTTCAATACTATAACACTTACGAGATACCAAACTTGGTATTTGAATACATCTTGGGATATCGGTGTGTCGCGTACAAAAATAAGGACATTGTGACCTTGATCTTGACCTGTGACCTCTGTCATAGAAAATGTATAGAAAATGCTTTGTCGGACCGTAATTTCAATACTATAGCACTTAGAGATACCAAACTTGGTATGTGGATACATCTTGAGATAGCGGGTGTGTCTCGTTTTTAAAAAAGATCACTGTGACCTTGACCTGTGACCTCTGTCATAGAAAATGCTTGTCAAGATCGTATTTTCAATATTATAACTCTTAGACATACCAAACTTGATATTTGAATACATCTTGGGATAGCGGTGTGTTGCATACCAAAATAGGGTCACAGTGACCTTAACCTGTGACCTCTGTCATAGAAAATGTTCCGAAAATGTTTGTCCGGGCCATATTTTCAATACTATAAGACTGAGATACCAAACTTGGTATTTGATACATTTTGGGATAGTGGTGTGTCGCGTTACAAAATAAGGTCACTGTGACCTTGACCTTGACCTGTGACCTCTGTCATAGAAAACAAATGCTTGTCCGGACCGTATTTTCAATACTATAACACTTAGAGATACCATACTTGGTATTTGAATACATCTTGGGATATCGGTGTGTCGCGTACCAAAAGAAGGTCATTGTGACCTTGATTTTGACCTGTGACCTCTGTCATAGAAAATGCATAGAAAATGCTTGTCCGGACCGTATTTTCAATACTATAGCACTTAGAGATACCAAACTTGGTATGTGGAATACATCTTGAGATAGCGGTGTGTAGCGTACCAAAATAATGTCACTATGACCTTGACCTTGACCTTTGATCTCTGTCATAGAAAATGCTTGTCCGGACCATATTTTCAATACTATAACACTTAAGAGATACCAAACTTGGTATTGTGAATACATTTTGGGGATAGCGGTGTGTCGCTTAACAAAATACGGTCATTGTGACCTTGACCTTGACCTGTGACCTCTGTCATAGTAAATGCTTGTCCGGACCGTATTTTCAATACTATAACACTTAGAGATACCAAAGTTGGGATGTGGATACCTCTTGGGATAGCGGTGTGTCGCATACCAAAATAAGGTCACTATGACCTTGACCTGTGACCTTTGTCATAGAAAATGCTTGTCCGGACCGTATTTTCAATACTATAACACTTAAGAGATACCAAACTTGGTATTTGAATACATCTTGGGATATCGGTGTGTCGCGTACAAAAATAAGGACATTGTGACCTTGATCTTGACCTGTGACCTCTGTCATAGAAAATGCATAGAAAATGCTTGTCCGGACCGTAATTTTAATACTATAGCACTTAGAGATACCAAACTTGGTATGTGGATACATCTTGAGATAGCGGTGTGTAGCGTACCAAAAATAAGGTCATTGTGACATTGACCTTGACCTGTGACCTCTGTCGTAGAAAATGCTTGTCCGAACAGTTTTTTCCAATACTATAACACTTAGAGATACCAAAGTTTGGATGTGGATACATCTTGGGATAGCGGTGTGTCGCGTACCAAAATAAGGTCACTGTGACCTTGACCTTAACCTGTGACCTCTGTCATAGAAAATGTTCCGAAAATGTTTGTCCGGGCCATATTTTCAATACTATAAGACTGAGATACCAAACTTGGTATTTGAATACATTTTGGGATAGTGGTGTGTCGCGTAACAAAATAAGGTCACTGTGACCTTGACCTTGACCTGTGACCTCTGTCATAGAAAACAAATGCTTGTCCGGACCGTATTTTCAATACTATAACACTTAGAGATACCATACTTGGTATTTGAATACATCTTGGGATATCGGTGTGTCGCGTACCAAAAGAAGGTCATTGTGACCTTGATCTTGACCTGTGACCTCTGTCATAGAAAATGCATAGAAAATGCTTTTCCGGACCGTATTTTCAATACTATAGCACTTAGAGATACCAAACTTGGTATATGGATACATCTTGAGATAGCGGTGTGTAGCGTACCAAAATAAGGTCACTATGACCTTGACCTTGACCTGTGATTTCTGTCATAGAAAATGCTTGTCCGGACCATATTTTCAATACTATAACACTTAAGAGATACCAAACTTGGTATGTGAATACATTTTGGGATAGCGGTGTGTCGCTTAACAAAATACGGTCATTGTGACCTTGACCTTGACCTGTGACCTCTGTCATAGTAAATGCTTGTCCGGACCGTATTTTCAATACTATAACACTTAGAGATACCAAAGTTGGGATGTGGATACATCTTGGGATAGCGGTGTGTCGCGTACCAAAATAAGGTCACTATGACCTTGACCTGTGACCTTTGTCATAGAAAATGCTTGTCCGGACCGTATTTTCAATACTATAACACTTACGAGATACCAAACTTGGTATTTGAATACATCTTGGGATATCGGTGTGTCGCGTACAAAAATAAGGACATTGTGACCTTGATCTTGACCTGTGACCTCTGTCATAGAAAATGTATAGAAAATGCTTGTCCGGACCGTAATTTCAATACTATAGCACTTAGAGATACCAAACTTGGTATGTGGATACATCTTGAGATAGCGGTGTGTCTCGTTTTAAAAAAAGATCACTGTGACCTTGACCTGTGACCTCTGTCATAGAAAATGCTTGTCAAGATCGTATTTTCAATATTATAACTCTTAGACATACCAAACTTGATATTTGAATACATCTTGGGATAGCGGTGTGTTGCATACCAAAATAGGGTCACAGTGACCTTAACCTGTGACCTCTGTCATAGAAAATGTTCCGAAAATGTTTGTCCGGGCCATATTTTCAATACTATAAGACTGAGATACCAAACTTGGTATTTGAATACATTTTGGGATAGTGGTGTGTCGCGTTACAAAATAAGGTCACTGTGACCTTGACCTTGACCTGTGACCTCTGTCATAGAAAACAAATGCTTGTCCGGACCGTATTTTCAATACTATAACACTTAGAGATACCATACTTGGTATTTGAATACATCTTGGGATATCGGTGTGTCGCGTACCAAAAGAAGGTCATTGTGACCTTGATTTTGACCTGTGACCTCTGTCATAGAAAATGCATAGAAAATGCTTGTCCGGACCGTATTTTCAATACTATAGCACTTAGAGATACCAAACTTGGTATGTGGATACATCTTGAGATAGCGGTGTGTAGCGTACCAAAATAATGTCACTATGACCTTGACCTTGACCTTTGATCTCTGTCATAGAAAATGCTTGTCCGGACCATATTTTCAATACTATAACACTTAAGAGATACCAAACTTGGTATGTGAATACATTTTGGGATAGCGGTGTGTCGCTTAACAAAATACGGTCATTGTGACCTTGACCTTGACCTGTGACCTCTGTCATAGTAAATGCTTGTCCGGACCGTATTTTCAATACTATAACACTTAGAGATACCAAAGTTGGGATGTGGATACCTCTTGGGATAGCGGTGTGTCGCATACCAAAATAAGGTCACTATGACCTTGACCTGTGACCTTTGTCATAGAAAATGCTTGTCCGGACCGTATTTTCAATACTATAACACTTAAGAGATACCAAACTTGGTATTTGAATACATCTTGGGATATCGGTGTGTCGCGTACAAAAATAAGGACATTGTGACCTTGATCTTGACCTGTGACCTCTGTCATAGAAAATGCATAGAAAATGCTTGTCCGGACCGTAATTTTAATACTATAGCACTTAGAGATACCAAACTTGGTATGTGGATACATCTTGAGATAGCGGTGTGTAGCGTACCAAAATAAGGTCATTGTGACATTGACCTTGACCTGTGACCTCTGTCGTAGAAAATGCTTGTCCGAACAGTTTTTCCAATACTATAACACTTAGAGATACCAAAGTTTGGATGTGGATACATCTTGGGATAGCGGTGTGTCGCGTACCAAAATAAGGTCACTGTGACCTTGACCTTGACCTGGGACCTCTGTCATAGAAAATGATTGTCCGGCCTTATTTTCAATACTATAACACTTAGAGATACCAAACTTGGTATGTGAATACATCTTGGTATAGCGGTGTGTCGCGTATCAAAATAAGGTCATTGTGACCTTGACCTGTGACCTCTGTCATAGAAAATGCTTGTCCGGACCGTATTTTCAATACTATAACACTTAGAGACACCATACTTGGTATGTGAATACATCTTGGGATAGTGGTGTTTCGCGTACCAAAATAAGGTCATTGTGACCTTGACCTTGATCTTTGACCTCCATCATTGAAAATATCTGGAAAATGTTTGTCTGGGTCGGTGGGGGACTAAGGATTGCCCTGCAATTCTTGATGATATTGTTTAACTTAATAGACTCCTGATACAGTACAGTGACAGGACTGTATATGCCAACGTCTTGGAGAAAACATATTTTTGTTCAAGCATTTTAACTTATATTAGTTCATGTAGTTGTTTTAACCTCGAGAAAATTAAAGCTTTGCTTAGAGGGTATAGGTATGGCAAGCCATTTTCACATTTAATCACTATTTAGCGATATCGCTAATTCAGTTACCGAAAAAAATCAGTTATTGATATCGCTAATTCTATTGCGATATCAGTAATTCAGTTCTAAATACCATATATGTCGATAACCAAAAAATTAATTGTTGATATGGTTAATTCAATTTTTGATATCGCTAATTCAGTTTTTGATATCGCTAATTCCAATACCGATATCAAAAATTATTTAGCGATATAAAAAATTGAAAAGCAAATATTGATATCAATAATTCAATTTTTGAAGGCTGAATGAGCAATATCAAGAACTGAATTTTTTATATCGAAAATTGAATGACTGATTTCGCAAATTCGTTCAGTTGTGGATATCGCTAATTTATTTTTTGATATCGTAAACACAGTTTTTATTTTAATATCCCAAATTCAATCAGAAATATAAAAAATTGAATTAGCGATATCCAGAAAAGAAAATTAATTGTTGAGAACTGAAATTTAATTTGCGATATCGAAAATAGAATTCAATTTTTGTATTTTTGATATCGCTAATTAATTTTTGATATCAGTAATTGAATTTTTGATATCAGTAATTGAATTAGCGATATCGCTAAATAGTGTTTACATGTGAAAACGGCTTGTCATATATAGAAAGCCATTGTCACGTTGTCCTCCCTAATTCGACATTGTAGAGTAATACCACCTGACAAGTTAACAGGAATGTAATCATATATTTATTATTGAGAGTTTTGAAAAACTTGGAAAAACGTGAACAAATTATCAGATAATAAACAAAGAAGATATGACCACTTAAAGGTTGTTCTAAGACGGATATGGGAGCTGCCATTTTGAGGAGTGTGATGTCAATGTTCTAAATTAGATCATTATGACATATTGATAAATATCATCTAAAGAAAAATAACACATCAGATGAATGCAAAATACTTTATTGGTCATACTGCACTTTCGTATACTTTTTAATACAGTTATTTCAACCCCGCCAACCCCAAACCGCCCCCCCCCCCCATACACACACACACACACCCACCACCTCACCACCACCACCGATAAATCAGTAATCAGTAAATTGTCATATTTATAAATACTTCATATTTGGTTATTTTGTACTGTGACGTCATAGTTCTCAAAATGGCAATTTCCTTATCTGTTTCCGAAGAACCTTCTAATAGTCATGTCATCCGATTTTGATAACTCTTTCACCTTTTTTTTTATAATAAAGCTTATTAGGCTGCTCTATGAATATGTTCCCTTTAAACAGTCCCTCATGATTTCATTTCAACGGTCTGTTCCTTTAAACTGGCACTCGTGTCTGTAGTTCTGCCGATTATGTTGGATGGTCGAAAAAAGGTCACAATGCGCGTTCTGTCACGATGATAACCTGGTGCGTCACATAAATACTAGTAACACTTGACAATGTGTTGTTGTTGTATTCCCATAGGTACTGGCGGTGTGACATCCCCGGGGCCGCGGAGGGGCTACTGAAGGGTAAATTAGTCGGTATCAAAGACAGTGTGTGTGTTGCCGGTGTACCCATGATGAACGGCTCCAAACTTATGGAGGGATTTGTGCCTGACATAGATGCTACTGTGGTTACTAGAATCTTAGATTCCGGTAGGAGCAAAACAATAATTGTATTCAATTCAATATGTACGATATAGCGGAGTATTCCAGGACAAACGTGTTCATAAACCATAATCGAACATCACAATTTACTGTATTCGCTCATGTTATTTGAAATTGAACCACATTAGCCCGACCATGGTTTCAATTTTATTTTGATTCGCACCTAAATGTCTTCCAGATTGCCTTCAGTCCTTGACCGATTTGGTTAGGTGCGTTTGTATTTTGTATAAGACTAACGCGGATTACTTTGGATATTATCTACTGAAAGGGCTAAACGTGATATATTGTTTTAATCTAAAGGCGGCCGGATCGTTGGTAAGACCAATTGTGAGCACCTGTGCTTCAGCGGCAGTAGTTGGACGAACGACACGGGCCCTACGCTTAACCCCCATGACCGACTGCGCAGTACAGGAGGCTCCAGCGCGGGTAATGCCGCCGCGGTAGGAACAATTGTCAGGTGCCTGTAGGGGTTCGCTATGGCTCATGTCACCGCGATAATAACAAATGTCATGCCCCAGTAGGGTTCACTATGGTTCATACCGCCGCGGTAAAAACAATTGTCAGGTCCTAGTAGGGGTTCACTATCGGTAATGACACCGCGGTAAGAACAATTGTCAGGGCCCAGTCGGGGTTCACTATGGTTCATGCCACCGCGGTAAGAACAATAGTCCTCAAAATGCCCCAGTCGGGGTTTACTATGTGTAATGCCTCCGCGGTAAGGGTTTACTATGGGTAATGCCGCCGCGGTAAGGGTTCACTATGGGTAATGTCGCCGCGGTAAGAACAATTGTCATCAAACCCCGGTAGGGGTTCACTAAACAAGGCCTCTTGTAGTGTAACATTACAGGGAATTCAGTAGGGTAAATTACAAGACCTCCAGTAAGGAAACAGGGCATTTTAATCTTCATATACATATTCCTGAAGGCGGCTCAAAACAAAATATGCTTTCCCACCCCATTCACACGCTCCCAACCCTCTTTGGCTGAGAATATTCCCACATGTTAGGCAAGTATTCCCATATTTTTTGAGAACGATTAAAATACTGTTTTAAATTATTCAAAATTTAACTTTGTACTTAGTCAAACAATTATTAACATAAATTATTACATTGATTATCCTTTAAACTACATTAGATAATGATTAAATGAGGTCACGAAGTTTAACACATCGATACAAATAATGTGCCAAACTTTAGCCTCTAGCATTATTTAACTTACAGTGCCATTTTTGTCTCGCCTTTTCGAAGAAAAAAAGAGACATAGGTGTTGCTTTTCCGGCGGCGGCGTCAACATTCAAGTTTTGCGTTTAGGTCATTTTCTCACAAACTGAATGCACTAGACCTTTCAAACTTTGCTTATAGTTGTATCATGGGTGGTAAATCGCAACGTGACAAAGCAAATGTGGTAGTGACCTTGACCCTCCAAGCAAAGGGCAGATAACTTACTAATTTTTAGGTTCAAGTTTTGCGTTTGGGTCATTTTCTCACAAACTGTATGCACTAGGCCTTTCAAACTTTGCTTATAGTTGTTTCATGGGTGGTTCATCGCAACGTGACAAAGCAAATGTGGAAGTGACCTTGACCCTCCAAGCAAAGGGCAGATAACTTACTAATTTTTAGGTTCAACTTTTGCGTTTAGGTCACTTTTTCACAAACTGTATGCACTAGACCTTTCAAACTTTGCTTATAGTTGTATCTTGGGTGGTACATCGCAACGTGACAAAGCAAATGTGGAAGTGACCTTGACCCTCCAAGCAAGGGCAGATAACCTTATAATTTTTACCTTCAAATTTGGCGTTTAGGTCACTTTTTCACAAACTGTATGCACTAAGACCTTTCAAACTTTGCTTATAGTTGTATCTTGAGTGGTACATTGCAACGTGACAAAGCAAATGTGGTTGTGACCTTCACCATGCAAGCAAAGGGCAGATAACTTTAATTGTTATATTTACATCACTTTCTCATGAACTAGAATTATGCACTAGATGTTTTAAACCTAATTTATAGCTTAATCTTTGGAAGAAAACATATTCTATTTTGACGTAGTTGTGTCTTCTTTAGTGCATCTTTTTTTTGGATGCCTGGATTTCATGTATGACCTTGACCTACTTTTTGGAGCTGATGGTTTTTAGCTCTACTGGCCAAAGGCCTTCATTTTTCATCCGATCTTTACCAAACTTTACCAGATTGTTAATATCAATGAAAGCTCGCACAAGTTCGAAAACCAGCCAGATCGGACCAATAACAGCGGAGTTATGGCCCTTGATTTAGTTAAAAATGCTATATTCAGCCTCGTTAATACGATAGGGCTTTCATTTTTCATCTGATCTTTACCAAACTTTACCAAATGTTTTGCCTTTTTTTTATTATTAATAATGTTGTTTTTTTTGTTGTTTTTTTAAATTATTTTGTTTTAATTGTTTTTGTTTGTTTTTTTAATTGTTTTTTTTTTGAATTTTTTATTTTTTATTATTTTATTCATTATTTTTATTATTATTTTGGTGTTAACGCCATGTTAGTGCTCAGGAAGCATTGCTGTGCCTATTGCATTTTTTCCGGTTCATTGATTTTTGATGGAGTTGGAGCCTCTTGACATTTTTTTTTTAAATTTCTTGATTATTATTTTTTTATTTTTTTTTATTTTCTTATTTCATTATTTTTTTTGTTTTAATTTTTTTTATTGTGTATATTATTTTTTGGTGTTAACGCCATGTTAGCAGGAAGCATTGCTGTGCCTATTGCATTTTTTTTCCGGTTCATTGATTTTTGATGGAGTTACAGCCCATTGACATTTTTTTTTAAATTTATTGTCAGCGCTACTCCTCCTAAACGCCTTGTTGGATTTCGACGAAACTTGGCAGGAAGCATCGGTAAGATGTCTAGTTGTGCATATCACGCTTTTGTTCCAGTTTGCTGATTTATGACTGAGTTATGGCACTTTGACATTTTTACTTTAAATTTCTTGTCGGCGCTACTCCTCCTAATCGGCTTTTTGGATTTCTACAAAATTTGGCAGGAAGCCTCAGTATGATGTCTAGTTGTGCAAAGCATGGTATATCAATGAAATTTTGGAAAAGTTCGAAAACCAGCTAGATCTAGTTAGTAACGACAGGTTATGGCCCTTGATTTGTTGAAAAATGCTACCTATATTGTATTTTTGTATTTTCCTTTGTTCAATCTGTAGTTACTTCATTTTTGATCTGATCTTTACCATATTTGTTTAGAATGTTGCCCCCCCCCCCCCCATTTTTACCCCCCCCCCCCCCACCATTTTTATGAAATTTCATTCATAGAAGAAATTAAGTGGGACAAATTAAAAAATGCCCATGCCAGACTAGACACAGCAGACATATTGCCCATGATTACCAGGTAAGCGATCTAAGGCCATCCTATCCCTGTTGTTTTTGCAGTGATTTAAAAAACTACTGATTTGAATTTTATGTCGACAACCCTTGATATAAGAGCCGTTTTAGTCAGTAGAGCATCCACAGGCCCTCTTGGGCCTCTTGTTTTTAATAGAATGGCATTTTGTTTTTAAACAAATGCACTTAAATGTCATCTCAGCAAACGGCAAACTCGATTGTTTTTAATTACTAAAATGTTTACAAACTTTCATTTAAGCATCATTGACCTTTTTATTTTTAAGTCCAGCTTCCGTTAGGCGAGACATGTGAATCCACGGATTTCTTGTTTCTCTATATCTCGAAAAATGATATTTCCAACCTTTTCCTTCTTTCAAATTGAAGTATTTTTGAGGGTTTTTTGTTGGGGTGGTGGGAGGGGGAATGCTGCAGTATACAACACGGCCTTCAGTTTGTGTAAATATCAAGGTCACGGTCTTCACGTCGTCCGTGAATTAGGTTCATAAAATGAATGTGTTTTAAAATCAAAATCTGTAATTATATTGCCTCTCATGCCTTCGAAATACCTGATTTGCGAAGAAAGTCAATGTCAATGGCGACCACATTCCTTTCCGGCATTTTCCGATATTTAAAAGTCGGTACATCGATTTGATTAGACGATCTGTCCGAAATCAGCTTTTAACCGATGGAGTATGGCATCTGTTTCTAGTTACAGAATGGTGAGATTGACTTGGCAGTTGGAGGAGACCAGGCGGGGTCGGTGAGAACGCCGAGTGCCTGGTGCGGTATTGTGGGTATGAAACCCACCTGGGGCCTCGTTCCGTATACAGGGGCGGTACCTATAGAAATAACATGTGACCACCTGGGACCAATGGCTCGGACTGTCAGTGACTGTGCATTGTTATTGGAGGTAACTTTTGTAGATGTATTCAGTTACATGTATTTATTTAATAACATAACAGATACTAAGACTATGTATTACTCAACACAGTGGAACAGTATACTTACTCAACACAGTGGCGCAGTATAATTACTCAACACAGTGGCACAGTATACTTCCTCAACATAGTAGCACAGTATACTTAATCAACACAGTGGCAAAGTATACTTACTCCACACAGTGACACAGTATACTTACTCAAAACAGTGACACAGTATACTTACTTGTCAACACAGTGACACAGTATACTTACTCAAAACAGTGATATAGTACAATTACTTGTCAACACAGTGACACAGTTTACTTACTCAACACAGTGGCACAGTATACTTCCTCAACACAGTGACACAGTATACTTAATCAACACAGTGGCACAGTATACTTACTCAACACAGTGACGCAGTATACTTACTCAACACAGTGGCACAGTATACTTACTCAACACAGTGGCGCAGTATACTTACTCAACACAGTGGCGCAATATACTAACTTAACAAAGTGGCACAGTATATTTCCTCCTCAACACAGTGATGCAGTATACTTACTCAACACTGTGACGCAGTATAATTCCTCAACACACTCAACACAGTGATGCATTATACTTACTCAACACAGTGACGCAGTATACTTCCTCAACACAGTGGCACAGTATACTTACCAACACAGTGGCACAGTATACTTACTCAACACAGTGATGCAGTATACTCACTCAACACAGTGGCACAGTATACTTACTCAACACAGTGACGCAGTATACTTACTCAACACAGTGGCACAGTATACTTACTCAACACAGTGGCGCAGTATACTTACTCAACACAGTGGCGCAGTATACTTACTCAACAAAGTGGCACAGTATATTTCCTCCTCAACACAGTGATGCAGTATACTTACTCAACACTGTGACGCAGTATAATTCCTTAACACAGTGATGCAGTATACTTACTCAACACAGTGACGCAGTATACTTCCTCAACACAGTGGCACAGTATACTTACCAACACAGTGGCACAGTATACTTACTCAACACAGTGATGCAGTATACTCACTCAACAGAGTGACACAGTATACTTCCTCAACACAGTGACACAGTAACCTTACTCAACACAGTGGCACAGTATACTTACTCAACACAGTGATGCAGTATACTTACTCAACACAGTGGTGCAGTATACTTACTCAACACAGTGGTGCAGTATATTTACTCAACACATTGACACAGTATAATTCCTCAACATAGTGGCACATATACTTACTTAACACAGTGATGCAGTATACTTACTTAACACAGTGACGCAGTATACTTGTTTAACACAGTCCAACAGTAAACTTGCTCAACACATTGACACAGTATACTTCCTCAACACAGTGATGCAGTATACTTGCTCAACACAGTGACACAGTATACCTACTCAACACACTAACTCAGTATACATGCTCAACACAGTGACGCAGTATACTTACTCAACACAGTGACACAGTATACTTACTCAACACACTGACGCAGTATACTTACTCAACACAGTGATGCAGTATACTTCCTCAACACAGTGTCACAGTACACTTATTCAACACACTGACACAGTATACTTACTCAACACAGTGATGCAGTATACTTCCTCAACACAGTGGCGCAGTATACTTACTCAACACAGTGACACAGTATACTTACTCAACACAGTGACACAGTATACTTACTCAACACAGTGGCACAGTATACTTACTCAACACATTGGCACAGAATACTTACTCGAAACAGTGACACAGTATACTTACTCAACACATTGACGCAGTATTCTTCCTCAACAAAGTGGCGCAGTATACTTACTCAAAACAGTGGCACAGTATACTTACTCAACACTGTGGCACAGTATACTTCCTCAACACAGTGACGCGGTATACTTACTCAACAGAGTGACGCAGTATATTTACTCAACACAGTGAAGCAGTATACTTCCTCAACACAGTGGCATAGTATACTTACTCAACACAGTGACGCGGTATACTTACTCAACACAGTGGCGCGGTATACTTCCTTAACACAGTGACACGGTATACTTGCTCAACACAGTGACAGAGTATACTTACTCAACACAGTGGCTAAGTATACTAACTCAACACAGTGGCACAATATACTTACTCAATACAGCGATGCAGTATACTTACTCAACACAGTGGTATACATACTCAACACAGTGGCGCAGTATACTTATTCAACACAGTGATGCAGTATACTTAATCAACACAGTGATGCAGTATACTTACTCAACACAGTGATGCAGTATACTTACTCAACACAGTGACGCAGTATATTTACTCAACACAGTGGCGCAGTATACTTACTCAACACAGTGACACAGTATACTTACTCAACACAGTGGCACAGTATACTTACTCAACACAGTGGCACAGTATACTTACTCAGCGCAGTGACGCAGTATACTTTCTCAAGACAGTGACACAGTACACTTACTCAACACAGTGACGCAGTATATTCACTCAACACAGTGACGCAGTATACTTACTCAATACAGTGACACAGTATACTTATTCAACACACTGACACAGTATAATTACTCAACACAGTGATGCAGTATACTTCCTCAACACAGTGGTGCAGTATACTTACTCAACACAGTGACACAGTATACTTACTCAACACAGTTGCACAGTATACTTACTCAACACAGTGGCACAGTATACTTACTCAACGCAGTGATGCAGTATACTTTCTCAAGACAGTGACACAGTACACTTACTCAACACAGTGACGCAGTATACTCACTCAACAAAGTGACGCAGTATACTTACTCAATACAGTGACACAGTATACTCACTTAACACAGTGACGCAGTATACTCACTCAACACAGTGATTCAGTATACTTACTCAACACAGTGAAGCAGTATACTTCCTCAACACAGTGGCATAGTATACTTACTCAACACAGTGACGCGGTATACTTACTCAACACAGTGGCGCGGTATACTTCCTTAACACAGTGACACGGTATACTTGCTCAACACAGTGACAGAGTATACTTACTCAACACAGTGGCTAAGTATACTAACTCAACACAGTGGCACAATATACTTACTCAATACAGCGATGCAGTATACTTACTCAACACAGTGGTATACATACTCAACACAGTGGCGCAGTATACTTATTCAACACAGTGATGCAGTATACTTAATCAACACAGTGATGCAGTATACTTACTCAACACAGTGATGCAGTATACTTACTCAACACAGTGACGCAGTATATTTACTCAACACAGTGGCGCAGTATACTTACTCAACACAGTGACACAGTATACTTACTCAACACAGTGGCACAGTATACTTACTCAACACAGTGGCACAGTATACTTACTCAGCGCAGTGACGCAGTATACTTTCTCAAGACAGTGACACAGTACACTTACTCAACACAGTGACGCAGTATATTCACTCAACACAGTGACGCAGTATACTTACTCAATACAGTGACACAGTATACTTATTCAACACACTGACACAGTATAATTACTCAACACAGTGATGCAGTATACTTCCTCAACACAGTGGTGCAGTATACTTACTCAACACAGTGACACAGTATACTTACTCAACACAGTTGCACAGTATACTTACTCAACACAGTGGCACAGTATACTTACTCAACGCAGTGATGCAGTATACTTTCTCAAGACAGTGACACAGTACACTTACTCAACACAGTGACGCAGTATACTCACTCAACAAAGTGACGCAGTATACTTACTCAATACAGTGACACAGTATACTCACTTAACACAGTGACGCAGTATACTCACTCAACACAGTGATTCAGTATACTTACTCAACACAGTGATGCAGTATACTTACTCAACACAGTGACGCAATATATTTACTCAACACAGTGGCGCAGTATACTTACTCAACACAGTGACACAGTATACTTACTCAACACAGTGACACAGTATACTTACTCAACACAGTGACACAGTATACTTACTCAACACAGGGACGCAGTATACTCACTCAACACAGTGACGCAGTATACTTATTCAATACTGTGGCGCCGTATACTTGCTCAACACAGTGACGAATTATACTTCCTCAATACATTGGCACAGTATACTTACTCAACATAGTGACACAGTATACTTACTCAACACATTGACGCAGTATACTTCCTCAACAAAGTGGCGCAGCATACTTGCTGAAAACAGTTTCACAGTATACTTACTCAACACAGTATTCTTACTCAACAAAATGACGCAGTATACGTACTCACCACAGTGATGCAGTATATTTACTGAACACAGTAACACAGTATACTTACTCAACACAGTGTTACTGTATATTTACTCAACATAGTGAGGCAGTATATTTACTCAATACAGTGACGCAGTATACTTCCTCAACATAGTGGCACATATACTTACTTAACACAGTGATGCAGTATACTTACTTAACACAGTGACGCAGTATACTTGTTTAACACAGTCCAACAGTAAACTTGCTCAACACATTGACACAGTATACTTCCTCATCACAGTGATGCAGTATACTTGCTCAACACAGTGACACAGTATACCTACTCAACACACTAACTCAGTATACATGCTCAACACAGTGACGCAGTATACTTACTCAACACAGTGACACAGTATACTTACTCAACACACTGACGCAGTATACTTACTCAACACAGTGATGCAGTATACTTCCTCAACACAGTGTCACAGTACACTTATTCAACACACTGACACAGTATACTTACTCAACACAGTGATGCAGTATACTTCCTCAACACAGTGGCGCAGTATACTTACTCAACACAGTGACACAGTATACTTACTCAACACAGTGACACAGTATACTTACTCAACACAGTGGCACAGTATACTTACTCAACACATTGGCACAGAATACTTACTCGAAACAGTGACACAGTATACTTACTCAACACATTGACGCAGTATTCTTCCTCAACAAAGTGGCGCAGTATACTTACTCAAAACAGTGGCACAGTATACTTACTCAACACTGTGGCACAGTATACTTCCTCAACACAGTGACGCGGTATACTTACTCAACAGAGTGACGCAGTATATTTACTCAACACAGTGAAGCAGTATACTTCCTCAACACAGTGGCATAGTATACTTACTCAAAACAGTGACGCGGTATACTTACTCAACACAGTGGCGCGGTATACTTCCTTAACACAGTGACACGGTATACTTGCTCAACACAGTGACAGAGTATACTTACTCAACACAGTGGCTAAGTATACTAACTCAACACAGTGGCACAATATACTTACTCAATACAGCGATGCAGTATACTTACTCAACACAGTGGTATACATACTCAACACAGTGGCGCAGTATACTTATTCAACACAGTGATGCAGTATACTTAATCAACACAGTGATGCAGTATACTTACTCAACACAGTGATGCAGTAAACTTACTCAACACAGTGACGCAGTATATTTACTCAACACAGTGGCGCAGTATACTTACTCAACACAGTGGCACAGTATACTTACTCAACACAGTGGCACAGTATACTTACTCAGCGCAGTGACGCAGTATACTTTCTCAAGACAGTGACACAGTACACTTACTCAACACAGTGACGCAGTATATTCACTCAACACAGTGACGCAGTATACTTACTCAATACAGTGACACAGTATACTTATTCAACACACTGACACAGTATAATTACTCAACACAGTGATGCAGTATACTTCCTCAACACAGTGGTGCAGTATACTTACTCAACACAGTGACACAGTATACTTACTCAACACAGTTGCACAGTATACTTACTCAACACAGTGGCACAGTATACTTACTCAACGCAGTGATGCAGTATACTTTCTCAAGACAGTGACACAGTACACTTACTCAACACAGTGACGCAGTATACTCACTCAACAAAGTGACGCAGTATACTTACTCAATACAGTGACACAGTATACTCACTTAACACAGTGACGCAGTATACTCACTCAACACAGTGATTCAGTATACTTACTCAACACAGTGATGCAGTATACTTACTCAACACAGTGACGCAATATATTTACTCAACACAGTGGCGCAGTATACTTACTCAACACAGTGACACAGTATACTTACTCAACACAGTGACACAGTATACTTACTCAACACAGTGACACAGTATACTTACTCAACACAGGGACGCAGTATACTCACTCAACACAGTGACGCAGTATACTTATTCAATACTGTGGCGCCGTATACTTGCTCAACACAGTGACGAATTATACTTCCTCAATACATTGGCACAGTATACTTACTCAACATAGTGACACAGTATACTTACTCAACACATTGACGCAGTATACTTCCTCAACAAAGTGGCGCAGCATACTTGCTGAAAACAGTTTCACAGTATACTTACTCAACACAGTATTCTTACTCAACAAAATGACGCAGTATACTTACTCACCACAGTGATGCAGTATATTTACTGAACACAGTAACACAGTATACTTACTCAACACAGTGTTACTGTATATTTACTCAACATAGTGAGGCAGTATATTTACTCAATACAGTGACGCAGTATACTTACTCAACACAGTGGCGCAGTATACTTACTGAACACAGTGGCACAATATACTTACTCAACACAGTGATGCAGTTTACTTACTCAACACAGTGGTTTACATACTCAACACATTGGCGCTGTATACTTACTCAACACAGTGATGCAGTATACTTACTCAACACAGTGATACGTTATACTTACTCAACACAGTGACACAGTATACTTACTAAACACAGTGACGCAATATACTTACTCAACACACTGGCACGGTATATTTACTCAACACAGTGATGCAGTATACTTACTCAACACAGTGACGCAATATACTTACCCAACACAGTGACACAGTGTACTTACTCAACACAGTGATGCAGTATCCTTACTCAACACAGTGGCACAGTATACTTACTCAACACATTGACGCAGTATACATTCTTAACACAGTGATGCAGTATACTTTCTCAAGACAGTGACACAGTACACTTACTCAACACAGTGACGCAGTATACTCACTCAACAAAGTGACGCAGTATACTTACTCAATACAGTGACACAGTATACTCACTTAACACAGTGACGCAGTATACTCACTCAACACAGTGATTCAGTATACTTACTCAACACAGTGATGCAGTATACTTACTCAACACAGTGACGCAATATATTTACTCAACACAGTGGCGCAGTATACTTACTCAACACAGTGACACAGTATACTTACTCAACACAGTGACACAGTATACTTACTCAACACAGTGACACAGTATACTTACTCAACACAGGGACGCAGTATACTCACTCAACACAGTGACGCAGTATACTTATTCAATACTGTGGCGCCGTATACTTGCTCAACACAGTGACGAATTATACTTCCTCAATACATTGGCACAGTATACTTACTCAACATAGTGACACAGTATACTTACTCAACACATTGACGCAGTATACTTCCTCAACAAAGTGGCGCAGCATACTTGCTGAAAACAGTTTCACAGTATACTTACTCAACACAGTATTCTTACTCAACAAAATGACGCAGTATACTTACTCACCACAGTGATGCAGTATATTTACTGAACACAGTAACACAGTATACTTACTCAACACAGTGTTACTGTATATTTACTCAACATAGTGAGGCAGTATATTTACTCAATACAGTGACGCAGTATACTTACTCAACACAGTGGCGCAGTATACTTACTGAACACAGTGGCACAATATACTTACTCAACACAGTGATGCAGTTTACTTACTCAACACAGTGGTTTACATACTCAACACATTGGCGCTGTATACTTACTCAACACAGTGATGCAGTATACTTACTCAACACAGTGATACGTTATACTTACTCAACACAGTGACACAGTATACTTACTAAACACAGTGACGCAATATACTTACTCAACACACTGGCACGGTATATTTACTCAACACAGTGATGCAGTATACTTACTCAACACAGTGACGCAATATACTTACCCAACACAGTGACACAGTGTACTTACTCAACACAGTGATGCAGTATCCTTACTCAACACAGTGGCACAGTATACTTACTCAACACATTGACGCAGTATACATTCTTAACACAGTGACGCAGTATACTTACTCAACAGAGTGACACAGTATACTTACTCAACACAGTGACACAGTATACTTACTCAACCCAGTGACACAGTATACATGCTCAACATAGTGGCACATAATACTTCCTAACACAGTGACGACACAGTATACTTGCTCAACACAGTGACACAGTATACTTAATCAACACAGTGACACAGTATACTTCCTCAACACAGTGACACGATATAGTTCCTAAACACAGTGACACGGTATACTTACTCAATACAATGGCACGGTATACTTACTCAACACAGTGACGCGGTATACATACTCAACACAGTGCTGCAGTATACTTACTTAACAGAGTGACGCAGTATACTTATTTAACACACTGACACAGTATACTTCCTCAACACAGTGGCAAAGTATACTTCCTCAACACAGTGACGCAGTATACATGCTCAACACAGTGATGCAGTATACGTGCTCAACACTGTGACACGGTATACTTACAGAACACAGTGGCGCAGTATACTTACTCAACACGGTGATGCAGTATAATTACTCAACACGATGGCACAGTACACTTACTCAACACAATGACGCAGTATAATTACTCAACAAAGTGATGCAGTATACTTCCTCAACACAGTGGCGCAGTATACTTCCTCAACACAGTTACACAATATACTTACTCAACACAGTGGCGCAGTATACTTACTCAACACAGTGACGCAGTAAACTTACTCACCACAATGACGCAGTATACTTCCTCAACACAGTGGCGCAGTATACTTACTCAACACAGTGGCGCAGTATACTTACTCAACACAATGGCACATTATACTTCCTCAACACAGTGGCACAGTATACTTACTCAACACAGTGACACAGTATACTTACTCAACACATTGACGCAGTATACTTCCTCAACAAAGTGGCGCAGTATACTTACTCAACACAGTATTTTTACACAACACAGTGACGCAGTATACTTAAGGAACACAGTGATGCAGTATATTTACTCAACATAGTGACACAGTATACTTACTCAAAACAGTGACGCAGTATACTTACTCAACACAGTGATGCAGTAAACTTACTCAACACAGTGTTAATGTATATTTACTCAACACTGTGACACAGTATACTTACTCAACACAGTGATATAGTATAATTACTTGTCAACACAGTGGCACTTTATACTTACTCAACACAGTGACACAGTATACTTATTCAACACAGTGACGGAGTATACTTACTCAACACAGTGGCACAATATACTTACTCAACACAGTGATGCAGTATACTTACTGAACACAGTGGTTTACATACTCAACACATTGGCGCTGTATACTTACTCAACACAGTGATGCAATATACTTACTCAACACAGTGATACGTTATACTTACACAACACAGTGACACAGTATACTTACTAAACACAGTGACGCAATATACTTACTCAACACACTGGCACGGTATATTTACTCAACACAGTGATGCAGTATACTTACTCAACACAGTGACGCAATATACTTACCCAACACAGTGGCACAGTGTACTTACTCAACACAGTGATGCAGTATCCTTACTCAACACAGTGATGCAGTATCCTTACTCAACACAGTGGCACAGTATACTTACTCAACACATTGACGCAGTATACATTCTCAACACAGTGACGCAGTATACTTACTCAACAGAGTGACACAGTATATTTACTCAACACAGTGACACAGTATACTTACTCAACACAGTGACACAGTATACTTGCTCAACACAGTGACGACACAGTATACTTGCTCAACACAGTGACACAGTATACTTAAACAACACAGTGACACAGTGTACTTCCTCAACACAGTGACACAATCTAGTTCCTCAACACAGTGACACGGTATACTTACTCAACACAGTGGCACGGTATACTTACTCAACACAGTGACGCGGTATACTTACTCAACACAGTGCTGCAGTATACTTACTTAACACAGTGACGCAGTATACTTATTTAACACACTGACACAGTATACTTCCTCAACACAGTGGCAAAGTATACTTCCTCAACACAGTGACGCAGTATACATGCTCAACACAGTGATGCAGTATACGTGCTCAACACTGTGACACGGTATACTTCCTGAACACAGTGGCGCAGTATACTTACTCAACACGGTGATGCAGTATACTTACTCAACACGGTGGCACAGTACACTTACTCAACACACTGACGCAGTATAATTACTCAACACAGTGGCACAGTATACTTACTCAACACAGTGACACAGTATACTTACTCAACACATTGACGCAGTATACTTCCTCAACAAAGTGGCGCAGTATACTTACTCAACACAGTATTTTTACACAACACAGTGACGCAGTATACTTAAGGAACACAGTGATGCAGTATATTTACTCAACATAGTGACACAGTATACTTACTCAACAAAGTGTTACTATATATTTACTTAACACAGTGAGGCAGTGTATTTACCCAAGACAGTGACGCAGTATACTTACTCAACACAGTGGCGCAGTATACTTACTCAACACAGTAGCACAATATACTTACATAACATAGTGATGCAGTATACTTACTCAACACAGTGACACAGTATACTTACTCAACACATGGATAAAGTATACTTACATGTCAACACAGCGACATAGTATATTTACTCAACACAGTGACGCAGTATACTTACTCAACACAGTGGCGCAGTATACTTACTCAACACAGTGACGCAGTATACTTACTCAACACACTGGAACAGTATACTTACTCAACACAGTGGCGCTGTATAATTACTCAAAACAGTGACGCAGTATACTTACTCAACACAGTGATGCAGTAAACTTACTCAACACAGTGTTAATGTATATTTACTCAACACTGTGACACAGTATACTTACTCAACACAGTGTTAATGTATATTTACTCAACACTGTGACACAGTATACTTACTCAACACAGTGATATAGTATAATTACTTGTCAACACAGTGGCACTTTATACTTACTCAACACAGTGACACAGTATACTTATTCAACACTTTGACGGAGTATACTTACTCAACACAGTGGCACAATATACTTACTCAACACAGTGATGCAGTATACTTACTCAACACAGTGGTTTACATACTTAACACATTGGCGCTGTATACTTACTCAACACAGTGATGCAGTATACTTACTCAACACAGTGATACGTTATACTTACTCAACACAGTGACACAGTATACTTACTAAACACAGTGACGCAATATACTTACTCAACACACTTGCACGGTATATTTACTCAACACAGTGATGCAGTATACTTACTCAACACAGTGACGCAATATACTTACCCAACACAGTGGCACAGTGTACTTACTCAACACAGTAATGCAGTATCCTTACTCAACACAGTGATGCAGTATCCTTACTCAACACAGTGGCACAGTATACTTACTCAACACATTGACGCAGTATACATTCTCAACACAGTGACGCAGTATACTTACTCAACAGAGTGACACAGTATATTTACTCAACCCAGTGACACAGTATACTTACTCAACACAGTGACACAGTATACTTGCTCAACACAGTGACACAGTATACTTAATCAACACAGTGACACAGTGTACTTCCTCAACACAGTGACACGATATAGATCCTCAACACAGTGACACGGTATACTTACTCAACACAGTGGCACGGTATACTTACTCAACACAGTGACGCGGTATACTTACTCAACACAGTGCTGCAGTATACTTACTTAACACAGTGACGCAGTATACTTATTTAACACACTGACACAGTATACTTCCTCAACACAGTGGCAAAGTATACTTCCTCAACACAGTGACGCAGTATACATGCTCAACACAGTGATGCAGTATACGTGCTCAACACTGTGACACGGTATACTTACTGAACACAGTGGCGCAGTATACTTACTCAACACGGTGATGCAGTATACTTACTCAACACGGTGGCACAGTACACTTACTCAACACACTGACGCAGTATAATTACTCAACAAAGTGATGAAGTATACTTCCTCAACACAGTGGCGCAGTATACTTCCTCAACACAGTTACACATTATACTTACTCAACACAGTGGCGCAGTATACTTACTCAACACAGTGACGCAGTAAACTTACTCACCACAATGACGCAGTATACTTCCTCAACACAGTGGCGCAGTATACTTACTCAACACAGTGGCGCAGTATACTTACTCAACACAATGGCACATTATACTTCCTCAACACAGTGGCACAGTATACTTACTCAACACAGTGACACAGTATACTTACTCAACACATTGACGCAGTATACTTCCTCAACAAAGTGGCGCAGTATACTTACTCAACACAGTATTTTTACACAACACAGTGACGCAGTATACTTAAGGAACACAGTGATGCAGTATATTTACTCAACATAGTGACACAGTATACTTACTCAACAAAGTGTTACTATATATTTACTTAACACAGTGAGGCAGTGTATTTACCCAAGACAGTGACGCAGTATACTTACTCAACACAGTGGCGCAGTATACTTACTCAACACAGTAGCACAATATACTTACTTAACATAGTGATGCAGTATACTTACTCAACACAGTGACACAGTATACTTACTCAACACATGGATATCGTATACTTACATGTCAACACAGCGACATAGTATATTTACTCAACACAGTGACGCAGTATACTTACTCAACACAGTGGCGCAGTATACTTACTCAACACAGTGACGCAGTATACTTACTCAACACACTGGAACAGTATACTTACTCAACACAGTGGCGCTGTATAATTACTCAAAACAGTGACGCAGTATACTTACTCAACACAGTGATGCAGTAAACTTACTCAACACAGTGTTAATGTATATTTACTCAACACTGTGACACAGTATACTTACTCAACACAGTGATATAGTATAATTACTTGTCAACACAGTGGCACTTTATACTTACTCAACACAGTGACACAGTATACTTATTCAACACAGTGACGGAGTATACTTACTCAACACAGTGGCACAATATACTTACTCAACACAGTGATGCAGTATACTTACTCAACACAGTGGTTTACATACTCAAAACATTGGCGCTGTATACTTACTCAACACAGTGATGCAGTATACTTACTCAACACAGTGATACGTTATACTTACTCAACACAGTGACACAGTATACTTACTAAACACAGTGACGCAATATACTTACTCAACACACTGGCACGGTATATTTACTCAACACAGTGATGCAGTATACTTACTCAACACAGTGACGCAATATACTTACCCAACACAGTGGCACAGTGTACTTACTCAACACAGTGATGCAGTATCCTTACTCAACACATTGATGCAGTATCCTTACTCAACACAGTGGCACAGTATACTTACTCAACACATTGACGCAGTATACATTCTCAACACAGTGACGCAGTATACTTACTCAACAGAGTGACACAGTATATTTACTCAACACAGTGACACAGTATACTTACTCAACACAGTGACACAGTATACTTGCTCAACACAGTGACGACACAGTATACTTGCTCAACACAGTGACACAGTATACTTAATCAACACAGTGACACAGTGTACTTCCTCAACACAGTGACACAATCTAGTTCCTCAACACAGTGACACGGTATACTTACTCAACACAGTGGCACGGTATACTTACTCAACACAGTGACGCGGTATACTTACTCAACACAGTGCTGCAGTATACTTACTTAACACAGTGACGCAGTATACTTATTTAACACACTGACACAGTATACTTCCTCAACACAGTGGCAAAGTATACTTGCTCAACACAGTGACGCAGTATACATGCTCAACACAGTGATGCAGTATACGTGCTCAACACTGTGACACGGTATACTTCCTGAACACAGTGGCGCAGTATACTTACTCAACACGGTGATGCAGTATACTTACTCAACACGGTGGCACAGTACACTTACTCAACACACTGACGCAGTATAATTACTCAACACAGTGGCACAGTATACTTACTCAACACAGTGACACAGTATACTTACTCAACACATTGACGCAGTATACTTCCTCAACAAAGTGGCGCAGTATACTTACTCAACACAGTATTTTTACACAACACAGTGACGCAGTATACTTAAGGAACACAGTGATGCAGTATATTTACTCAACATAGTGACACAGTATACTTACTCAACAAAGTGTTACTATATATTTACTTAACACAGTGAGGCAGTGTATTTACCCAAGACAGTGACGCAGTATACTTACTCAACACAGTGGCGCAGTATACTTACTCAACACAGTAGCACAATATACTTACATAACATAGTGATGCAGTATACTTACTCAACACAGTGACACAGTATACTTACTCAACACATGGATAAAGTATACTTACATGTCAACACAGCGACATAGTATATTTACTCAACACAGTGACGCAGTATACTTACTCAACACAGTGGCGCAGTATACTTACTCAACACAGTGACGCAGTATACTTACTCAACACATTGGAACAGTATACTTACTCAACACAGTGGCGCTGTATAATTACTCAAAACAGTGACGCAGTATACTTACTCAACACAGTGATGCAGTAAACTTACTCAACACAGTGTTAATGTATATTTACTCAACACTGTGACACAGTATACTTACTCAACACAGTGTTAATGTATATTTACTCAACACTGTGACACAGTATACTTACTCAACACAGTGATATAGTATAATTACTTGTCAACACAGTGGCACTTTATACTTACTCAACACAGTGACACAGTATACTTATTCAACACTTTGACGGAGTATACTTACTCAACACAGTGGCACAATATACTTACTCAACACAGTGATGCAGTATACTTACTCAACACAGTGGTTTACATACTCAACACATTGGCGCTGTATACTTACTCAACACAGTGATGCAGTATACTTACTCAACACAGTGATACGTTATACTTACTCAACACAGTGACACAGTATACTTACTAAACACAGTGACGCAATATACTTACTCAACACACTTGCACGGTATATTTACTCAACACAGTGATGCAGTATACTTACTCAACACAGTGACGCAATATACTTACCCAACACAGTGGCACAGTGTACTTACTCAACACAGTGATGCAGTATCCTTACTCAACACAGTGATGCAGTATCCTTACTCAACACAGTGGCACAGTATACTTACTCAACACATTGACGCAGTATACATTCTCAACACAGTGACGCAGTATACTTACTGAACAGAGTGACACAGTATATTTACTCAACCCAGTGACACAGTATACTTACTCAACACAGTGACACAGTATACTTGCTCAACACAGTGACGACACAGTATACTTGCTCAACACAGTGACACAGTATACTTAATCAACACAGTGACACAGTGTACTTCCTCAACACAGTGACACGATATAGATCCTCAACACAGTGACACGGTATACTTACTCAACACAGTGGCACGGTATACTTACTCAACACAGTGACGCGGTATACTTACTCAACACAGTGCTGCAGTATACTTACTTAACACAGTGACGCAGTATACTTATTTAACACACTGACACAGTATACTTCCTCAACACAGTGGCAAAGTATACTTCCTCAACACAGTGACGCAGTATACATGCTCAACACAGTGATGCAGTATACGTGCTCAACACTGTGACACGGTATACTTACTGAACACAGTGGCGCAGTATACTTACTCAACACGGTGATGCAGTATACTTACTCAACACGGTGGCACAGTACACTTACTCAACACACTGACGCAGTATAATTACTCAACGAAGTGATGCAGTATACTTCCTCAACACAGTGGCGCAGTATACTTCCTCAACACAGTTACACATTATACTTACTCAACACAGTGGCGCAGTATACTTACTCAACACAGTGACGCAGTATACTTCCTCAACACAGTGGCGCAGTATACTTACTCAACACAGTGTCGCAGTATACTTACTCAACACAATGGCACATTATACTTCCTCAACACAGTGGCACAGTATACTTCTCAACACAGTGACACAGTATACTTACTCAACACATTGATGCAGTATACTTCCTCAACAAAGTGGCGCAGTATACTTACTCAACACAGTATTTTTACACAACACAGTGACGCAGTATACTTAAGGAACACAGTGATGCAGTATATTTACTCAACATAGTGACACAGTATACTTACTCAACAAAGTGTTACTATATATTTACTTAACACAGTGAGGCAGTGTATTTACCCAAGACAGTGACGCAGTATACTTACTCAACACAGTGGCGCAGTATACTTACTCAACACAGTAGCACAATATACTTACTTAACATAGTGATGCAGTATACTTACTCAACACAATGACACAGTATACTTACTCAACACGTGGATATAGTATACTTACATGTCAACCAGCGACATAGTATATTTACTCAACACAGTGACTTAGTATACTTACTCAACACAGTGGCGCAGTATACTTACTCAACACAGTGACGCAGTATACTTACTCAACACACTGGAACAGTAAACTTACTCAACACAGTGGCGCTGTATAATTACTCAAAACAGTGACGCAGTATACTTACTCAACACAGTGATGCAGTAAACTTACCCAACACAGTTTTAATGTATATTTACTCAACACTGTGACACAGTATACTTACTCAACACAGTGCTATAGTATAATTACTTGTCAACACAGTGGCACATTATACTTACTCAACACAGTGACACAGTATACTTATTCAACACAGTGACAGAGTATACTTACTCAACACAGTGATATAGTATACTTCCTTGTCAACACAATGACACAGTATACTAACTCAACACATTGACACAGTATACTTCCTCAACATAGTGGCACAGTATACTTACTCAAAACAATGACACAGTATACTTGCTAAACACAGTGATATGGTATACTTACTTGTCAACACAGTAACACAGTATACTTCCTCAACACGGTGGCACAGTATACTTACTCAACACAGTGATATAGTATACTTACTTGTCAACACAGTGACACAGTATACTTCCTCAACACAGTGGCACAGTATACTTACTCAACACAGTGATATAGTATACTTACTTGTCAACACAGTTATACAGTATACTTACTCAACACAGTGACACAGTATACTTCCTCAACACAGTCACACAGTATACTTACTCAACACAGTGGCACAGTATACTTACTGAACACAGTGACGCAGTATACTTACGGAACACAGTGGCACAGTATACTTTTTCAACACAGCGACACAGTATACTTCCTCAGCACAGTGACACAGTATACTTACTCAACACAGTGGCACAGTATACTTACTCAACACAGTGGCGCAGTATACTTACTCAACCAAGTGGCACAGTATATTTCCTCAACACAGTGATGCAATATACTTACTCAACACAGTGACGCAGTATAATTCCTCAACATAGTGGCACAGTATACTTACTCAACACAGTGATGCAGTATACTTACTACACACAGTGACACAGTACACAGTATACGTCTTCAACGCAGTGACACAGTATACATCTTCAACATAGTGGCACAATATACTTACTCAACACAGTCATGCAGTATACTTACTCAACACACTCAACACAGTGATGCAGTATACTTACTCAACACAGTGACGCAGTATACTTCCTCAACACAGTGGCACAGTATACTTACCAACACAGAGGCACAGTATACTTACTCAACACAGTGATACAGTATAATTACTCAACATAGTGACACAGTATACTTCCTCAACACAGTGGCACAGTATACTTACTCAACACAGTGGTACAGTATACTTACTCAACACAGTGGTGCAGTATATTTACTCAACACATTGACTTGGGTATAATTCCTCAACATAGTGGCACATATACTTACTCAACACAGTGACGCAGTATACTTATTTAACACAGTTGCACAGTAAACTTGCTCAACACATTGACACAGTATACTTCCTCAACACAGTGATGCAGTATACTTACTCAACACAGTGACACAGTATACCTACTCAACACACCGACGCAGTATACATGCTCAACACAGTGACGCAGTATACTTACTCACCACAGTGACACAGTATACCTACTCAACACACTGACGCAGTATACTTACTCAACACAGTGATGCAGTTTACTTACTCAACACAGTGTCACAGTACACTTATTCAACACACTGACACAGTATAATTACTCAACACAGTGACGCAGTATACTTCCTCAACACAGTGGTGCAGTTTACTTACTCAACACAGTGACACAGTATACTTACTCAACACAGTGACTCAGTATACTTACTCAACACAGTGGCGCAGTATACTTACTCAACACAGTAGCACAATATACTTACTTAACATAGTGATGCAGTATACTTACTCAACACAGTGACACAGTATACTTACTCAACATATGGATATAGTATACTTACATGTCAACACAGCGACATAGTATATTTACTCAACACAGTGATGCAGTATACTTACTCAACACAGTGGCGCTGTATAATTACTCAAAACAGTGACGCAGTATACTTACTCAACACAGTGATGCAGTAAACTTACTCAACACAGTGTTAATGTATATTTACTCAACACTGTGACACAGTATACTTACTCAACACAGTGATATAGTATAATTACTTGTCAACACAGTGGCACTTTATACTTACTCAACACAGTGACACAGTATACTTATTCAACACAGTGACGGAGTATACTTACTCAACACAGTGATATAGTATACTTCCTTGTCAACACAATGACACAGTATACTAACTCAACACATTGACACAGTATACTTCCTCAACATAGTGGCACAGTATACTTACCCAAAACAATGACACAGTATACTTGCTAAACACAGTGATATGGTATACTTACTTGTCAACACAGTGACACAGTATACTTCCTCAACACAGTGGCACTGTA